>OY821763.1:35403174-35883174 GCA_963682095.1 Potentilla sterilis
ATCTTCGTCGCCTAAGTAGTTTAATTTTTTGTTTTTTAAAAATAGAAAATTTGACAAAATATAATTAATATATTAAAAAAATTATTCATACAAATTAAATACTTAATATTAATAAATTTGTTTATACAAACTAAAACGCTAGGGACAAAGAAATTAAGCGAACAACAATATCGTATGGGAGGGGGAGGAGTCTGCTGGCTAATTTTGGGTTGACTGAAGACTTGCAAACATGTTGAACTGTTGCTCCAACCGACTAAGACGGTCTTGACCTTCTCGGGTCTTCTCTTTGGCCTGTCGTGCCTCCTCCTCAAGTAGGGCGATTCGTTCATTGGCTTGTCGGGCCTCTTCTTTGGCCTGTCGTGCCTCCTCCTCTGCATGTGCGATACGGTGTCTAGCCTCTCTGGCCTCCTCCTCCGCCCGTTTGATACGCTTCGCATTTGAAGACCAACGTGCAATGGAACTTTCCCCTTGAGATGATTGGGAGCTGACACCGAAGGTTTCTCCTCCTAACCCCCGAATCTCACCGCTGTTTTCGGAACCTAGTGAGTTTACAAGCACTTGGGTCTGAACCGGCTCGTCAAAATAGTGAATGATATGATCTTCCGGAACGTTTGGGTGCTCCTGCCTCACATTATTCATCACCTTATCGAGCTCGACTATGATCTTTCACTTCATTTGAAAATGAAGTGCATTAAAATCATAAATCAACTACAATTATCAAAAGCCAACTCATACCACATTAAAAACCAACAAGTAAATTCACATAAGAACAGTGTCAGATGATGAATTTAAACATAATAGGAAACTTACTATATTTTCTGCCGCTTCCGGGTGCTCAGTAGGGTACACCATCTCATAATTCTTCACCAACGCCAATGGTTCACCTTTTTCCTTCAACTCGAGCGCCCCATATATGAAAGGTTTTGAACCGGACCGATGGTGCAATGTCTTCTTCCCCCGGTTGATTGTGTTAGCGGGCGATCGTCTCTGTAAAAGTTTACATTTGAGACAAATGAGCATTCAAACAAAACATAAATCAAGAATGTTTACATTTGAAAGCGCAGACTAATGTTAGAAATTGTATACCTGTAACTCATTGCTCTGAAAGTGTTGAAGTAGCCAAGACCGATCCTCCTTCCTACTTTTGAACTCTTTTGGGATTTTGTTAGGGTGCTTAATTCTAAGCCTGTTGAGCTTGCTCTTGAACCCTGTGTAGGTCTTGGCAGCATGCTTGTCAACCCACTTTACCATCTTCTTATCATCCCAATAGATGTCATAAACAAGCTGTTACAAAAAAAAAAATTGAATTAATGTGGAAACTGACTTAGGTATAGAAAAATAAAATATTAAAAATTTTAGTTGTTTTCTCCTTACTTTGAGTTCATCGACAAGCTTCTGCTTATCCTCCTCCTCCAGTTCCCACCAACTGCCAGCAGTCATAGGAATGTTGTCCCGAATGATATGGCTGATATCATGAGTCAGACTGTTCTGTGTACTGGTCTTTGGTCCGTGCAAGAACTCATCATTCATGACAATCTTCCTTCTCTTTGTGCTGCATCTAGTACTGATAGGCCTTTAAGCCTTTGACCAACCCCCGTTTGCGTTTGGGGGGAGGTGTTGCCAAAATAATAATAGTTTTATTAGGGAGTAATAAAATATTTATAACTGAATAAAAGTGTTGTCTTTACCTCCATAAGGCCGAGGACGAGGTGTGCGCCGCCAACTGATCTCTTCACTAACGTCGTCTTCAGTTTGAGATGCGGTTTGTGTTGATAGAGGGACTGAACTATCTTCCACCGGCAACAGGAGAGCGATAGGCGGTGCTGATCCACTCACAGGCGCGACCGTAGTTGGCTCCGACGAACTCCCTTCTGAGGCATTTAACCTGTAAAGGCGGTCAAATGCCTCTTGCCTCTGCTTCAGCTTCCCATGAGTCTGCGGTTTATTTTTCCTGTCAAGAAACACGAATTTATATCACAAACACAGCACAATACCTCCATTCAAATTATCAGCATATATCACAAACAAAGCATATATCATTTAGATTTGCACTAGTAGTTGCAAAGTTCATCAGTTCTGCATGCAGGTTCATACAGTAATTTGAATTCTAGTGAGAGTATCTTTGTTGTGTTCTATACCTTTAGGCTTTGAATTTTTCACAGGTAGCATGAATCTGTCTCTACTCTTCTTTCTTTCTGTTGGTATTATTTGAGCATGAATGAATGTTCTGTGTGGACAAGCCATCAAATTCAAATCCAGGAGGATAATAGACTATCCATGATGCTTTTTATACTTTGCTGCCCTCTTTTCAAGGGACCTTAGAATATATTTCAAATCCTAATAGAACCTAGAAAGACAATACAATCTACATATTCTCTTAGCATGCTTTATGCCAGTAACCACCAACTTTGCAGATAACTTAATAAATCCGCAACGAAAGGAAGAAAAGAAAAACCATAACACAGAAGCACAAGATTGCATCCCTTAAATCCACTAGTCACAATCATTTAAGTTTCAGCTCCCTATGCAGAGAATCAGCTTACTACAGTCTACAGGTGTATAATACCAACAGATTGACCCTAAACCACTTTGTACAGATGATATCTTCAGGTCCTATGATAATCAAAATCCATCTGTGTGTGTGTGTGCCAGACAGAGAGGTGTTACAATTAAAAGAGGTCAAAGTCAGAACCCATATTTGATACTTCATAGACCTCTTCTTCAACAGCAAACCCAGACACCATATTTTCAATCAATTCGTAAAACAATTAGAATCCATAAGCAATTTACAATTCATAATCAGTTCATAAGAGAACATATTCAGTTCTTCAACCTAATCGACCTGAAAAGAGAGAGAGAGAGAGAGAGAGAGAGAGAGAGAGAGAGAGAGAGAGAGAGAGAGAGAGAGAGAGAGAGAGAGAGAGAGAGAGAGAGAGAGAGAGAGAGAGAGAGGTCGCGCGAGAGAGGGAGAGGGAGAGGTCGCGGCGGAGGCGGGGGCGGGGGCGGGGGGTAGTCACTGAGACGGGGGGCGGTGGCGGTGGGGGTGACAGAGATGAAATCCTAGGTTTTAGAGAATTAGGGATTTAATTTGAGAGGAGGAATGAACTGCAATCGATCGGGCCTGGGAGTTATATCTGTCTCACTTAGGTGACGAGAGAGAAAATATTCGTAGCCTAAGTGAATCCTAGGCGACGAAACACATAATATTCGTAGCCTAAGAATTTTACCTAGGCGACGAATACAACCTAAGTTAATTACGAAATCCTGGGTTTTTAGGGAATTTGGGATTTAATGTCTCACTTAGGCGACAAGACATATAATATTCGTAGCGTAAGTGGATCCTAGGCGACAAAACACTTAATATTCGTAGCCTAAGTTAATTTTGGATTTTGACCAAAACATATTGGCGGAAAATTAAGCCGCCAAATGTGTTAAAGCTTTTGCGACGAATTAATAGGTACATTTCGTCGACTCGGACCCCAAATATATATATATATATATATATATTAATTAATTAATACAAAAACAAAAAACCGTAGTTATTAGAAGTACGTACATACATATATATAGGAATTTTCTTGGCTCAGGACGTTCGCACCACAAGGATTGGTGCGGATTTGATATTTTGACTAACTTTCCGATCGAATTTTTACATCTCCACCGTATAGTCTTTAGGTATTCATGTATAGATCATCTCTGCAAATTTTCATCCAATTTGATAATCATTAAGGCATTCAAAAGAACGATTTTCTATTATAAACATGAATGATTTAGTTTTGACAAAATGCAGTCTGTCCATTTGTTTTAATCTAGTTTGATATGCTAATGGTTATTAAATTGGCTGAAAATTTGCAGAGATGATCTAAACATGAGTACCTAAAGACTAGACGGTGGAGATGTAAAAATTCAATCGAAAAATTATTTAAAATATAAAATCCGCACGTCCTTAGCCAAGAAGACATGTATATATATATATATATATTTGCAATTATACATCACAAACAAATTTATTGAAATATTTAAAAACATAATTTAAATAATCATGCTTCTCCATCATAATCGTCATCGTCTGTATCATCTGCATCTTCAATTATTGCAGTGAAGTCATCATTATAATCCTCATCATCCTCGTCATTAATGAAGTCGTCATTGACTCTGTTTTGAGATGTAGATGCATTTGGGACTGCAATGAATTCATCAGAAGTGACGAAATGTAAGCGGTTGTTGTCGCGAATAGCCTCTACATTAGGGATTTGAGAAGTCGAATGCTCTTGATATGGTTCACCAGTGTCACCATCATCTTCATCATCATGTTCTTCACCCCCTTTAATTGTAGACGCACTCCATATATTCCTATGTGACATCGGGTTAACCACTTTCCAAAATCCACCGATCTTAGGATCACTACCAGACTGAAAATCTTAGGCGACGAAATATTTTCTTCACCTAAGAGGTTTTTTTGTCACTTGAGTATTTAGGAGACGAAAATTTCGTCACCTAAGTACCGACGTCTAGAAGTGGTGGTCTAAGTACTTAGGCGACAAAATAACTAATGTTTCACGTCGCCTTAGTGACTACTTAGGCGACGAAAAATTTTCGTCTTCTAAGTATTCTGGTGACGAAGAGATAAAATTTCATCGCCTAAGTGGACTACTAAAGTAACGAAAATCAAAAGTTTCGTCGCCTTAGTTGTTTAGTAATTATTATTTTTTTTCTTATAATTAAACTACTTAGGCGACGAAGTTTTATCTCTTAGTCGCCTAAGTCTATCCTTATTTATTTTGCATTATTATTTAGTTTTTAATTTGTTTTTACATTATTACCTAAATTTTAATTAACAAACTACAAAAAAGTGCATGACAATAATTTATTTTATTGAATTGAACAAATTATGACAAAAATTTACAAATCAATACCATGTGCATGAGAAGCTGCCACATGTTATCAACTAATTTACTTTTTTGCCCTTAATATTGACAAGCATGCATTTAGTCACAGTTGCTGCTACTGTATATTACAAAGCTAGCTGTTACTATCTATTGCAAAGCTAACTGCTACTGTCTATCGTGAATGTAGCTGCTACTGCCAACTATATAGCTGCTACTATTGATTGGAAGTCGTTGCTACTGTTGACTGGGAAGGTTCTGCTACTGCTGATTGGGAAGACGCTGCTACTATTGACTAGGAAGTTACTACTACTGTCGTTTGGGAAGTGGCATGGCTGCTACTAGTGATTGCGACTGAGAAGTTGATACTATTGTTTCCATCCTTGCTATTACTACTATTTATAGTGTTTAGTCACCTCCTTATATCTTACCAATCATAAGACTGCTACTGTGGATAGAGAAACTAATTGCTAATGTGGATAGAGAAACTAGTTGATACTGTCGATAAAGAAACTAAATGCTATTGTCGATAGAGAACCTAGATGCTATTGTCGACCGTGAAGTTAGATGTCGTTGCCGACCTAAAAAATTGTTGCGATTGTCAACCTGAGGCAATCTGCTACTGTCAACCCTACTAACCTGCTACTCTGGCTTGTGGTAGTTAAAATTCGAAATTTCAAAGTTTCTCAAAATATATGCAACACTGTACTCAAATGAAAGCCCATGAGATAAATAACAATTTTGTAGTTTGAATCTTATCCAAATTGTTAACGGTTTGGCAGGAAAACTTGAAATTGCCAGAAATAACTAAAAAATGAGGAGAGAGAAACTTGTCAGTTAGTAGAGTGGTAGCATGGTAATTTTGGCGAATTTAGTGGCATTTTAGGCATGTCAGCCTCTATTATTCAATCAGTTTTGGGTCCACTCGATTTTGGGTCGGACTTATGTCCTTTTTTGTTTAAAAATTATTAGAAGTGAGTTATTTGTGTTTGTAAATTTGGTCGGGTGCTACTGTGTAATTTACTAAATTTTAATACGATGGTATTCACCGTATTTATATTATTTGGTATTTAGCTTAAATTATTATTTACTATTCTTAATTAGTCTTAAGAGGGTGAGGGCACCGACACCTCCGCCGTCACCACTCACCGGCCAAGTCAACTTCCAAGTAGTCAAATACCACAACCACCACCACCATAATCAAATATCATGGCCTATTGCCTCCGTCTCTTTTCCTACAATTCCAAATACCACCACCACCACCACCAAAACCACGGAGCTAACCCAAATACCATCGCCACCACTAAGCTCGGCGACAACCCATACCGAGAAAAACCTCAGATCTGAAGCCAGACCAGACCCCAATCAAAGCTGAAGCCACCAACAGCTCATCTCAGACCACTAACCTCCTCAATTCACATTTTTTTATCTGGGTATCGGGCTTCTTTAGCGAGAGCGACGAACAATGGTGGGGGAAGTGTGTACGTGGCAGTGGCAAAAGCTCTTGCTTATGGTATTCAGAATGGAGGGGTTCTAGGGATCTGAAGGAGATGGGATTGGGAAAGAAAGAAGAAAGAGAGAAAGAATATGAACTATGATTCATTATGATTTTGATTGGTGAAGATAAAGGGAGGAGGAAAGAGAGAGTAAAACCAAACGGTGAAAATTTGGGTTGTGAGGATGGATATGGGACGTTAGATCTAGGCCTATCCAATGGTGTGCACAATCGATCAACGCCATCTCTTTTGATTGGATGGTGCGCTTCACTTAGACGACGAAATTACCAAATTTCGACGCCTAACTTCTGTTTCTTTTTCGAATCCCTTTTGTTATTCTTAAAGTGTTTTAAGGAATGGAATATAAAATAGGTATAATATATAGGGTTTTTATAATTTAGGGCATTTAAAGGCCCAAAATTATAAAAAAAAAGGCTTGAACTTTGGGCTGTTTATAAAAAATGACACTATTTAACAAATAACCATAAAATATCACTTAATTATGAAATATGCCACTGTAACAGTTTAGGTATTGATCCGTTACTGGAAACGGATGCCGTTGGGTACTTAGATCTGTGACTCCACTACTGTTCAATCTCTCTTTTACTGACTCCATTTCTCAACTTCTCTCATTCTCTCATTCTCTAACCCGCTTCTCTACTTCTCTCATCTCATTCTCCGACGTAGAATCTTCACCGTTCTCCTCTCCTTCTCCAACGCCGAATCTCCAACGTTGTCTTCTACTTCTCCGACGCTGGATCTCCACCATTCTCCTCACCTTTTCCGACGACGAATCTCCACCGCTCTCCTGTCCTTGTCCGACAGCGAATCTCGATAGCTAATTGTACAAACAGAGTTCAGCTACTCAGGTAACAGATCTTTCACATTCCTTTAGAGATTCAAATAGAGTTTTGATGATGGAGAGCACGATGATGATGATTCAGTATTTGCTGAAGAAGAGGATGAGAAATTTGAGATGTTTAGATTGGGTTCTAGAGAGTGAAAGTAAAGAAGGTGGAGGATGGATGATGATTTTAGGTTTGGGGGGATTAGATGATACCTTGGATGATGATTTTAGGTTTAATACATATATAAAGTGTTTATATATGTTATAGAACATTTTGTTCAAGAATAAAATGGTTGGAACTATCAAAGTAACTATTATGTAAATGCTCTTATTTTGAATTTTGCTTGAGCGCTAAAAATTTTGAGTGTTTGTGTGTGTGTGTGTGTGTGTTATTTGATGGAACTATAACAATAACTATTCTAGTAACTATGAAACTGTTTGATAACTCTTTTCTCTCACATATGCAGAAAATGGCACCAAAAGTGAGAAACAGTCAAGAAAAAGAGGTCAATAGAAGCGAAGATGATGTACAACACGAGATACGTTCAAAGAAAAGGAATGATGACCATCAAGAAAAAGAGACTGAAAAACTAAAACAACACAATGTAACTATCTATCTTTATAACTGAAATTTTATTTTTTTCTGTAACTGTTAGCGTAACTATTAAGCAGTTGGTAATGTAAATATTAGTGTATAAATCATCTAACTATGAATTGATGGGAGCACAGAAGAAGAAAGAAGAACAGGTAGAAGATAAGGTAGTGGCAGCTGGCAAAAGAAAAAGAAAACAAGCTAATGAAAGCGACGATGATAAAGATGCTGCTCATGTAAGAAAAGAAAAGCAAGCACGACAATTAGTAAGTTACTGTCATAGTAACTATTTTTCTTTTCAGTAAATATCTTAGAAACTGTGTCATAATTGAAAAATAATATCATGGTAACTGCTTATCAAATGTGCAGATAAGAGAAGAAACATGTGTTACAACTAAGAAAAGAAAACGACAACAAGAGGATGACGGTGATGGTGATAATGAAACTGAAGATGATACATCTAGTACTGCTGGTGAATCTGAATATGAAATTGATGAAGATGAAGATGATGATAAAGATTCAAAGAAGCTTGCTGTGATAAAAAAACAAGATGGAGAAGAACATCAACTGCAAAGTCCTGTAAGTAATTATCATAGTAACTATCACAGTAACTACTAACTATCATAGTAACTATCAAAATATAAAAGTAACTATCAAATTAACTAGTAACTATTATAGTAACTATCACAGTAACTATCATAGAAACTATCGCATTAACTAGTAACTATCATAGAAACTATCATTGTAACTATCAAAAGGTAACTACAAACTGTCATTGTAAAATATAAAAAAGTAACTAGTAAATATAATAATAACTATTATTTAACTATCATAGTAATTGTGTTTTAAAATGAGCAGAAACAAAAGAAACAGGTGCAGACCGTACAATTCAGAAGCACCATACCGAATTTTAAAGAATACGGATGCCAAATTCCTCAAGCAGTAGTAGAGCTGATTGAGAGCACTCCGTTTGCAAAGCTGTTTCAAGCACTCCACCAGAACCTTGTTTACAGTTCAAAGTCAAACAACCAGGTGGGGATGGTGCTGGAAGCTTATGATCATGTAAGAGATGAGTTTCAGTGTGCTGGGAAGAGGTTCCGAATCAAATCATCAGATGTTTCAAAAATTTTGGGGCTGAACCGTACATAAACCTACATTGAGAGAAAAGCGACACCCATTTCTGATTTTGTGATGAGATTTTTCGGACAACCGAAGGAAGTAAATAAAAAGACAGTGAATAAAGCCATTGTAGCAGAATTGAACAAGAATCCTCAATCTGATGAGGAAAGACGGAGCAGAGATGAGAATATAGCAAGGCTGATAATCATCGACATTCTAATCAAGCTTCTCTTCCCAAATGCAAAAGGAACTGTCCATATAGACATGATAAGAGCTGTGGAGGATTTAGGTGAGACTTCTAACTATGTCTGGGCAAAAGAAGTCAAAATCTTCCTGAAAAGATGTCTCATTAAATACAAGAAATCGGACAGTGCATCGAAGAATACAGGAGGAAGCATTCGTGTCATTCTGGTAAGTGTGCGAGTTCTGTCTTCCTCTATTTTATTTTTTGTAATGTTTCATTTTGCTGATTATAAACTAACATTCATTTTGTAAAACCAGTATTGGCTGTGCATGAAAACAAAAATGGTGCAACCGATTCCAGGGAGGGAGGATGAACATCATCTGATCAGAAAATGGGACCTCGAGCAGTTGAAGAAAAAAAATGTGGAAGTATCAGCTCAAAGACTTGTCGGTAAGTATCATCTTAATAACTACATTTGCAACTATCATATTAGTAACTATCTGACTAACTATGTTAGTAACTATCTGAGTAACTATCATATGAGTAACTATATTAGTAATTATCATCTGAGTAGTAACTATCTTATTAACTATCATCTGAGTAACTATCATCTGAGTAGTAACTATCTTAGTAACTATAATGTGAGTAACTATCATCTTAGTAACTATCTTAGTAACTATCATTTTAGTAACTGTGTTAGGAACTGTAGATATATGTTAACTGTGTCACTAATTGTTCTTTTATTTTTTTCAGAAACATTTTGCAAACTGCAACGAAGACCTGGAGGGGTGCAATAGTGATGATGATGATGAAGCTCAACAGAACGAAGATGAACCTCAACAAAACGAGCAGACTGAAAGGGACCAAAAGCAACCTCCAATGTTGAGAGAGGAATTTTCAAAACAACTGAGATTAAAGCAGAAGAAGATAGAAGATCTAGAGAGACAGTTAAAGGAAAGAGAGAGCAGATTGGTGCAGCTGTCAGAACAATTAGAAGCTGCATAACTGGAAATTGTGGTGCTGAAGCAGACTGCAACGGCACAAAACATGGAAAAAATGATAAATTAAAGGCTGACTTGGACAACCAGAAGAAAATTGTGGCCGCGCTAACTCAATTCTCCGACACAATGGAGATGACACCACAAGAACCTCAATCAGATGGCCTGGAAAACTTGGCAAATGAAGCCGAAAAAGAAGGTCAGAAAGCTCAAGTGGAGGAAACCAATCAAGAAAATGAAGAAGAAAAAGAGCTTAAAGCAGATCAGCTGGACGCTTTGAGAATAGTGGAGGAAGAAATAGAAAGAAATCGTCAGATGGCTGAACAAAGAGCACATGAAGAAGAGGTTGAAAAGAAAAGAAGAGAGGAAGAAAAAAGCATACGTAATTAGAATTTATTTCAATTTCCAGATAGTAATTCTTTTGGTAACTACATTAGTAACTACTAATTGTCAATGGGTTTTTTCAGTAACTGTAGAGCTCACTATCTGAGTAACTATATTTAAAACAATTTTAGTAACTATCTTAGTAACTATCATTTTAGTAGCTGTCATTTGACAAACTATTTATTAACTATCATCTTAGTAACTATCAACTAAGTATCTATCTTACTAACTATCTGTGTAACTACCTTACTAACTATCATTTCAGTAACTATCTGTTTAAGTATTTTAGTAATTATCTCACTAACTATCATGTGATTAACTATCTGTGTGACTATATTAGTAACTATCTGAGTAACTATTAGCTAATTTTTTTTATCATCTGAGTATTAGTAACTATAACAGTAACTATAACAGTAACAGTTATCTCACAGAATTTTCCCATCGCGCAGCTGACAAGGAAGAAACTTTAACATATCATCGAAAAATCCCAGACGAGGCAAGATGGTCACCAAAGACACCAGTGACAGAATTGCGTTCTTTCAACATCTTGCCGGGGATCATATCTCCATAGGGAACTTACAGCACTCCGGCTCAATCACCGCAGCAACTAGTACAAATCTCAGCAGCAAATATGAGCACACCACCAGCAATACCAGCACCACAGCCCATATCACCGACTCTCAGAGACATGATAGCGGAACCTCACAAGTTCCAAATCATTGAGTCACCGGTTCCCATGCCTATATTCAATCAAGCTGAAGCAAAAAAGAAGAAAAAAGTGCATTTCAAGTCGAACAAAAATGTGACGGAATTTCCAATTGATGAAATGCACTCTGGAAGTACAGCGGCATCCCTGGGGATGTATTCATATGTTGTCCGAATAAAAAACAGGAAGAGGATTTCGAAAAAGGACAACATATACTGGTGGAACGATGTCAAAGCTGAACGCGAAATCAGAAGAAAAAGGCATGAAGAGAATAGAAAAAAGCTCGAAGAAGAAATGCGCAAAAAGAAAGAGGAAAGTGTGAGAAAGGTGGGGCAAACAGAACAGATTGAATCTGTATATGTTACTACGTTATTTGATGACGTAGCTGCGCTGACAGAGGACGGTGAACCAATATACATAATTAGTGATTCAGAGGAACCTTCTCAACCCAGCCAAAGAGAGGTGCTGGATTGGGATGAACACAGAGTGTACATAGATTACATGGACAAAAACATAAAGCTCAGGCTGCAAGAATACTTGAACAAGGCACCAAGCGGGTAACCATAAAATTGATTTATCCTAATATCTATCATGCTATCTGTCTTGGTATCTGTCTTAGTAACTGTGTTTCCTACTATCTGTCCTGGTATCTGTCTGGGTAACTATCTTAGTAACTATCAACTAAGTATCTTAGTAACTTTCTTGTTAACTATCAACTAAGTACCTATATTTCTGACTAACTATCTTAATAACTAAACTTAGTAACTATTTTAGTAACTATCAACTAAGTATCTATCTTTCTGACTAACTATCTTACTAACAATCAACTTAGTAAACTATCTTAGTAACTATCAACTATCTATCTTTCTTTCTTTCTGACTAACTATTTTAGTAACTATCAACTTAGTAACTATCAACTAAGTATCTATCTTTCTAACTAACTTTCTAACTATTTGTGTAACTACCTTAGTAACTACCATATGAGTATCATCTGAGTAACTATCATTTGAGTGTAACTATCATCTTAGTAACTATCTTAGTAAATATCATCTGAGTATAACTATCATCTGATTTACTTATATGTGTGCATAGTGTTTTTCTGGGAGGGAAAAGAAGTCGGAACGGAAATTTCAAAATATGAAATAGAACAAGTGGTGTTTGGAATTGAAGTGGCAAACAACATGATAGATGCATTTGCAGCTTTGTTACATGGAGAAATGATTGATAAGGACGATGCAGATGCACCTAGAATTGAAATTATGCAGACTCACTCTTGGGTAAGATACTAATTAAAAAGAAAAAATTATATTTTTGTAGAAAACCTTAGAGATAACTAATCATTGGTTTTGTTTGAAAAACATATGTCAACAGAAGATCTTGAAGCAAAACCAATACATCAGTTTCAATGTGAACCACTATATGAGAAGATTGGTAAAGCGAACATCATTATGTTCCCACTAACACATAAGAGGAACTTTCACCATACTCTTCTGGTGTTTGAAAAGGAGTCCTGCAAATTTATCCACTTCGATTCCATGAGACCTAGAAAAAAAATTTCAGACAAAGTCTTAAAGATGCTAGCAAAATGGTACGTTAGTAACTGTCTGAGTAAATATCATCTCAGTAACTATCTGTGTAACTATCTTAGTAACTATCATTTTTTGTAACTATCTGACTAACTATGTTATTAACAGGTTGAAATGATTGATATATGGATGAGAGCTGTCCTTGATCAATCAGATGATATGCTGGATCAAGGTTGCTGATATAAAATGGACACAAACAAGAGCTCCAGCACAGAATTGAAGATGGTAGAATAGGCTCTTACAGAAGCTGAAATTCAAACCATAAGGTGGATCAAGGACAACCATAGGACCAAGATGCCTATCAATTCATTCTCTGGGAAATTACCTCAACAAAAAGATGATTCGTAAGTTCTAAACCCAGCATCTTAGTAACTGTCTTTAACTATGTTAGTAACTATTTAAGTAACTATCATGTTTGTAACTGTATGTGGAACTATGTTAGTAACTATCTGAGTAACTACCATTTTAGTAACTATCATATTTGTAACTATGTTTTTAACTGTCCGACTTTAAATAATCCATTTATTGTGACAAAACAGCATGGACTGTGGGATATATGTAATGTACTTTATGAGCGTTATCATGTCACAAGGTGATATAAGCAAGAAGTTTGGGAAGGAAGAGGCTGACAGGTATAGAGCTCACATTCTAAAGAGGTTTGCGGAAAATCAGCATAGTTGGAAAGACTGTTAGAACATATAGTTTTTTGAACAGAATGTTGGGAAAACTTAGGAAGTTTCATGTATAGGAAACATGTCAAGTAGTTTGAACAGATTATTATTTGAATAGATTGTAGTTTGAACAGATTGTTATTTGAACAGATTGATAATGTTTTATTTCAAAAGATTGTTGTTTATGTTTTAGAGAAGTGATTATGTGCATATTGTACAGATCAAGTTGATCCTTTACCTCCAGACATATACTTTGATTAATTGAAAAAATGTTTGATATTATCTTATAGTGAAAAATGGTTTGCAATTGAATAGGCTTCAGAGGAGATTCTGCTTCCAAAAGATACTATCGCACTAACTATCAAACTAACTATCATCTTAGTAACTATCTTTCTAACTATCAAACTAACTATCATCTTACTAACTGTCTTTCTAACTATACTACTAATTATCAAACTGACTATAATCTTACTAACTATCTAAATACTAATCTATGTACATTTCAATATAACTTTCACATTTTTAGTAACTATCTTAGTAACTATCTAATTCACTAGCCAAAGTAACTATCAAATTTTCAGTAAGTATCATAGTAGCTCTCTTAGTAACTATCTCAGTAACTATCAAATCAACTATTTTTGTTTCTTCAAAAAGTTTTTTACGGAAACTATCTTAGTAACTATCACATTTTCAGTAACTATCTGAGTAGCTATCAAATCAACTGTTCTTGTTTCTTCAAAATTCATAACTACCAATGTAACAATTTCAGTAACTATCTTAGTAACTAGCCTAGTAACTATAAAAACAACTGTTCATGACGGTTGGTTTTTGCGTGTCTTTAAAATTGATAATTGACGGTTGATTATCCCAATACATGACTGTTTCTTTTCCCTGTTCCGAATCCAATACATGACAGTTGGTTATCTGTGCTTCTCTTTAAATAACCCATCCTTATAGCATGAAGTCTAACACTAACTGCTCATATTCTCTGAAATTTTCTCTTCTCTCTGTGTCTACAGGCTTATTTATGAGAACGTTAAAGACCACGAGAATGACTACTGGTGAATCATCTGCTAGCAAGCGTCCTCGTCTCTCTTCGTCTTCTTCCTCTTCATCATCTGATTCATCCGACTGTCCTCCTTGTCCTCCGCCTCGCTCTTATGAGGATCTACCCATATTTCCTCCGGGCATTCCTCTACCTCCAGTTGAGCTTCGCATTCCTCCCCCTCCTAAAATGGAAGGATATACTGGATCTATCCCTCCAGCAAAGTTTGAGGGGGAGCCATGACGTCCTCCAATTCTTGTTGAACACGACACCATGGAGTATTTTGGAGCGTATCTCTTAGGGTCAGAAAAAAAACATGAGAGGATGGGCGAAAGATGTTCTGGACAGGTTGGACAATCTTACTAGGCAACAAGTTCTTCGTCAAGAACAAGTGATCTCTCTCCAAGCAATCATCATGAAAAATCAGAAGTAGATGTTTCTGTGTATCTGTTTATTTTTATGTTTTTCTTGAATATTTTTTGTAATCTAATGAATTAATAAATGATGTTAAGCTAAATTGGTTATGGTTCTGATCGCTTTCTTTCTCATTTTTCAATCGAAACATGTTAAAGTTTCAATTCTTTTTCTTTTATTGTTCAAGAATTTTCAGAAGGAAGAGGCTGATTGAAACATATTATTCTTACATTGATAAAAATGGATTGTAATTGAATAGACTTCAGTGGAAATTCTGCTTTCAGAAAATACTATCTTACTAACTATTAAACTAACTATCATATTAGTAACTAACTTACTAACTATCTTAGTAACTATCTTACTAACTATTTAAGTAAATATGCAGGACAGAAAAGTAAGAATTTAAAATAGAAAGAAACTGAACAAAAAATGAAAAATGCAGAACACAATGCAGCGTGCTGCTGCCGAAATAAACATCAACAATATAAAAAAAAGTAAGCATTCAATAACAGTAAAACCAACAAACAATCAATATACATTTCAATAGAAATTTGAATGTAAACTTTCAAAAAAGAAGCTATCTTACTATGAAAAATATAAAAAATGAACCAAGAATGAAAAATGCAGGACACAAATGCAGTGTGCCGCTGCACCGCACCACGGCAGCGTAAATATCAAAGTAACATTTTCTGTAACTATCTTACTAACTATCTAAGTAACTATTATCTTAGTAACTATCTCTCAAACTAGCTTAGTAACTATCATTTGAGTAACAATCATCTTACTAACTATCTTACTAACTATCTTAGTAACTATCAATTTACTAACTATCTTACTAGCTATCTAAGTAACTATGAATAAAAAAAAATGCAGGACAGAAAAGTAAGAGATTAATAATCGAAACCAACTGAACGAAGAATGAAAAATGCATAACACAAATGCAGCGTGCTGCTGCACCGCACCACGGCAGTGTAAATATCAAAGTAATATTTTTTGTATCTATCTTACTAACTATCTAAGTAACTATCATCTTAGTAACTATCTAAGTAACTATCATCTTACTAACTATCTAAGTAACTATCAATATACTAACTATCTTACTAACTATCTAAGTAACTATGAAGAAAAAAAAATTGGAGGACAGAAAAGCAAGAGCTAAAAATCGAAAAGCAACTGAAGCAAGAATGAAAAATAAAGGACACAATGCAGCGTGCCGCTGCACCGCACCACTGCAGAGTTCTGGTGCCGAAATAAACATGAACAATAATAAAAAAGTAACCTTTCAATAACAGTAAAACCATAAAACAATCAATGTACATTCTAATATAACTTTCAATGTAACTTTCAAAACAAAGTAGCACAGCCTGAATAACTATCTAAGGAACTATATAATTTATCTACAGCTTGTTCTGTTGTGACCAACATATTTGTTACACCTGCTGCACCTGATAGTCCTTTTAACTTCATTTTTACTTTTATACCTTTGTAATTTTGGCCTACCAGCTGGTCTCTTTGTTAAAGGTGGTTGCACCAACAATGCAGGCTGAGCTAGATCCACCGGCTTTGAAATAGTAGGAATTGGGTTGATTGAGAAATAATATGATTCCCGATATTTATCCACCTATAAAAATGAAAAATAAAAAGAAGAAAAAATAAGGATATAATGTCAATTTCATGTAACCATACAAGTAACTTCACTAGTATCTGTCAATGTAACTATTTAATCTGAAGTAACTATCTAAGTAACTACCTGGGTAACTGTCTAAGTAATGTTGGATTTAGGATAAGTTGTGCACCTTGAAAATTGGGTTGAGAAATATAGGAGTAATTATCAAAGTAACTAGTAACTATCCAAGTAACTATCCATTTAACAGTTCATGTGAGTTCAAAATAGAGAAATATAGAAGTAACTATACAAGTAACTAGCTAATGTAACTATACCTGCATAAAGATGCCTTTACACACCAATTACAACCTTCAACATGTTTTTTCTTGCAGAAAACAACAAAACGTTCTGGCTTATTTCTCTCAAAATCATACTCAAAACCAACCTCCAGGGCATACATCCGCAACTTCAGCCTAAACTCTTTCACCCCACCCTAAAAAATCTTACCCTTAGAATGAATGAGACTTCCATCCTTTAGAAAGATACATTTTCGGATCCTCACGCCTATAACAACCCAAAAATTCATTATCTTCAACCAAAACACTAGTCTCCTCACTGAAATTATTACTAACTACACTTTCTGAAACAGAACAACTAACATCCAAACAATAAACATCCACATCAACAAAATCGGATTTATACCGTCCCAAAACTCTAAACATCATGCTCATATCAACCTCATTTTCAAGACGGTAAACGGTAGGATCCGGATAAACATTATACTTGAGTTTGAAAACCAATTTGTCCAACTCCGGAAAACGATCTCGTATCCGATGACAAAAATCAACAAAAGTACAATTATGACCAAAGGAAAGTGCTGCTCCTTCACCAGAATACACAAGCTTAGGAGTATAGCAACTGTCCATTGCACCTACAGAGAAAACCATCCTAACATCAATGAGCATATCCATGTGACTACATTAGTAACTGTACAGTATCTATCAAGTAACAATGAGTGTAACTATCAAATTTGACAACAACAAAAAAAACAGTGCTACCCTCAGTAACTATCCAAGTAACTATCAAAGTAACTATCCAATTAACAATTCCTGTGAGTTCAAAACTGAGAAATATAGGAGTAACTATCAAAGTAACTATCCAATTAACAATTCCTGTGAGTTCAAAACTGAGAAATATAGGAATAACTAACAAAGTAACTAGTAACTATCCAAGTAACTATCAAAGTAACTATCCAATTAACAATTTCTATGAGTTCAAAACTGAGAAATATAGGAGTAACTATCAAAGTAACTAGTAACTAGTAACTATCCAAATAACTATCAAAGTAACTATCCATTTAATTGTTCCTGTGAGTTCAAAATAGAGAAATATAGAAGTAACTATCGAGGTAACTATACAAGTAACTATCATGATAAAAAAATGCAGTACACAAGTAAGTAGATGAAGTAACTAGCAAAGTAACTATGAAAAATAAAAAAATGCAAGACAGAAAAGCAATGAATTAAAATCGAAAGGAACTAAATCAAGAATGAAAAATCGGGAGGTTGAATAAGCAATCACAAATTTTAACCATTCAAATCAAAAACAACTGAAGAACTATAACATAAAAAACAACACGAATTGATTCAAAGGTAAAGAGGAGATATAACAACTACAAAACCTTAAGATACCTTATTTCAATGAATCAAAACCGATACAGAAGAATTAAATTGAGGAATCGCAGATGCAAAGGTTCCGAGGCAAATCGGAATCGCAGAATGAAGAATTTAACTAAGCAATTGCAGATCGGCGGAAATGAGATAAAGACAGAGAGATCGGCGGAAGTGAGAGAGAGAGAGAGAGAGAGAGTGGGCCGGCACTGAGACAAAGAAAAAGAAAACCAAGCTCAGAGAGAAAGCAGGAGGGAAAACAAATTCAACAGAACGGGAAGATTATTAGAAAGGAAGGGTAAAATCGTCAATCTGAAAATAAAAAATAGCCCCTTTTTTTAATTAGTGAAATAGAAACGGCCCATTTTATGATAAAGATATTAAAATGATGTTCTTTTTTATAAAGTGGAAAGCAAGAGGTTTTGTTTTCTTATTTTCAAAGTGAGATGGTTCTTTATTCTAATAACTTGTATATATATATATAGGCCTTCTTGGCTAAGGACGTCCGCACCAATCTTTATGGTGCAGATTTGATATTTTGACTAACTTTTCGATTGAATTTTTACATCTCCACCGTCTAGTCTTTAGGTACTCATGTATAGATCATCTCTACAAATTTTCAGCCAATTTGATAACCATTAGCATATCAAACTAGATTAAAACAAATGGACAGACTGCATTTTTACAAAACTAAATCGTTCATATTTATGATAGAAAATCGCACTTTTGAATGCCTTAACGATTATCAAATTGGCTGAAAGTTTTCAGAGATGATCTATACATGGGTACCTAAAGACTACACGGTGGAGATGTAAAAATTCAATCAAAAAGTTAGTCAAAATATCAAATCTGAACCAATCCTTATGGTGCGGACATCCTTAGCCAAGAAAATTCCTATATATATATATATCAATATTCTCAACGTTTTCTTAACTTAAATTAGGGAGGAGTAGGTTTCATTCCTTAACTTGATGGTACTTTTTGAAAAAATATATATATATATCGTATAAAAATACTTACCTTATGTAGAGAAATATTTTTAACGTTTTCTTACCTTATTTATAGATATGTATATATCCATATGCGTGCGTATATTTAAGATGGTTGTTAATATGCTAAATTGAAGTAACATATAATTTTTTTCTAAATTAGTCTTAAACATATATGAACCTTAATGGAATGAAATAAATTTGACCTTCTCAATATCAATCCGTAAGTAATTTTAATTAGATTTCAAAGTTTATTATAAATTTATTTTAGTTGTCAGTGAGTCGTGACTTGGTTGGTTAAGTATTTTAACTGACAACGTTTTTCAATGTATGTTTCCTTATTTATCGATGCGTATTTGAGGGCGTACTTTAATATGCTAAATGGTAGCAACATATAACTTTTTTCTAGAAGTTGAGGAGGAGTTGGAGATGAATTCGGGTTAGAGTTGGTGGAGGGAGTCCAGTCGATTGTGAGGGAAATTTGGGATAAAGAAAGCAATGATTCTCCTTGAACATCAATGAAATGAGATAAGATTTACATACATATGATTAATATCAATACAAATCTTTTCAAAATTTAATTACTTATCGATATATTGGACTTATTGTTAATATATGAACCTTAATAGAATTGTTGACTTTCTCGATCAATATCGTTCCCTAATTAGTAATAGTTTCAAAGTTTAATATTGTTGTAGAATAATCGGAATTGGTCTACTCATTTCATTGATAATCCCCTATATATAGGGTGAGTATTACAACGGTAATAGGAAATACATTAATGACAATAATGACTACATAATTATCTATCGTCCGTTACATTGACGAAGGCACATAATACATTTTTCCTTCAACACTCCCCCTTGTGCCGAGTCAGAGGTAAAATGGTGCATGTGGTGTTGCCTCATTAAAAACCTTGCCAAGTAACAAAAACCCAATGGGAGAAAATAAAACTTTGGTCGAAGGACAAAAAGAGCGCAACGCACCTATTACATTTGAAAACAACATGTATGTGCTAGACTCCCCCTGATGTCTGCATCTCCCCCTGATTTTTACATTAATCATGGGTTTCTCCCTGATTCTTTCATTTGATCAAGGGAGCTTCAGTCTTATTAGCATACTTATGCATTTTCACATGTTTTTCCAAATGTGACTTTGAGCAATGATTTAGTAACTAAATTTTGCCACATCGTCCTCAGATCCAACTTGATTTACTTTGATCTTGAGGATAAGGTTGTTCATGAACTGAATACATAGGTTCATATTGAACATCAGGTTTACTCGTGGTATGACCTTCATATAACAAAACAGTCATAACTTCGTCTAGAGTATGAGTGAACCATTAAGAGATTTGAAATTGATCTGTAATAACAGATTTTCTTATCTCACCTTTAATGCGTTTTTCTTTACGCATAGTTAGCTATGACATGGATAATTTCTTTATCATGTCACATTCTATATGTAGAGATTGAATAAGCCCAAATCTTTCATATCTTTAATGAAAGAACGATTTGCGTTGCGTAGGCGCAGAGCTAAACATAGCTTTACAAATTTACATCGAATGAGAGGTCGAGTCTTACATATTATGTTTAAGTACAATCATGCGTTATTGCACTTGTATAGAAATTTCATTTCCCAATACTTCTTCGTCATCTTCCTTTAGATGAAAAACGGATCTATTGTTAGAGCAAAGACTTCGACTGATCATGGGAATATATGTAGGCCTCACTTTATTCTTTAGAGTGCCTAAGCCGATTGATGGGTGATCACCATCATTACAGTCCTTGAGTTCCATTTCAAGACTGTGTATTCCCAAAATCTTTTTCATTCTCAACTTAGGATTTACAATACACTGAGTTTCTCTTATTTCATTTAGAATTCATATATATCCATAATGAAAACGCAAGGGCATAATTCATCAATCCCTTTCCAATCAAGTAGTCACTTTAGTGAACGTTTCAATTTCTTTTGCAAACGTACTCATGTGATCTAGAGTCACTTGATTTGGGTGGATGAAGTCCGTTTAGGATCCTCATGTATATCTCTTAATTTAGATCCCCATAGAGATATATGTTTTGATCACTTTTCGTAAGCTGCATGTTCAGTTTTTCGGAAACTACCAAACTGACAAGGTAGTGGAGTGCAATGACATCCATTACGAGAGATTGTCTCATCGTAGTCCATTATGAGAGAATATCTCCTCGTAGTCGATTCCAGTGCGTTTTTGAGAGACCTTGCGCCATAAAGTGAGTCTGCATACTCTTATTCTCATTACGCATTCTAACAAAGATATATTTGATAGGGTTTACATTTGCGGTGTCGGCGTCACCTGCCCAAATACCTATCTCTTTGTTTATACTGGATCGCTTCTTTCTATTAGGCCAGTTTACGACGTTGACATTTTCAACGAAGTATGGTTCGATATTAGACTCATTATTCCACGTCCTCATGTACACTAGTGTAATGTGTTTGTAGAGATCTCTATACTTTAAGGATTGGTTCTAACATTTGAGGCGTCCCCCAATGATAACCACAATCCATAAATATTCTCATGAGACGGATTTGAGTATCACTGATCAATAGATCAGGTTGTGCCAAACTTGTTTTCTTCCTTTACACAAGTATGTATCGAACCTAAGGTGGCCTCCCCCTCTTCCTTGGAGAGCCACGGCCTGTGACACTATTTATGCCACTTATGGCGTCACCATGCCACCATCCATGGTGGCAGTGCAATACCCAATTCCTCTTGGGTGGTACCATGTCCTTTTGATAAAACACAATCCTTGTAGGTATATTTGCAGCAGGTTTATATGATCTCGTCACTTTAATGTATAAGACATCTGCACACTTTACTTTGTGTGATTTTGGGGATCGAGATGAGACACAGTGGGGACAAACCACGACAATTCTTGTCGTTCCACTTGAACATGCTTGTTCTTATCTCCCCCTAACGACGGTAAGACTGTCTCATCAAAGTGACACACCGCAAATCTAGCGGTGAGGAGATCGCCTGTCAAGGTTTCGACATAGCGGACTATAGCTGGAAGTTCATATCCAGCATAAATATTTATTCATCTCAAGTAACCCATCATTGTGCGCTGTGGCGGCGCAATTTTGGCACATAAAACATTTAATAGAGCTCAAGGATTGTAGATCCGTGTCAATCCAAAAGAGCTCAAGGATTACAAGTTCGTTTGAAATCCTAAAAAATTCTCACACATAGTCACCAGCTATGGTGTAAATTGGTTCAATGATGATGGCCATAGATGAAAAAGTAACGCTGCATGCAAAAATTGCATAACCCAAAACGGAAGTATTGGTGTGCTTTACCAATATTAAGACCATTACTGTAGTCGTTTTCCGTGAGACCAATTGGGTTTTTATATAGGAATATGATGTCCATTACAAATCTCATATAATAAGCCATAAAATCATCACACCTACGGAAATTAACCCGGCCTAGGTGTTTTGACTTTCAAGCATAAGCAGCATAAATTTTAATTGTGGATGGTGTCATGACACGTGACCAGCGTGTCGACACAACAACCAACACCATAAAATATCTAAGGTGTCCGCAAGTTGGTTGAATCAATCCACTGAATCCTCTTTGAATTCAATATAAGAATGAGAATACATGTGTCCTTTGCATATGATGGTGTCAATCATAAATTTTACGAGTTGGCTTTGAATGATATACTTTTATTCAAAAAATCACGATGGATGTCAGAAGCATAATAGGACATAAGTGCATGTACTTTGTGCATCAATCATAATGCCACCTTAAGGGGGCGGTGGAATCTAGGGTTTGAACATACGTCTTCAACTCTACATGGATTGTATCGAAATAATATTTGAGGATAAAATGTTCATTGATCGTCCTCAGATTCGTGTGTGAACCATATTCTTCTGGTGTTTGCTTCTATTTATCCAAAAATATGGGTGTCCATAGTAGTTTCTTTAATGTATGGTGATAGGAGCACAATGTGCGACGATATTATATGCTTATGCCCTCGTTTATGCTTTGTTTAACCCTTATTTGTCTAAGATAGAGTCATAATATAGTTAGTGTCAATTTTGGTAGAGTTTGGTGAAAAATGGTTAAGAATCCGAAAAATGACCAAGTTTGAGAAATCTGGAAAATAATGCACAATATGTCTTTTTCGTGATTTTGTGACGAGTACAAATATGATCTATCCTTGTCCGAATTCAATGAACTTTGGTGTGCTTAATATTCATATACTGAGGAATGTTGTGTTAAAATTTCAGATCAATTGGAGTTCGGGAAGTCACCCAAAAGTTGGCTGCAAAACAGCAGTCCGAGCAAACCAATCCAGGGACTTCCAGGATTTTCCTGGGACTTTGTCCTAACTTCGAAAAATCATTCCCGACGACTCACAAGGAATTTGATCGAGATATTTTATGGGGAGATGGCCATATGTGTCTAGTTTATCGGAGACTTGGAATCGCATCAATCGGAGCTCCACGGATGGAGATATGCCGGAATTACTGCATCAAGGTCAAATCTGCCGATTCCAGGAACCTACTGCCCCCTTTTTTGTGTTTTCTGTTTTTGATGGACCAAATGTTATACAAATGCATATGTGATGATGGTCCAAGCTTAAGGAAGGTTAGAGGATGACACCAAGCCAAGGCATTGAAAAAAAAATCAGAAAAAGAAGTTTCCTAGAAGAACCAAGAAAGGAAGGAACCAAAACCTTGTTGCACAAGGATTGCCTTTGCCGATTTGGACTAGGTTTTCTACCTAGGTTTTCTGCCGAATTTGCCTCTATAAATAGCTAACTTTTACACAGAAAAACCTGTCACATTCTAAAGCAAAAACCCTAGCCAAAGCTCTACCAATTTTCAGCCAAAGATCCTACATAAAAACACAAACCAAAAGCCACCACCACCACCATATAATCCTGCCGATTATCCTCACCTTTCATCCAGCCACCACCGAGCCATATTCCATTGGATTCACACGACTTGAAGCCCTCAAAGGTGTCTGCAAAAGTGTGATCTACCCCCTACTCTTGGTTTGTAATAGTTTTTATGTAGTTATGTGTAGTTTTGTCTATGAAACTCATGTGTATGTTTGGTTATTGTGTTTTCATGTCTATGTGAAAAACAATTGTGAATTTGGTTTTATGATGATGCATGTTAATTTAATTCTTATGATGTTAATAAGGAATTTCAAAGATAAGTTTCGAATTGCATGGTAACTTGTAATGAAAATATGAAGTAAAGAGATAGGATTAGATAGGCAAGCATGTTCACTTTGATTCTAGTAATTCGACTTTGGTTTAGTCTTTTAAAATCCGTGTGCCGCAAAGATTGGTGCTTAGCATATTCGCGATGTGTTTTGAGTATTGGTCTTGTATCCGTCAATAATAGGACTAGAGTGGTTTAAATGACTATGCATGTTAACAAGAAGTGGTGACGCCTTGCTTGATTAATGTGTTTCCAATTAAAAGGATTTCGTGCTTCATTGGTTAATTGATTATCTTCTACGCTGCGTGTTTTTAATCGGTTAGCTAAAGATTAGGGTTATGCGCTGAGCTAATTCTAAATACTTTTGTGAAATCTGAAACAACTTAGATAACCGCTGCGGCCCTAGTTGGGTTGGAACTAAATCGGATCTAGGATATAGCTGTGCTCTTGCCGTGTCTTTTCTTGTTATTTTGCTATGTGTTTTGAGTGCTTTTGTGTTAGTAATTTGTGGAAGAATGTCGACCAAACTTGTAAATAGTAATTTAGGATTTATTTTCAGCAATTTATTTTCGTGCCTAGCGTTAGGGCAGCCCTTGCTGCCGAACCTCACCTCAATCCCCCTTGATTTCATGTGAATATGTATATATGTATATAAGTGTGACAATTGTGTGCATATGTATTTGTGAATATTTGTGTTAACATTCTCATATTTCAGGTACCCTTAATCCCCGGCTAGAACGATCCCTACTTATTCTATACTACTAACGATTGTAGGGTTATTATTGTTGATGCTCGCTTCGGCGACACGTCAATTTTTGGCGCCGTTGCCGGGGATTATAAAAGCTTGTTTTATGTTATTGTTGTGTATATAATGTTGCTGGAAATTTTTGTTGTGAAGTTGTAAAGTTGTAAATTTTAAGTTTATTTTGGGATTTTGTAAAGTAGAAATATGCTTCGGCATGTAGAGTTTAAATTTCGAAAGTTGCATGATGTATAATGATGCATGTTGGTAATCACTTAGTTTAAATTCTAGGAAGTTGATAGTGTTGTGTATGTTTGAGTTTATTGTAGTTTCTAAAGTGTAACATGTAGGTGAAGCCTCTTTTGTTGATCATAACCATAACCCTTCATACGAATGATGCCATGTTAGGTATGTTTTTGTGTAGATTGGGAAACGGGCCCTGCAATGTTGGAATTAGTCCATCGTTGGCCCCCCACGCATAACGACGCTAACTTGGTATTATTTTTATGAGGTTGAGGGCGGTTTTAATCAACACTTGAGACCGCTAGGGATCCGTGTTTGTTTTACAAAGTATGGGGAAGTTATGATCATAGATATGGTTCTCAGGTTTGTTTAACTGGATCTCAAGGCCCATAGACTGATGTTCATTCTCGGTGAGTGAGTCGATAGGGGGTTCGCCCTCCATGGTGTCCAACAACGAGTCCTGCCTGGTTCCTGTAGGGGGTTCGCCCTCCGTGATTTTAATGACCTTTGAAACGTAAAATCCGCACGACCTAGTCGACAGCTTGTGCCGAAGCATCACCTCACTTTAGACGCTAGAACATAACTTGACATATGTGGCCTATTTTCTTCAAAGATAAAACATGTTGTGTGGTTCAAACTCTTGAGGTATATCGGATTAAGCATGATACTACCGGGGGCTGTATCAGTCCATTGCACCGTTATCTCCTCTGCTCCACGTACTTCGAGAGTTAGAACAAATTTAAAAGAAATTAGACTTAGCGATTACATGCTCATGAACTTTCCGATTTTTGCCCTCTTGTTGCCGAATATATGTATGCTTTGCTGAATGCTGCTTTGTGTTGTGCCGATTGTGATTTGGTGTGTTATTGTTTGAAATTTGTTGTGTAATCGCCAATGCCGTGGCTTGTAATGATGTATATTCTTGCTTTCTATTTCTTTATAAGGGTCTAACTTGTTTAAATGTTGCAAATTTCAGAAATAGTGCATGTCCGAATCTAGTATTTGGGCAAGAGATCTTCAAGGCCGTTTGCAACGTTTAGAGCAAGAACTCGCTATTGCTCGTTTTGTGCCATTACCTCCATCGTCACCAACCAGTTCATCAGTGTCATCATCCTTGCCATCATCACCTAGTGTGCCGTCCATTTCATCATCAGTGCCGAACTCACCATCGTTTGTTTCGTCGTCGTGTGATCTTCAGAACCCAGAATTTGAAGCCTTTGCCGAATTAGAAGAAGAAGAAGAGATCATGGCATCAATCAGATCACAGAATGGTCATGTTGCTGGAGCTGGAGTTGCTCCTTCGAATATCACTTATCCTCCCTTGGAAACTGATAAGACTGGAGAGATTGAATTGAGGAGTGGATTCCTCCATAAGCTGAAGTCATTTTATGGAATGCCGAGTGAGGACCCTAACAAGCATCTGCAGTGGTTTAACTTCACCACGGAGTCTATGTGTCCAAGAGGGACCGATTTGCAACACTTCAAGATGAAGGCATTTCCGTTTTCTTTAGAAGATCAAGCAAAGGAGTGGTTGTTTGAGGTGCCTAGTGGTCGCATTGTTTCGTGGAGTACTATGATGGATGAGTTTTTGCTCAAGTACTTTCCCGCTTCACGTATCACTGATCTGAGGAAGCAAATTACAAGTGTGAAGCAAGCCGGAGATGAGACTTTCTTCGACTACTACAAGAGGTTCAAGTCCCTAGTTTCTTTGTGTCCATCGCATGGCATTAGCGATGGACTCTTGCTACAATATTTCTATGAGGGATTGCGCGTCATGGAGAGAGAGTTTCTTGACTCGGCCGCGGGAGGTAGTTTTTTGGAGTTGAATGCCGGAGCGGCAAGAAGTTTGTTGGAAGTTCGTGCTTTGAACAACCAACAATTTGGCATGGCACGAGGCAATGTACAAAGGAATGAGAAAGTGCATGAGACGTCTTCAAGCTCAAAATTAGAAGATAAAGTGGACAAGCTCACCGACTTGGTGAGTAATTTGATGAAGAAGCGTGCTAGTGTTTGTGGTATTTGCACCGAGGGCCATGAGACCGAACAATGCCCTCAATTTGGAGTTAGTGAGGGAGTTGAGGAGTGCAATGCAATTGGTTTTCAAGGAGGCCAACGATTTGGCAATTTCAATCCAAGGTTCAATGATCATCCGAACTTTCGATGGGCGAACAATGATAATGTGCTTAGGGCACCTATGCAACCGAGAGAGGGAGGAGCGCCGTTTGCGCCGAGGCCACCCTTTGTGCCTCGGCAACCTTATCAGCCGAACCAAGGAAACTTTGGGGCTTTGCCGAGCCAAGCACAAGTTGTGCCGTACCAAGGCCACGGAGGGCCGAGCCAAGGCCAAGGCCAAGCTTCGCCAAGCAATCCGAACTACGATGCTTTGATTCAATCTTTGTCAAGTGCTACTCAAGCATTACTCGCGGGGCAACAAAATCATCAAAAGGACATTGGTGAACTCAAAACTCAAATGGGGCAAGTTGTGGATTTTATGGGAAGATTTAATGAGCAAGGAAAGTTGCCAAGCAATACGATTCCAAATCCCAGGAACGAGCAAGCCAAAGTGATTCAAACTCGAAGCGGAAGAGAGTTTGTTCCTCCAACAAGTCCAAAGAGGAAGCGAGTAACTTTCAAGGGCATTGGGGATGATGAGAGGGCTGCCGGACCTGTCATTGCCGGCAGCCATAGAGAGGATGCCGAGAGGAATGCTGCCGAGCATAATGCTGCCGGCAGGGCTGCATCCGAGAGGCATACTGCCGAGCATCATGATGGTGCTGCCGAGAAGAGCCGAGATGCCGAGCAAGGGCATAGTGCCGGCCATAATGTGAGTGACAAGGGGCTGCGCAACGAGCTTGAGTACGATCCCGCCACATCCAAGAATGAGGTATTGCCGAGCCAAGCAAGCAAGGGAGGGGTGCCATCATCAAGCATACCATTCCCTTCACGCTTTGCTAGAACGAAGAAGGATAAATCCGATGAAGAGGTATTGGAGATTTTCCGGAAAGTGCAAGTCAACATTCCTTTGTTGGAGTGCATTAAGCAAGTACCAAAGTATGCTAAGTTTTTAAAGGAGCTTTGCACGGCAAGGAGGCATACTAGAGAGACTCGTGTGGTAACAATGAGCGAGACGGTGTCGGCCGTTATTCAAAGAAAGTTGCCACCAAAGATGAAGGATCCGGGAAGTTTCAATGTGCCTTGTGTCATAGGCAATACACGGTTTGATGATGTTATGTTGGATTTGGGAGCATCGATCAATGTCATGCCACTCAATGTGTATCAAACGTTGAGTATAGGGCCTCTCAAGAAGGATAATGTCATCATTCAACTTGCGGATCGCTCAAGCAAATATCCGGAAGGCTATGTAGAGGATGTGTTGGTGCAAGTCAACCAATTGATATTCCCCGCCGATTTTTATGTGGTTGAGATGGAGGATTCGCCGGTCAACAACACTCAATTGCTTTTGGGGCGACCATTCATGAGGACCGCGCGCACAAAGATAGATGTGGCCGAGGGCAACCTAACTATGGAATTTGATGGTGAGGTAATCAAGTTCAATGTTTTTGACGCCATGAGATTTCCCAATGTTGATTTGAAGGAGGGTTGTGCCATTGATGTTTTGGAGGAGGTCGAGCAAGTTATGTCGACCTCGCTCGACGCATAGCAATTAGCGATTGAGCAAGGGGTCGGATTTGACAGGAAGGGAGAACGAGTCACGTTTGAGAAGGGAGAAGCCGAGTCAAGCATTGCCGAGATAGGGGTGTATACCGAGCCCTTCATGATCATGCCGAGTCCAATGGAGGTTTGTGCCGAGATAGAGGCTCGGCCATACAACAAAGTTTTTGATTCGTTTTTGTCAATTCCAAGTGCCACAACCAAATTTCGACCAAGTGTGGAAGAGGCCCCAAAGTTAGAACTTAAAGAACTCCCTAGTCACTTGAAGTATGCTTATCTTGGAGACGGAGACACACTACCGGTTATTGTGTCTTCAATGCTTAGTGAGAAGCAAGAGAAAGATTTGATGTATGTGCTTAAGAAGTACAAGACCGCCATAGGTTGGACCTTAGCGGATATCAAGGGAATAAGCCCTACTACTTGTGTTCATCGTATTTTGTTGGAAGAAGGAGCTAAGCCGACAAAGGAGGCTCAACGTCGACTTCACCCTCCCATGATGAAAGTTGTGAAAGAAGAAATTATCAAGTTGCTTGATTGTGGGGTGATTTACCCAATTTCGGATAGTAAGTGGATATCTCCCGTGCAAGTAGTGCCAAAGAAGAGTGGTGTAACGGTTGTCAAGAATGAGAAGAATGAGCTTGTGCCACAAAGACTTGTAACCGGTCATAGGATGTGCATCGACTATAGGAAGCTCAATGCTACAACGAGGAAGGATCACATGCCTTTGCCGTTTATGGATCAAATGCTAGAGAGGTTAGCCGGGCATTCTTACTATTGTTTTCTTGACGGATATAGTGGCTACAATCAAATCATGATACACCCGGACGATCAAGAGAAGACCACTTTTACTTGTCCATTTGGCACTTTTGCATATCGGAGGATGCCATTCGGACTATGCAACGCACCCGGCACTTTTCAAAGATGTATGTATGCTATCTTCTCGGATTTTATTGAAGACATTATCGAAGTATTTATGGATGATTTTAGTGTGTATGGAGGCACCTTCGATGCATGTTTGGGGAACTTGGAGAAGATACTTGAGAGGTGTGTAGAGACAAATCTTGTGCTCAATTGGGAGAAGTGTCACTTCATGGTCACGCAAGGCATTGTTCTAGGGCACATAATTTCGGCAAGAGGCTTAGAGGTTGACAAAGCCAAGGTGGAGCTAATTCAAGCATTGCCGAGCCCTAGGTGTGTAAGGGACGTGAGAAGTTTTCTTGGCCATGCGGGGTTTTATCGACGATTTATCAAAGACTTCTCTTCAATTGCCAAGCCATTGAGCAACTTGTTACAAAAGGAGGTGACGTTTGCGTGGACAAAGGCGTGTGAGGATGCCTTTTGCCGATTGAAGATGTTACTATGCACGGCACCGATTCTTGTTTCCCCAAATTGGGATGAGCCATTTGAGTTGATGTGTGATGCTAGTGATTATGCACTTGGAGCGGTACTTGGACAACGAATTGAGAAGAAACCATGCGCCATCTACTATGCTTCAAGGACTCTCAACGATGCACAACTCAACTACACAACAACGGAGAAGGAACTCTTAGCGGTAATCTTTGCATTGGAAAAGTTTCGATCATATCTTTTGAATTCCAAGGTTATTGTTTATAGTGATCATGCCGCTTTGAGATATCTTATGACGAAGAAGGATGCTAAGCCGAGGCTTATTCGATGGATTCTTTTACTTCAAGAGTTCGATATTGAGATCAAAGACAAGAAAGGAGTAGAGAATGTCGTAGCCGATCATTTGAGTAGACTTGTGCAAGAGGAGGATCGGCTGCCCCTATGTGAAACATTTCCGGATGAACAACTTTTTCGACTTGAAGTACATGAGCCTTGGTATGCCGACATTGCCAATTTTCTTGCCACAAACCGATTTCCCAAAGAGATGCCGAGCCACCAACAAAAGAGAATAAGGAAGCAAGCTCGACACTTCTTGTGGGATGATCCGTACTTATGGAGGCAATGTGGTGATCAAGTTATTAGAAGATGTGTGCCGGAGAATGAGCATAGATCCATCCTTGCTTTTTGTCATAGTGAAGCTTGTGGTGGACACTTTGGACCAAAGAAGACGGCTTTGAAGGTACTTACGTGTGGATTCTTTTGGCCTACGATTTTTAGAGATGCATTCATGTTTTGCAAAGCATGTGATAGATGCCAAAGAATGGGGAACATTGGAGCTAGAGACCAAATGCCGCTCACGCCTATCATTGAGGTTGAGATTTTCGATTTATGGGGTATTGATTTCATGGGACCGTTTCCTTCAAGTAAGGGCTTTCTCTACATATTGCTTGCGGTTGATTATGTGTCAAAGTGGATTGAAGCCAAGGCTACACGCACCAACGATGCCAAGGTGGTAGCCAAGTTTCTCAAGACCAACATCTTTTCACGTTTTGGAGTTCCAAGGGTCTTGATTAGCGATGGAGGATCCCATTTTTGTAACCGCACCATTGAAGCCTTATTGAGGAAATATGGAGTCACACATAAAGTTTCTACACCTTATCACCCCCAAACGAGTGGCATGGCCGAGGTGAGTAATCGAGAGATCAAGCAAATTTTGGAGAAAACCGTTGGACCTTCAAGGAAGGATTGGAGTGATCGTCTCGATGATGCTTTGTGGGCTTATAGGACCGCGTACAAGACACCGATAGGTATGTCTCCTTTTCGGTTAGTTTATGGCAAAGCATGTCACTTACCGGTTGAGCTAGAGCATAAGGCATGGTGGGCAATCAAGGCCTTCAACATGAACATTGATGATGCCGGTCTTCATAGAAAGCTTCAACTCAACGAACTTGAAGAAATACGGAATGAAGCTTATGAAGCCGCATGGATTTACAAGCAAAAGACTAAGGTTGCTCATGATAAGATGCTTCGACGGAAGGAGTTTGAAGTTGGTCAAAAAGTTCTCTTGTATCATTCACGACTTAAACTTTTTCCAGGAAAGTTGCGCTCTCGTTGGCTTGGACCTTTTGTTATTCTTCAAGTATTTCCACATGGAGCCATAGAGATTCGTAATGAAGCTACGGGAAACACGTTCAAGGTAAATGGCCATCGTCTCAAGCATTATTACTCTTCCTTTCAAGAGAGCACGGGGGAAGAAACCGCCATCTACAATGCCCCACAATCCCCACCACCGAACCGAGAGGCCACAAACAATGCTGCCGAGCAGCAGCATCCCTTGCATGCCGAGCTGCAGCCTCCACCACTAAACCAAGCTGCCGGACCTGAAATTGCCGGCAGCACTAGCATTACAAGGCCGGACACGGACACAATTGCCGAGAGTCCATCCATCACTCACCTTGCTGCCGAGCAGCATTGTACTTCTCCAGTCGCACCACCACACCCTGCCGGACCTGCCATTGCCGGCAGGGTTGACACAAGACCACAAGAAGCCGGACCAGACGTGGATACACAGTTGGATACGCCAGCAGGAAGCTCGGACACGCACTCGGATATGCAGCCTCCTTCAAGCACCGACTCGGATACACTATGCAACGATCTTCTCATCGAACTTCTTCTTGCCGATTTGAGTTGTTTTGGAGCACGATGAACACATGCAAAACACGGTGAAAAGTCTAGGCTAGGGACTATAAACACAAAGCGCTACTTGGGAGGCAACCCATGTCGATCAAAGAAACGTGAAGGAGCCATCACCGAGAGTTTGAATTTTCTTAACCCTTCTCTTTGTCTTTGATTTGTGATGATATGTTGTTATATGTTAGACTATTGCATGCTTAGGGAATTCGTTGATATTATTTTTGTGCTTACATTGAGGACAATGTAATTTTCTAAGTGTGGGGTGGGGTAACGTGTTCCGTTTTTGTTTTTGCTTTTTGTATGCTTAGTTGAGAAAAGAAAAATTCAGAAAATTGTTCCACAAAAATAGAGTGTTTAAATTTGTTTGTTTCGAGTCTTAGGATGCCCCTACTATGTCAATGATGTTTTTCTCCTCTTTGCATACATAGATGATGGTTGTGCATACAATTAAAATTGTAAGTTTCATGGATTATGTGCATTGGTAGGAGCATGTAAGACTTGTTGATTATGAAGCATGCATGTTTTAGCTAGTTTATTTCGATTATAACCTATGTGAGCTTTTGTGCCAAATTGCTTTCTTCTTGAGCGATAAAAAGATAAAATTCGATAGATTCGTAGGAAGCATGAAACCTCATAATTCTTTGACTACTCGATGACTATGTGCCATAGCTTTTTAATGAACTCTAGTATGCTAGAACTTACTCTTGTTGATTTTCGAAACGTTTATATCATAAAATACCTTGATTTTGAATGTGATTGAATAAAGATCATTTAGGTTTACCACCAAAGCCAAATAAAGCATGAGCCCTATTGGAGCCCGTCGTGGGACACCTTAGTAAACCCCTTTGAGCCTACGTTAAGCCTTTTCTTTCATCACCCTTAAACACTTTCCATGAGCTTAGTATAGTGATGCCTTTACCGTATGTGTTGGCAAAGCTTGACTTTTGAAAGCGTTTTCGCGTGTGTGATGAAGAAGAACAAGTGTGGGGTAGACTTAGCCATAAAATTGTATGAAAAATGTATATATGCCGTGCCTTAGAAAAGAAAAGAAAAGTGCTCGGAATCAAAAGAAAAAGAAAAGAAAACCGAGAGCAAGAAAAGAAATAGGGTACGGCATAGACATAGAAAAGAAAAATTTTTGTTCATGGCTATTGTCTAGATTATTGTTGTAATGTTATGGGAGGAAAAGAATGAAGTATGGGTCCAACAAAATGAAATTTGACCCTTTTGGCGAGAAGACATAAGGAGATTCGAGCTTTGCTAAAGCGCACGGTGACATTTTGAGCCTCCTTATCCAAATATCGAATACCTCTTAGCCTAGCCCCATTACAACCTTATTATTGATCTTTTTCATGATTCTTAAGATGGTTAAATTTGATTGTGGAGACTATCTCAAGAGTAAGCATATGGTTTTGGTTCATTGGTGCATATAGTTATCATATGAGGTTTTTCCATAAAAATTCACAAAATGCTTTCGTTTCTTTGATATATGCAAGTCACTCTTTGTAATTCATGATCCTTCGCTTGCATATACTTATGTGTGAATAACCATGCTTCGAGAGAAAAGAAGAGAGTATGCCTAGTGAGGTGATTTGAATTAGCTTTTACGTGTCTACATGCTTACTTTTGCTCCTATATGTTCATATTGATGTCACATGTTCATGAAACTTGGAATTTTCGTGCTTAGCATTCTCATGCACTAACTTGAAAGCTATGTGTACATACGAGCCTGAGACAAATTGTTAGGGGCAATAGTTTGTTTAGAGTCTAGTTTAATTTAATTTGCTAAGGGACTAGCAAAGGATAAGTGTGGGGTAGTTGATAGGAGCACAATGTGCGACGATATTATATGCTTATGCCCTCGTTTATGCTTTGTTTAACCCTTATTTGTCTAAGATAGAGTCATAATATAGTTAGTGTCAATTTTGGTAGAGTTTGGTGAAAAATGGTTAAGAATCCGAAAAATGACCAAGTTTGAGAAATCTGGAAAATAATGCACAATATGTCTTTTTCGTGATTTTGTGACGAGTACAAATATGATCTATCCTTGTCCGAATTCAATGAACTTTGGTGTGCTTAATATTCATATACTGAGGAATGTTGTGTTAAAATTTCAGATCAATTGGAGTTCGGGAAGTCACCCAAAAGTTGGCTGCAAAACAGCAGTCCGAGCAAACCAATCCAGGGACTTCCAGGATTTTCCTGGGACTTTGTCCTAACTTCGAAAAATCATTCCCGACGACTCACAAGGAATTTGATCGAGATATTTTATGGGGAGATGGCCATATGTGTCTAGTTTATCGGAGACTTGGAATCGCATCAATCGGAGCTCCACGGATGGAGATATGCCGGAATTACTGCATCAAGGTCAAATCTGCCGATTCCAGGAACCTACTGCCCCCTTTTTTGTGTTTTCTGTTTTTGATGGACCAAATGTTATACAAATGCATATGTGATGATGGTCCAAGCTTAAGGAAGGTTAGAGGATGACACCAAGCCAAGGCATTGAAGAAAAAATCAGAAAAAGAAGTTTCCTAGAAGAACCAAGAAAGGAAGGAACCAAAACCTTGTTGCACAAGGATTGCCTTTGCCGATTTGGACTAGGTTTTCTACCTAGGTTTTCTGCCGAATTTGCCTCTATAAATAGCTAACTTTTACACAGAAAAACCTGTCACATTCTAAAGCAAAAACCCTAGCCAAAGCTCTACCAATTTTCAGCCAAAGATCCTACATAAAAACACAAACCAAAAGCCACCACCACCACCATATAATCCTGCCGATTATCCTCACCTTTCATCCAGCCACCACCGAGCCATATTCCATTGGATTCACACGACTTGAAGCCCTCAAAGGTGTCTGCAAAAGTGTGATCTACCCCCTACTCTTGGTTTGTAATAGTTTTTATGTAGTTATGTGTAGTTTTGTCTATGAAACTCATGTGTATGTTTGGTTATTGTGTTTTCATGTCTATGTGAAAAACAATTGTGAATTTGGTTTTATGATGATGCATGTTAATTTAATTCTTATGATGTTAATAAGGAATTTCAAAGATAAGTTTCGAATTGCATGGTAACTTGTAATGAAAATATGAAGTAAAGAGATAGGATTAGATAGGCAAGCATGTTCACTTTGATTCTAGTAATTCGACTTTGGTTTAGTCTTTTAAAATCCGTGTGCCGCAAAGATTGGTGCTTAGCATATTCGCGATGTGTTTTGAGTATTGGTCTTGTATCCGTCAATAATAGGACTAGAGTGGTTTAAATGACTATGCATGTTAACAAGAAGTGGTGACGCCTTGCTTGATTAATGTGTTTCCAATTAAAAGGATTTCGTGCTTCATTGGTTAATTGATTATCTTCTACGCTGCGTGTTTTTAATCGGTTAGCTAAAGATTAGGGTTATGCGCTGAGCTAATTCTAAATACTTTTGTGAAATCTGAAACAACTTAGATAACCGCTGCGGCCCTAGTTGGGTTGGAACTAAATCGGATCTAGGATATAGCTGTGCTCTTGCCGTGTCTTTTCTTGTTATTTTGCTATGTGTTTTGAGTGCTTTTGTGTTAGTAATTTGTGGAAGAATGTCGACCAAACTTGTAAATAGTAATTTAGGATTTATTTTCAGCAATTTATTTTCGTGCCTAGCGTTAGGGCAGCCCTTGCTGCCGAACCTCACCTCAATCCCCCTTGATTTCATGTGAATATGTATATATGTATATAAGTGTGACAATTGTGTGCATATGTATTTGTGAATATTTGTGTTAACATTCTCATATTTCAGGTACCCTTAATCCCCGGCTAGAACGATCCCTACTTATTCTATACTACTAACGATTGTAGGGTTATTATTGTTGATGCTCGCTTCGGCGACACGTCATATGGATCACCAGATCAAAGCCAATCTATGTCAGAATTCCAAAAGATCATTTTCTTATGACGTTGGATTTAATTAGCGGTTACATATAACCCACTAAGTTGACATATAAGATACTCTAATACTCGTTTATATCCGCAGTCATTAGAGGTAATGCAAAGGAGCTCAGATGAAATTCTCATCTATGTCTTATTACATGAACATCGTGGCAGAAATTTCTTTAAAATGTGGAATAAATTCAATTTTCTTTTATCGCATAAATTGTCAATTTGACATATGCTCAATATATACATCGAAACGTAACTCAAGTTCTTTAGAGTAAATTGATGGGGATTGTAATAAAAAGGTATTGTAATCCCAGTTAGGCAAGTACATTTTGAATCCCAAAGGAAAAGATATACTGATCCTTATCACTTTCTTTGATATACTAATCATTATCATATACTATTGATATAGTACTACTGTTCTTCAGTACTATTATTTTAGGGATTACATTGTGCGTTTCTTTGCACACGGTTCTTTGTTTTATGCCTATATTATGATATGTTGCTTTACTTTATGCAATACTTTGCAAAGTTAGATGCAGAAAATTGAATGATTATGATTAAAATTTGAATAATCTCAATTCATCGAGAGAAAATTTAAAAGTTAACATGCCAACGATGACATTCAGTCTTGTCCAATTAGAGATAGAAACTTTAAGACTAAAAGTCTAATTTAGGCGTAATAGCCTTTTATAAGAATATCTTGTAAATTTAAAAATAGACTAATCAAAGTCTATCTTGGATGGAGTCAAATCCTTTTTAGCTCTTTTAATGGCTGCAATGATGAGATGTGTCATTTGACATATTCTTCCCAGATGTTATGTTTTTAGTTGTAAACTCATTTTCAATGTTATTGTTGGATATTGAAGATACTTTTCCAAAATCCACGTATTTATATGATTCTTCATATTTATTGAAAGTCGTAGCTAATTCTTTGCTAGCGTATAATGTACGTATCAATAGTTCATTGAATTACAACAATGACAGAGTGCTTCACTGCACATGACATGTCCCCTATGTCATCTTTTAAATGTTACATTGTTTCCACTTACTTTTGGATGATTATATGAATTTTACGTCTATGGTAATTACCCTTTGTTTTAGGGTCGTTGCATTATTTTGCCCAATTTGTTCAAGAATATATATATTTTTCTAAGACCTTACATCGTCATTACCTTTTGATTTAGGGTTGTTTTATTTTGCAAAATGTGTTCCCGGAAATTTCTTTTTCTCATACCTTACATTGTCATTGCCCTTTGGTTTAGGGTTGTTGCATTACTTTGCATAATGTGTTCCAGGAAATTTCTTTTTCTCATACCTTACATTGTCATTGCCCTTTGGTGTAGGGTTGTTGCATTACTTTGCATAATTTGTTCCAGGGAATTTCTTTGCTATTTACATAAAGCAGTTTGCATAAATATACCATGCTCAAGCTTTATTTGGCTCAATAGGGGAATTTGGTACTCAAGTTCTTCAGAGCCCAATGTGTCAAAGTCAAACTGTGATGGTTAAACCATCTGTAAAAATATAGGAAGAATAAAATGTATTAGTTTCGCGGTTTAAATGACATTCACGACAACTAATATAAACCAAGATACATTATGGTAAATCTGATGCTTTGTGAAATTTCGTTTATCACAATAAAATTTTGATGTTTTCATATTCATTGTATGTAAAGCTAATGAAATTTCATTATCATTGCTTTTTATATAATCAAGAAGATATCCATGATGAAAATTTTTCAAGAAATTAAAATTGGATCTCAAGACCAAAATTTGTAATGGTCATATTTTTCTTACTTCGTGAATATGCTTTATCACAATAATTGGTTTGTCCATTTTTATCTATATTATAATGCTCATGAAATTGCATTATCATGGCAATGCTCAAACTAAATAACATGTTAAATAAAAGTAATTATTTAACATAATAAAATAGACATATAATGATGCTCAAATTTCATAAGTATATGTCATAATATAATAAGATCAGTTTAAGCATTATATCATTAACGATTGAATGAAAATGATAACTTTAATTAGATCTTACTTGTTAGTTTGCCAAATAAACTGCATATGATACATTTGCTCGATCTCCGACTCCAAATTGTCGTCACATATTGATCACCGTATCGTAATTGTTATGCCACATAAAAACAAATAATATGTATATGATTAGTCACTTTAATCATATATATTTCACATTTATCATATAAATTAAATAATTTCATATTGACGATGAAATTTGAAAACAGTAAATAGTCACACAATAGATATAAATTACTGTGTGGTAATTTCGAAATTTACCTTTGTATTTTACCTTAAAAAATTCCCTTTTTTTTTTCCGGGTTGGGTCAGGCCCAAGGGGTTGGGCCGGGTCGGGTCGATTGCAAAATTTACCGACAAAATTTTCGTTGGGAGAACTTCTGAAGGCAGCCTTTTCCCGACGAGCTGTCGTCGGTAGAAGCTGGATCGGGTTGCTTCAGATCAAGGCTGATCTGGGTCCGATGAAGGCTGGACGGATCTGGGTCCGGATTGGAGGTTGTTGGCGCGGGTCCGAGCCGGAGGCAGCGTCGTTGGCGCGGGTCCGAGCCGGAGGCAGCTCCTTTGGGTGTCCATATCATATTGGAGGAGTTCCGATTGGGATCGGGGCGAGTGGGAGGAGCAGCCGATCGGAGTGTTTTGGCTTCGTCTGATCGAGGCAGCGGGTTCGACCACAGGGCGATCTGGAGGCTGGCGTGCGGAGGCGACGGAGACGATCTGGAGGCTAAACCCTAAGCCTAGTTGAGTGGCGTCGAGGGGACCGGATCGGGGCGCTGATCGAGGGGGACCGGATCGGGGGGCCGATCGAAGGGGATCGGATCGGGGTCGAGCGGCGGGCCGGGACCGGAGTGGGACGGGCTGCTGCTGCGGCTAATCGAAGGGGACCGGGTCGGGATCGGGGCTGCTGCTAGGAAAAAGAGGGGCAGCGGCGGCGACGGCCTGGTGGAGGGCTAGGGCGGCGGAGGCAGAAAAACAGAAAAGAAAAAAAAAATTAGGGTTTTTTTTCTGTGTTGTTTTTTTTTTTTTCTCTCTCTTTTTTTTCTAAAAACTCATGGTTAGGCAAAGTGCTGATAACGTGTTGTAGAATAATCGGAATTGGTCTACTCATTTCATTGATAATCCCCTATATATAGGGTGAGTATTACAACGGTAATAGAAAATACATTAATGACAATAATGACTACATAATTATCTATCGTCCGTTACATTGACGAAGACACATAATACATTTTTCCTTCAACAAATATAAATTTATGGTAAATAGTTTTAATTTACTATGAACTTAAATGGAAAGAAATACAGCTATTATTACACTACATACACGTACACATCAAAATCTTTTCAAAGTTTCCTTATTGATCAATACATATATTCGATCAACTTACATTGTTAATTTGCTAAATCGAATTCACATATAATTTTTTTCCAATATTAGCCTTAATTATCTATGAACCTCTTCAGGGAATGAAATATAAAATTGACTTTCTCAATATCCTTCCTTAATATATTGTGATTAATTTTAATTATCCTTGAATTTTAATGACATACGTGCACATCATGAGAATCTTTTCAAAGTTTCCCTATTAAATGATAAATACTAGTCATAATTAGCTATAAATCATCATGGAATGAAAAATAAAATTGACTTTCTCGATATCGATTGTAGATATATCGTGATTAATTTTAATTATCTTTGAACTTCAATGGTATGAAATAACACACTACATAAATTAGTCTTAATTATACTTGAATTCTTTTCAATTTGACTTTTTTTTTAATTCGTCACCTAAGCCAAAATTTTCGTGGCCTAATAACCACTTAGACCACCAAATTTTTATTTGTGGCCTAACTGAGTACTAAAGCCACGAAAGTAAATTTCGTCGTCTAAGCAGGTTCACTTAGACCACGAAACAAAATTTCGTCGTCTAAGTGGTCACTTAGGTCACGAAAACACATTTCGTGGTCTTAGTGGTCACTTAGGCTACGAAAATTTTGTCTTAGAGGACAAAAACATTTTCGTCGTTTAAAAGCCACTTAGGTGACAATTATTTTTTTTTCGTCGACTAAGGATTTTATTCTTGTAGTGGATCATCAAGGTAAAACACATGTTTTGTCATGATGGCAAGAATGAACGGCTCATTTTCATACCAGGTTGTGTCTGTATTCATTGATAACATGCCGTAATCTATCTTTGTACTCCTAGGAACACTTGGATCAGTATTGAACCATCTACACTTGAACAACACAACGCTCATATTTCCATATACTAGTTTGACAACGGCGAGTAGCACTCTGTAGTAGGTTAAGTTGTCACCATCTACTATGACCCCGATATTTTTCGTTCTACGGTTTACATCTCGTTGAAGTGTCACAAACTTGACGCCGGTGACAAAACACATCGATCGCACACTGTGCGTGTTGACAGTAGCCACAGAGGGGCTACAGCAGGCCCGCAGACCCGCGGCTAGTGCACCAGGGACCGGCCCAGGGCCCGGGACAGGATCACCATAACCCGGCCTCGGGGTCCAGCAGTCCATCCTGCTACCAGGGGCCCGGGGTCCGGGGGCTCCTGCCTGCCCAAGAGGTCACCAAAGCTGCCCTTTGGTGTGCAAACAGAAGGGAACCAGTCCCACATCGAAGGGTAAGGCCAGACCTCACTCCTGGCCACCTATATAAGGGCCCCAACTACCCTCATTAATAGGTAACTGATTCTTCCTACCGCTTACATACGTGCTTAAGTTATATCTATTCCAACTATACTAACTTAGGCATCGGAGAGGAGAAGACCGGCCCGCCCGATATTCCCCTTAGTAAGCAGGTTTGCAGGAGTTAGTACGAAGATTTACCTGTCTCTACCAGGCCTACGGGTTTGTGCAGAAACAATTTGCGCCGTCTGTGGGAACCGTTTTTGATCCGCGAGGAAAGTAAGCGTTGCTTTACCAGAGAATAGAACCCGATTGATCCTTTGGAAAGTAAGCGTTGCTTTACCAGAGAATAGAACCCGATTGATCCTTTGGAAAGCAGTCAGATCCGCAATCCGAAGGCCATGGAAGGAAGGAAGATAAAAACTGATACTGGAAGGTAGAAAGAGCGAATTCAGATCCCCGAAGAGCTAATTCCACGGGCTTCGTCCTACTCTCATCTGGCTGCCTAGTTCCAGGGCCCTCCCGATCAAGACCCAAGGTTTCAATGGTTGATGCCACGAACCTACCAAAACCGCCACCCCCGGAACTACGATCGGTCTCCGGCCCCCGACTCTTTCGGCTGCCAGTCTCCCCGACAGGAACTAATGCTGACCCCCCACCAGCCGAGCTTGACGCCCAGACATCAAACGTCCTCGCCCTCTTCGCTGGGGCTTCACCACGATCGCTTCTACGGTGCCCAGGCACCTCCGCTGCCTCCTTCTCCCGCGCGGTCGGCCGTGCTAGATGTTCCGAACCCGGTAGGCCCACCGACCTTACTTCCCAGATAACGAGTGGGGCATTATCCTCACCGCCCACTCGTCTGCCATAGTGGGAATCCGGAAACACAAGCGGCACAGGCCTGTCATGCACCGTGCACTCTAGGGTGACCGGATCTACAACGGTTTTCGAAGCCAACTCCCCCATCTCCATCAACCTCGGAGCCACAAGCTCCTCATCCGGTTCGACGGTCTCCTCGCTCCGAACAGCGAGCTGGGGGGCATTAGCTGCAAAACGATAAACCGAGCGATCAGAATAAAAGCAACCCTGCAAAGCAAGTGCAAGGTACCTTACCAGGTTTTCTCCCCATATCGCATATCTCCAGCACATTCCACCGGATGAAATTATAGGAGCTCCGGCCCAGAACGTCCCAGCACACAAAAAGTCGGGCTAGCCGTTGCTTCTCCAAGTCCACCAACCGGTACGACTAATCTCCGATCAATTGATAAGCCCCGGGCACCTGAAAGCTCCTTGAACTACGCTGCCACCTGCCTCCGGCCATCACAACCGACCTCCTCCATACATTCGAAACCGAAGACGGCAGGTGAGTGATGGCAGGATCGAAGTCACGCGCGGTAAAGTTAACACAACCGCAGGCCTGGGCCTTTTTGGAGTAGACAACCTTATACAGCGCCAGGAACTCATTCACCGTGGGCCAGTCCATATTGCTTAGGCTGAATAGGCACCCGAGACCAAGCAACTGCCTCTACTGGTTGCTAGGCAGCTGAGCTGGGGACAGATTTATACTGCTCAGCATAAACTGAACAAACTTCGGCAGCGGCAGAGATAGTCCGTGCCGAAATTGATCATAAAAAACGGCAACCCAACCCGGCTCCGGATTGCAAGCCAGTTCCCCGGGATACAGGCCTCGAAGCTTAATGGAGGAATCAATGTCCCACTTCGCCCGGAAGTCCCTTATCTCTCTCTCGGACATGCTTCTGGTTGGCTCGTCGCAGAAAATCACCCTATCGCCATCCAGTAGCTCATACCTCAACGCACGGCCGGAACCGACAGGATTCGCCGATCTCCCAAATGCCATAAAGCCTGAATAACGGAAGTTAGCGCTGTAGCAAAATAGCAATGCAGACAAACGGCAGGCAAAGGGCAAGGAGCAGCAAGGTACGGCAGAAGGAGAGCAGAAGAACTGATAAATAGGGCAACCATAAAAGAGAGGCAACCCCAGCCGCAGATTCCCTTCATCTCAGACCGTTCCTTGCCGACACGTGTCCCAGCATCGATAAAGGTTCCCATGCCATCATAACTGATGGGGGACTGATGGACTCTCTCCTTCATCGCATGTCAGCCACCTGTCCCACCTACAAGCGGCAGTTACGAGAGATAGGAGCGCATAACGAGGCATCCACTCCCTTCACTTCCCCAGGAAGGTTGAAAGAGCGAATTCAGATCCCCGACCGGGCCCAAAACATAAGGTCTGAGGTCGGTGCGAGATTCGCCCTTTCTCCCGACCAAGACAGAACCCGCGATCGTCGAGACTCAGAGAACCCCGACCGGTATGATGCGGGGGAGGAAATAAAAAAGATGAAGGCAGAGGTCGCGCGGTTGCGAGAGGAGGGTGATCGGGACCGGCTAAGGGCGGATGCCCGATGCCGAGAATTGGAAGCAGTGAACGTCGTCTTAGTGGCGGCCTTGGAGAAAGAGGGCCAGCAGGACACTTCTCAGGCGGCATCGCGGCCCGCGAGCAATGCCAACGAATTCCCGCACCTAGAGGTGGGACAGCCTACGGGAAGGAGAATGACCGTGCATGTACCCACACCTCTCTTTCCGGAAGCTTTAAAAAACTCCGGCTCAGTTGAACCCCCGTACCGCACAAGCCTGGCGTCGAGTAAGCAGGACAGCCCTACCGCAAGGACGCTCGAGGCGCTCTCCGCCTCAGTGTCGGACATGAAGGATCGTCTAGAGGTCAGCGAGAGAAAAGCGGGGCAGCCGCGGGGCAGAGCACGATTCAGCGAGCGCACTGGACCTTTTCCGCGCCAGATTAGGGAGTCGGGAAGATCTGTTAACCAAAGGCCCCTGAAACTGACATACTCAGGAACGAGCTGCCCGTACCAGCACCTGGACAGCTTTAAGTCGCAGGCGGGCACAAGGGGCTATTCAGATGCCACGTACTGCAACATATTCCAAGAGACGCTCTCGGGGGAGGCGTTGAGTTGGTTTTACGAGCTGCCAGTGAACTCAGTAGAAACTTTCGAACAGCTGGCTGATAAGTTTGTCGGCCGGTTCGCTCTTAGAGCGAAGATGGCCCAAACATCAACGATCCTTTTCGATTGCATGCAGGCTGACCATGAACCGCTACGCGCTTTCGTTAACCGGTGGCATATCGCCACGGCCAGGGTCAGAAACTTGGATAAAAGGATAGCGGGGATGGCATTCAAGCAGGGGTTAAAACCCGGGGAACTCTCGTACAACTTACGGGTAAAGGAGCCATTGGGATACGATGAGTTGATGGCCGTGGCCGTCAGGCACGCCCAGGCGGAGCACGAGACGTATGGGGACAAGATGCCCAAGCGGAGTCCGGGTGACCCGCTACCGCCGTCCTCCCGTGAAAGCAAGACCGGACGGCAAGATCGCAACCATACACCGGCGACTAGCAAGAAAGCCGAAGTACGGGGGGATTGGTGACCCCAACGGAGCAGTGACAACAGTTCACGGACAGCCAGAAGACCCCCACTTGTGCAACCGGCACGGCCCCTGGCAGCTGCGCCACAGGGGCGACCTCCGCGGGCTCTAGCCATTATGCCGGCAAAAAAACCCGAAGATCCAGCCCTTCGGTGTAGCAGCCAAAGACCCCAGAGGACGGCGGTGGACGGCCGAGTCCGTCCGGATGACCCGCAAAGGGACCGGCTGGCAGCTCGGCAAGTAGGGACCATAAGCACCCGAGTCCCCGGGGGGATAGAGGTGCACGGGAGCATAAACATGATACATGGTGGGGACCATATAGATAAACTCACCCGGAGTTCAAAGAAGTGGTGCTTAAGAGCGATCCGGGGAAAGGAGGTATATGCCTTTGGAGGAGGAAGTGGCCAGGCCGCTAAAACAGGATGAAACTCGGTTACTTTTTACGAGGAGGAAGAGCCGGAGGATCTGATTCAACCGCACACCGACCCTTTCCTTATTACGGTCCAAATAGACCACTGGATAACTAGCCGTATGCTGATCGATACCGGAGCTTCTGTCAACGTGATATTCCGAGACGCATACAAAGGGCTGCAGAGAGGAAAGAATAAGTTATCCCAGGATAATGAGCCGCTGATAAGCTTCTCCGGTGAGGTGGTCCAGCCTTTGGGATCGGATTACCTACCGCTAATCTTCGGTGAGGGAAACAGGATGAAGAAGGAGTACCTGGAGTTCATCGTCGTGGATTGCCTGTCATCGTACAACGGCATAATCGGTCGGCCAGGGTTATGGAAGCTGAAAACATTCATAGCCGGCCATATGCTGATGCTGAAGATGCCCTCACCGGCCGGTGTCATTACAATACGCGGGGACCAGAGGATCACTCGCAAGTATTATGCGGAGGCCCTGACCCACGGGAGAAAGAGAACCGAGGTCTTCACGGCCGCTCAACAAGCGCCAGCGCCAGATTTGAGTCTTGACCCCCGTGATGACACCGATTCTGACGACGAGAGGTTAAAGTGACCCTCGGCCGTGGAAGAAACCGAAACAGTCTCCATTTCGGAGGACCACCCGGAGCGAAAAGTGGTGGTAGGGACCAGGCTCGCTCCGGCTGTCAGAAAAGAGCTCATCACCTTCCTCCGAAACAACAGTTTGGTCTTCGCATGGTCCTACGAGGACATGCCAGGCATATCCCCGGAGATAGCTGTCCACCGGCTAAATTCGTTGCCCAACGTTCGCCCGGTGAGGCAGAAGAGGAGGTCCTTCAGCCCGGCGAAATATGAGGTGATCAGAGAAGAAGTGCAGAAGCTGAGGGGCATAGGTTTCATCCGGGAAGTCCAGTACCCCCGGTGGCTTGCTAATGTGGTGATGGTACCAAAGAAGGGAACCGACCGGTGGCGCATGTGCGTGGATTTCACCAATCTAAACCGGGCGTGCCCAAAAGACAGCTTCCTGCTCCCCCGGATAGATCAGCTTATAGATTCCACGTCCGGCTTTAAGCTGCTCAGCTTCATGGACGCCTACGCCGGGTATAACCAGATAAGGATGAACCCGGACGACGAAGAGCACACATCATTCACAACTAACTGAGGTACCTACTGTTATAAGAGGATGTCGTACGTTCTAAAGAATGCCGGAGCCACCTACCAGCGGATGGTGAATCGCATGCTGGAGCAAGAAATGGGTAAAACGGTGGAGGTATACGTAGATGACATGCTGGTCAAGAGCTTGACTACAGGGGCCCACGTCCGAGATTTGACGGTAGTCATCGGTAAGATGCTCAAATTTGGAATGCGCTTGAACCCGAAGAAGTGCATTTTTGGGATTTCAGAAGGCTTGTTCCTAGGCCACATCATCAGCCAACGAGGGATAGAAGCTAACCCGCTGAAGGTCCAGGCAATCCTAAACATGGAAACACCAGGGGAACGAAACCAGGTCCAAATGCTGACCGGCCGGCTGGCCGCCCTGGCCAGATTCATCTCCCGCCTGACCGATAAGTGCACCACATTCTTTAAACTGCTCAAAGCACAACAGTTCAAGAAAATCCACTGGGCGGCGGAGCATGAAGCGGCATTCCAGTCCATTAAAACGTATCTCTCTGCAGTACCTCTCCTATCCAAACCAGTACCGGGCGAGATGCTATACCTTTACTTAGCTGCATCCGAAGCGGCCGTCTCCGCGGCTCTCGTCAGGAAGGAGGGCACGCTCGATCTCCCGGTATATTATGCAGGGAAGGGACTTACCGGAGCCGAGGGCCGGTATCCCGACATTGAGAGATTGGCTCTGGCCCTGATCGTTAGTGCCAGAAAGCTCAGGCACTATTTCCAGGCTCACTCCATCACCCTATACACCAATCACCCTTTGCGGCAGATCCTGCAAAAACCGGACACCTGTGGCAGGCTCGTACGGTGGGCAGTTGAGTTGGGAGAGTTCTACATCACTTATGCTCCGTGAACGGCTATCAATGGACAGGCAGCTGCGGATTTCATATGTGAGCTCACCCCAAGGGTGGCAGAGGCGCACCCCGGCCGGTACGAGGGCGAGGAGGCAGTTCAGGCCGTAAAGATCGAACCAGGCCTCCCCAACGGTTGGAAGCTCTACGTAGACGGCTCCGTAACGAGTAAGCGGAGAGGAGCCGGCGTCATGATAACCTCGCCCGATGGCCAATCGTACGAGTATGCCCTACGGTTCCTCTTCAACACTTCCAATAACGCTGCTAAATATGAGGCCCTCATAGCCAGTTTACAACTAGCCAAGGAAATGGGAATCCCATCCCTGGACATATACAGCGACTCGAGCCTAGTGGTGAACCAGATGAACGGGCTGTTCGAAGTCAAGGAGCCCCAGCTAGCCTCCTACCAAGCTTTGGCCAAGGCCCTGATCGAGCCATTCCAGGGTGCCACGATCCAGCATATACCCCGAGAGGCAAATAGGCATGCAGACGCCCTCGCAAGATTGGCAACCGGAAACTACCCTCCGGAATACCGAAGAGCTAAAATTGAAACCGTCCAGAAACCGAGTATAAGCAAGACCATCTCTGAGATATTTGCGGTAGAAGAGGCACCACCGAGCTGGATGGATTCGATAGTTAGATACTTAGCTGACAAAACCAGCCCCCAAGATGCGGTGGAGGCTACGAGGCTACACCTCCGGTGTGCCAGGTACAGCCTTCTCAACGGCAAGTTGTACCGAAGAGGGCACAGCTTCCCCCAGCTAAAGTGTGTCACTAAGGAGGCAGGAGAGGCTATCATGCGAGAAATCCACAAGGGAGTATGCGGTAATCACTCTGGCGCCCGGTCCTTATCTCACAAGTCGCTCCGGGCGGGGTATTTTTGGCCAGACATGGCAGCAGCATCAAGAAGAATATCAGGTGGTTGCCACAAGTGCCACATGTACGCCTCTACACCCCATGCCCCGGCAATCGCGCTATCAATCCTGTTAGCGCCATGGGGACTAGATATCATCGGCCCTTTCCCAATAGCTGTGGGACAGTACAAATATGCCATTGTGGCCGTGGACTATCAGACTAAGTGGGTCGAGGCGGAACCCCTGGTAAAGATCACCGAGGAGCGAGTAAGAAAATTCATGTGGAAGAACATCTACTGCAGGTTCGGGGTACCACATACTATAGTCACGGATAACGGGACACAGTTCAACAATGCTGATCTTATCCAATACACGGCCTCCATGGGGACCCGGATGTTGTTTGCCTCAGTGGCACACCCGCAGACCAACGGCCAGGTGGAAGCGGTGAACAAGATTATCAAAACCCTCCTCAAGAAAAAGCTGGATGCCAAGAAGGGATGTTGGGCCGAGGAACTCCCCGCGGTTCTATGGGCCATCCGGACGACACCTGCCGAGGCAACAGGGGAGACCCCGTTCTGCATGGCATTCGGGAGCGAAGCGGTACTCCCTGTAGAGACCAATATGCCCAGCGGCAGGGTCGAGAATTACGACGTCGAAACAAACGCCGAGGGCATACGGCTCAACCTAGATCTCATAGAAGAGCGGCGCGACCAGGCGCATATGCGAAACCAAACCTACAAGCAACGGGTCGCTCGGCACTATGATAGAAGGGTCCGGGAAAGGAAATTACAAGTAGGGGACTGGGTCATGAAGAAAGTTCAGAAAAAACCGCTGGCCTTGGAGCCAACGTGAGAAGGGTCTTACCAAATCACCGCAGCTGCGGGCCCGGCAACATTCCACATCATAGACGCCGAAGGCATCTATTCCACCCGCCCGTGGAATATCCAGCACTTACGGTTCTACCCTAAATGAAAGCAGTCGTAAAAGGACAATTGTGTATTTGGCACCAACATGGCAATACATAGTTACTGCATTTAGAATAAACTACAGCTGGTCACAACGTATATACAAAAAAAACTGTTAGCCAGCACCGCCAGAGCCCCCAATCCCGGACCCGCCACCTTTGAGAGACTGCTCTTGCTCCGCCATCTCAGCCAGGGCTACATCAGCCGCCATCCGCTCAGCATCAAGCCACCCTTTCTCCCTCCACTCCAGATAGGGATCATTTATACCCTTCGCACGGGCGTCATCCAGCATCTCTTCAAACTCCACCGACTCCCGGAAGTCGTCGACAGCTTTATCAGCCACTTCAGCAAGCCGAGATTCCACGAGCTTCTCCCCTCCTATGACGGTTGCTGTCAGTTGGGTCTGCAGCTCCAAAACCTTCGCCTTCAGCTCAGCATTCTTCGCTTCCCGAGCGGTCGCCTGACGGTCGGCTTCCTCCCGCTCCTGCGCCAGCTCAGTGGTCAACCGACCGGTTTCCTCTTTCTCCCGCGCAAGCTCAGTTGTCAGCCAACCAACCTTCTCTCTCTCCTGAGCAAGCTTAGTCTCCGCCAAGGATAGCCGCACAGTAAGCTCCTCCACTTGCTTCTCCAAAACCGCAACCTCCCCTCTAGGCTCGGCGACGTAAAGACTATGAGCCAGCTGGCACAGATACACAAAAGGAACATTAGCTCGTACCACAAAGGGGAAAGGAAGCCCAAAAAACACACTTACCCAAAGAGCTAATTCCACGGGCTTCGTCCTACTCTCTTCTGGCTGCCCAGTTCCAGGGCCCTCCCGATCAAGACCCAAGGTTTCAATGGTTGATGCCACGAACCTACCAAAACCGCCACCCCCGGAACTACGATCGGTCTCCAGCCCCCGACTCTTTCGGCTGCCAGTCTCCCCGACCGGAACTAATGCTGACCCCCCACCAGCCGAGCTTGACGCTCCGGCATCAAACGTCCTCGCCCTCTTCGCTGGGGCTTCACCACGATCGCTTCTGCGGTGCCCAGGCACCTCCGCTGCCTCCTTCTCCCACGCGGTCGGCCGTGCTAGATGTTCCGAACCCGGTAGGCCCACCGACCTTACTTCCCGGATAACGAGTGGGGCATTATCCTCACCGCCCACTCGTCTGCCATAGTGGGAATCCGGAAACACAAGCGGCACAGGCCTGTCATGCACCGTGCACTCTAGGGTGACCGGATCTACAACGGTTTTCGAAGCCAACTCCCCCATCTCCATCAACCTCGGAGCCACAAGCTCCTCATCCGGTTCGACGGTCTCCTCGCTCCGAACAGCGAGCTGGGGGGCATTAGCTGCAAAACGATAAACCGAGCGATCAGAATAAAAGCAACCCTGCAAAGCAATTGCAAGGTACCTTACCAGGTTTTCTCCCCATATCGCATATCTCCAGCACATTCCACCGGATGAAATTATAGGAGCTCCGGCCCAGAACGTCCCAGCACACAAAAAGTCGGGCTAGCCGTTGCTTCTCCAAGTCCACCAACCGGTACGACTAATCTCCGATCAATTGATAAGCCCCGGGCACCTGAAAGCTCCTTGAACTACGCTGCCACCTGCCTCCGGCCATCACAACCGACCTCCTCCATACATTCGAAACCGAAGACGGCAGGTGAGTGATGGCAGGATCGAAGTCACGCGCGGTAAAGTTAACACAACCGCAGGCCTGGGCCTTTTTGGAGTAGACAACCTTATACAGCGCCAGGAACTCATTCACCGTGGGCCAGTCCATATTGCTTAGGCTGAATAGGCACCCGAGACCAAGCAACTGCCTCCACTGGTTGCTAGGTAGCTGAGCTGGGGACAGATTTATACTGCTCAGCATAAACTGAACAAACTTCGGCAGCGGCAGAGATAGTCTGTGCCGAAATTGATCATCAAAAACAGCAACCCAACCCGGCTCCGGATTGCAAGCCAGTTCCCCGGGATACAGGCCTCGAAGCTTAATGGAGGAATCAATGTCCCACTTCGCCCGGAAGTCCCTTATCTCTCTCTCGGACATGCTTCTGGTTGGCTCGTCGCAGAAAATCACCATATCGCCATCCAGTAGCTCATACCTCAACGCACGGCCAGAACCGACAGGATTCGCCGATCTCCCAGATGCCATAAAGCCTGAATAACGGAAGTTAGCGCTGTAGCAAAATAGCAATGCAGACAAACGGCAGGCAAAGGGCAAGGAGCAGCAAGGTACGGCAGAAGGAGAGCAGAAGAACTGATAAATAGGGCAACCATAAAAGAGAGGCAACCCCAGCCGCAGATTCCCTTCATCTCAGACCGTTCCTTGCCGACACGTGTCCCAGCATCGATAAAGGTTCCCATGCCATCATAACTGATGGGGGACTGATGGACTCTCTCCTTCATCGCATGTCAGCCACCTGTCCCACCTACAAGCGGCAGTTAGGAGAGATAGGAGCGCATAACGAGGCATCCACTCCCTTCACTTCCCCAGGAAGTCAACCTTGAACCAAGGAGCAGCATCCCACCGGTTATGAAGTACCCAACCGGCTCTGCACCATCCCACCGGTTATGAAGTATCCAACCGGCTTGAACCACCTCAAGAGCATTGTTCCTGGTATGAGCCATCCATCCAGTACCATGGCAGTTCGCGGTTAGGTATCATTCAACCGGCTGCATGGCATCTTCACTACAAGTCACCGGTTATGATCTTTCAACCGGCTGCATGGCATTTCACCGGGGGACTCGTCTCGATATGGCAGAACGCCCGGGCGAGATCCACCCGGCCCCCCCTGACATTCCACAGGGCATATGACATTCAACCAACTCCAAAGCATTCCACTGGTTGTCACTTTCCTTCGCCTACAGGCAGGAACGAGCCAGCAACAACTCAAGGCTTCCAAACGCATGGGCTTTATAAACCCGGGTGAGTTTACATCTAACACATGTACTCTTGCCCAGCAAGATCCCTGCATCACACTGAACTGTGATACATTTGGGGATACTTGGCGAGACTCGTTATCTCAACGCCACCCCACCGGGCAGATTGTTTCTCTAACATAGAACAAGTCTCCCCGCAGGCTAACAAACCTGCACATTTACCTCGCTTATTCCAACAAAAGCTGAGAACTAGCATGTGTTGACCGGTGCTTCGGAATGACCGCAACACCGGGGGCACCTGTTGGCTCATTCCACGCACCAACAGGCTTTCCCATAGGCTAGCACTCTCCGACTCGTACCGATATGGCAGAACGCCCGGTCGAGTTCCCATGCTCTCCGCTCGTACCGATATGGCAGAACGCCCAGTCGAGGCCCCATGCTCTCCGACTCATACCGATATAGCAGGTACTCACCCCGGTCACGCTCAATCTTCAACGCGGACTTGGGGGACTGGGCACCGTTGGGTTGGTAACCCCGCGGGTCTGCAGGGCAAGGGCAAGACAGATTAAGTCCCCATTCAAGATTGCACTTGACCGGGAACTTGGGGGACTTGTTGACAGTAGCCACAGAGGGGCTACAGCAGGCCCGCAGACCCGCGGCTAGTGCACCAGGGACCGGCCCAGGGCCCGGGACAGGATCACCATAACCCGGCCTCGGGGTCCAGCAGTCCATCCTGCTACCAGGGGCCCGCGGTCCGGGGGCTCCTGCCTGCCCAAGAGGTCACCAAAACTACCCTTTGGTGTGCAAACAGAAGGGAACCAGTCCCACATCGAAGGGTAAGGCCAGACCTCACTCCTGGCCACCTATATAAGGGCCCCAACTACCCTCATTAATTTGTAACTGATTCTTCCTACCGCTTACATACGTGCTTAAGTTATATCTATTCCAACTATACTAACTTAGGCATCGAAGAGGAGAAGACCGGCCCGCCCGGTATTCCCCTTAGTAAGCAGGTTTGCAGGAGTTAGTACGAAGATTTACCTGTCTCTACCAGGCCTACGGGTTTGTGCAGAAACAGTGGGAAATCGGCGTTCTAACCAAATGGTGCAATTCTGGCGAGTACTCTTCTGTTTTTGGAGATTTTCCACCTGCGCCACGTTGTGATAAATTATTTAAATTAAACTGACCAGAATACTAATATTGAAATGGAGATATTCTAACATAATAAATGTGGTGACATACCCATTTGCGAAAGTAATCAGGAAAAGTTCTTTTGTGCGTCTCTTTTGGCCTTAGGTCTCTACGATTTCCTTCAATGAGCTTCAAATGCTCACGCATGAAATATTGTGCTTCATCGTAGTGTTGTAGTACGCAGCAATGAGCTTCAATTAGCTCAACATCTGTCAATTTTTATAAACTTGGTAAATTACCATACGAACGTACATCACTAGAAATGACTGAGATCGCTCAATATCTTTTGTACCTTGTAATAACTATCAGGTTGATAGTTAGGAACATGAATAGTTTTCTTATAATGCTTTAGCAGACTATCAAAAGAGTCATTTGTCCACATATTCTTCACTTTCAACTGCATCTGTGAGATGATGAACCCTAAAACAGTGTCAGGACTATCCTGGAATAATGGGATCTGCACTTGAGTAAGGAGTCTAGTATACTTATCATAAGCACCACTGTCAACAAGAGGAATTGTGGCATCAGTGGTATCATCATAAACTGCCTCTTGGAATTCCTCTTCCTCGTGTATTGGAGCAAATGTGGGAAAAATGTCATGTAGAATTAGTGGCGGATGCAGAAAATTATGTGAGTGGGGGCAAAAAAAACAAAGAGTTTTATTTGCACGAAGCGCAATTTTTATTTTTTATTTTTTTGTGTGGATTTCAATATAAGTCTCTACTTTCTTTAAAATATGTGTATGTGTTGAGATTTGTCATCAAAAGTGGTGCAAATGAATGCGAGGCCAGGTTCTTGAGGTTCTTAGGGAGTCGGAAAGCGGAAGGTTGATTGGAGGACTCAAAATAGCAAGAGTGATAGTAGGATTAACCGATTAGAGTATGAGATTAATATAAAGACGACAACTCAAGGAGACTACTAAACAAAGACTTGTATAATTTTAGATATATTATCAGTTAGTCTAATATACATACATACATCAATAGATTTTTGGGTAAATTTTCTTAGGCTATAGTTCTAGTAGTGGTTACGTCAAGAGCTCATTCTCCATCTTCCTCTCATTCTCTATTCAAAATAATCAAGGATTAAAAACAACAAAAGAAAAAAGATGCCAAATGTCAAAAACTGAGTGGGGGCACTGGCCCCCACTGGCCCCATGTGTGTCCGCCACTGTGTAAAATGTTCATAGCCGGGTCTTCATAAGGCTCGAAAGCACCACTAGATGTCCGGTCATGGTATCCCGGCCGCTTGGATTTCGGCAACCTTAGATTCATAATCCGCTGCTTCCACTACCAGAAAAGGGGTCATAGCCGACGATATGAAAAAAACGGCCGACGAAAGAGTACTTCGTCGGCTATAAGGGGTTATAGCCGACGAAGTACTCTTTCGTCGGCCACATCGTCGGCTATAATATTATAGCCGACGACTCGTCGGCTATTCCTTGACGTCGTCGGCTATAACTATAGTCGACGAAATTTTTTTGGTTATAGCCGACGAGGAGGGTCTTCGTCGGCTATAACCCTTATATCAAATCTATTCTGCACCAGCGAGCTCACTTCGTCAAAAATTTTTCGAAAAATTTCGAAAATGCTCTGAAATCGTCCAAAACCTCGGCCATAAGCTTGAAAGGTACGTATATTGCTGTGTGTGTTGATTTAGTTGGTTATATGCAGAGGTGTGTTAATTTAGAGTTTAATTAGAATAAATGTGTGATTAATTTGATATATATATATGTGTTGAGATGAGATTATTAATGGGTTGATATGTTGGTTAGATAGAATTGAAGTTTTGTTGAAGATTAGTAATTGATTGTTGATTTAGAGGTGATTTTAGATGAATTTGATGAAAAAAATGTATATATATATATATATATATATATATTAATTAATTTAATTGTAATTAAAAATATATTGTTGGTATATATAAAAAATATATTGTGTTCAATTAATTAGGGAGATTGACGATGTTTTAATTAATTTAGGGATGTATATATATATATGTGTGTGTGTGTGTGTGTGTGTGTGTAATGATGAATTTTTTAATTAATTAGTACGTACGTACGTACGTAGTACGTGCATATATATATACATATCTATATATAATTATATTTATTTATAGAATTTACAGGATGGACAAGAGTTGGATTACCCTTGGAAGATGGGATCAGGCGTATCATGATGGAGTTAGGAGTTTCCTGGAATTTGTGATGGCTAACTGTGGAGACACTACACTTCATTATTGCCCGTGTAAAAACTGCAAGTGTGCCAGCCCACGACAACGTTTTTCCATAGAGAAAGTGGAGCAACACCTGACTAGATATGGATTTTGGGTCCTATACACTAATTGGATTTATCACGGTGAACCAGAGTTTGCGGGTCCTCATGATCATGGACAATTTGCCGAGAGAGGGAGTTCGTCCAATGATCCAACAACGAACTGGATCAACGATATGTTTCCTCGTGAGAGCGGTGTCTTTGATGAAGCACTAGATGTGCAACTCCCTCCTCCGGAGATGGAGTGTTTCCCTGATATTGAGCCACTCGAGCCATTACCCCAATCACCGGTCAACACAAGTGGTATGGAAAAGTACAACAACCTGATCGCATTGCAACAGACTCCGTTGTACCCCGGATGGAGTAAGACTGTCCTTGAATCTGTCATGGGAGTGATGAAGATCAAAACGGAGAACAAAGGCACTGTCAAATCGGTTGATGATTGGCTGAACATATGGGGTGGGGCGATGCCCCCCGGACATCGGCTTCCTACCAGTCATCATAAGGTGCGACATATCCTTAAAGATCTCGGTCTTTACATCAAGATTCATGCATGCAGATACGATTGCGTTCTGTTTTACGGGAAAGGATTTGCAGATCTTGAATACTGCCCAGTATGCAATACAGAGCGGTATAAGTTCACTCCTAAAGGGAACAAGAAAGCTGTGAAGATACTTTGGTACTTCCCGCTGTGAAGATACTTCGGTACTTCCCGCTGATTGATAGGCTTGAGCGGTTGTTCATGTGTGCTTTCACGGCCGAAGCTATGAGATGGTGGGTTGAGAGGAATGTGCCTGACGATGACACCCTTAGACGGAGAGGATTGGAAGAAGAATGTGTTGGAGTTTCCTGAATTTGCATCAGAGGTTCGAAATGTTTGGCTAGGGCTATCATCCGACGGTTTCAACCCTTTTGGCAAGAAAGAGCTTCAGTACAGTGTGTGGCCAGTTATTTTGATTCCGTACAACCTTCCACCGTGGATGTGCATGAAGAAGGAATATAACATGCTCACATTGTTGATTCCAGGCCCAGGTTATCCGGGAAAGTGTCTCGATGTGTATTTGAGACCCGTAATTGAGGAGCTTCGGTACTTGAGTCTGAAAGGCCACCTGGTCTACGATCGGTTCAAAAATGAGATGTTCCGGATGCGTGCCATGCTTGTTGGCACGATCAGTGACTTTCCTGGGAGGGGTATGTTGTCGGGCAACGTCACCAGGGGTTACAGGGCTTGTTCAGAGTGCATGACTGTTGATTGCTCCAGTCCTCATTGCAGCAAGATTGTCCAGATGCGTCACCGTTGTTGGCTTCCGCATGACCATCCATTTAGGGACGATGCATAGGCTTTTGATGGGACTGAAGAAAGGGGCTGGGCACCGGAGCGATGGACAGGGGAGGAAATATTGGCAGTGTTGAATGAGTATGACTTTGGTCCGCTTAGCAATCATCCCGATGTGTTGCGCACGATTCCAGAGAGGCCCGATCGGTATAGGTTCTGGTCACACAAGAGCATCTTCTGGGAACTTCCTTATTGGTCCAGGTTGCCTATCAGACACTACCTGGATGTCATGCATATAGAGAAGAACGTGTGTGAAGCCGTGGTTGGCACAGTTTTGAATTGGGAGAAGAAAACAAAAGACACCCCCAAGGCACGCGTTGATCTGAGAAATATGGGACTGCGGGACCATTTGTGGTTAAGAGAGGGCAGGAGCAAAATGCCCCAAGCTCCTTACACCGTCACCAGGGACCAGAAACATGAAATCTTTGGATGGATGAGTAATGTCAGGTAACTTTTTATTAGGCATGTATTCCCTAAAGAATCCATCTGTTGTTGGACGACTATATATGCATGAAATCTAATTGTTGTTAATGGCTATGCAGGTATCCTTATGGCTATGCGGGTAACATAAGCAAGTGTGTTAACTACCGAGACAACAAGATGTACGGATTGAAGAGTCACGACTGCCATGTACTGCTTCAACGCCTCTTCCCTATTTTCATTCGAGCGTACTTGGAGGATGAAGTGGTTGAGCCGTTGGTGGCGTTGTCAAGATTCTTCCAGAAGTTATGCGCTAGAGAAGTTAGAAAATCAGACCTCATGAGAATGCATGAGGAAATCGTTTTTATCTTGTGCAAGTTCGAGAGGATATTTCTCCCAAACTTCTTTGATATCATGCCTCACCTGATGATCCATCTTCCCCAACAATTGTTGCTTACCGGTCCCGTACACTACACTTGGATGTATCCCATCGAAAGGTACATGTTATTCATAAATTTGATTTATACATGTTTTTAAATAAAATTTGCATGCTCTTAACATGCACTTGTTAACCTTGCAGACAACTTGGAGACTACAAGAAATATGTGCACAATAAATCTGCGCCTGAGGGGTGTATTACTGAAGCTTACATTGCGCATGAGTGTGTAACGTACGCCAAGTTGTACTTGGGAGCGATGGAGGGCCCCCCACAACATCCAAGTCGAGATGACCCCGAGTTCAACCTATCTATCGTCTCCAACGATGTTGTACCATACGGAAGCTTCAAGAAGAAGGGTGTGGACAAGTTGCCTGACCATGAGGTAGGGATTGCCCACTGGTGGGTTCTAATAAACTGTCCGGAGGTACAATATTGGACGCGAACCCATCTTAACTGCAAGGAAGTTGGCGGTGATCTCGAGTACCACAACACGACGTTTGCAGAATATTTTCCACAATGGGTAAGTGTATAAATATATATATTAGATGGCTTTCTTTTACAGTTCCCTATTCTTTAATCATAAACACACCAAGTGATTTGAGTTATATTTTTCAGCTGATGCACGTGGCTGCGAAGGGTGGTCATAGAAATTGGACGGAAGCCGAAGCTCGCACACAATAATAACCCTACAAAATATCGTTAGTAGTATGAGTAAGTAGGGATCGTTCTAGGCCGGGGATTAAGGGTACCTGAAATATGAAATTGTTAGACAAAAACACATGTATAAATATACAAAATCACACTTCAAATCGTCACACATATGGGGGATAATAGTTCGGCAGCAATGCTGCCCCTAAACTAGGTATGGCATAAAAACAGAAAATAAAATCCTAGGTCTACTATATACAAGTTTGATCATCATCTCTCACGCATCACATAGCACAAAACACAATTTAACACAAAGATTCATATGCAAGAAAGTAAGAGACAAGTATTAGCATGCTCAAAATTCAAATTCGTTTCGACCGTAACTAGAGCTCTCGCTCTGTACCTAGTTACTAGACTTCCTTAAGTTCTTTTAGGACAAACTCTCGCTCTAGCCCTAAAGATATTTATGCTAATCCAGTTAAGACTTAACATATAATGCACAAGAGTCTTAAATCGAAAACATGTAAACAAGTAAGGTTGTCAATCATCCTATTTAGCATGCAAGTTCTAAGATTAATAGTCCTTAGTGAATAACACAAATCATAGAGTCCTCTCGGTCCATCTAGTTTGTAATTACCCTAGCAAATTAAACCTAATACCGAGATTATGTTCAAAGACAACACCAAGTATCGATTTTCATGCCCTCACCTTAGATTACTAACCAATTTAAATCCTAAACATGCTTCTAATACCACTGCTCTAATTATCTAAACATACAAAAACCATGTATTAAAAATCGCACAAGTCATCACATAAACTTCAATGAAAATTGCAATTCATGCTCATCATACAAAACCAAACGAAACAAAGTATTTTTTATAACAATACATGTGACTAAACCGAAATTAAAAACACAAGTCATAGGGATGGATCACACTTTAGAAACCTTGGAGAGCTTCGTCTTGGTGTGGTGGAAGAGGATCGGCAGTGGCTGAGGTAAGGGATTGGGATCGGTGATGAGTGGTGGTGTATGGTAGAATCGGTGACTTGGTGTTTCTAGGGTTTCGGCTTAGAACTTTGAGTAGGAAATTTGGTAGAGTTTTGGCTAGTGTTTTGCAAGAGATGAGATGATTTTTCTGAATGAAAAGTGGGGGTATATATAGAGGATAGGGAGAGAGGCTGCCGGCAGTCCCTATTGCACAAAGATTTCAGAAAACCTCATGGGATTAGGTTTTGCAACCTTCCTTTCATAGTTCAATTAGGTTTTCTTTTTCTGAATTTTTCTTCAAGGCTTGGGCTTCACATCTTCATGGACTTCTTGTATGATCTTGGACTTCATTTGACATGTCTTGGTCCATCGAAAAATACCCCAAATGCCGGCAGCACACAAAGGCATACAATCTGCCTCTATTCGGCAGCTTCTCCTAGTGTGACTAGGAGAACGTCTTTCTTCAAGTTTTTCTTCAATGCCATGGCCTAGTGTCTTCCTCTTCCCTTCATAAGGCTTGAACCATCTTCACATATGCGTTTGTGCACCATTAGGTCCATCAAAAACAGAAAACACGAAAAGGGGGCAGTAGGTTCCTGGAATCGGCAGATTTGACCTTGTTGCAGTAATTCCGGCATATCTCCATCCGTGGAGCTCCGATTGATGCGATTCCAAGTCTCAGATAAACTAGACACATATGGCCATCTCCCCATAAAACAGTTTGATAAAAATCCTTGTGAGTCGACGGGAATGATTTTTCGAAGTTGGATCAAAGTCCCAGGAAAATCCTGGAAGTCCCTGGATTGAAATGCTCGGACTGCCGTTTTGCAGCCCACTTTTGGGTGACTTCCCGAACTCCGATTGATTTGAAATTTTAACACAACATTCCTCAGCAAATGAATATTAAGCACGCCAAATTTCATAGAATTCGGACAAGGATAGATCACAGTTTCATTCATCTCAAAATCACGAAAAAGACATATTTTGCATTATTTTCCAGATTTCTCAAACTTAGTCATTTTTCGGATTCTTAACCATTTTTCACAAAACTCTACCAAAATTGACACTAACTACATTATGACTCAATCTTAGACAAATAAGGGTTAAACAAGGCATAAACGAGGGCATAAGCATATAATATCGTCGCACATTGTGCTCCTATCAGAAATTACTCAGAGGAATTGAGGCTGTTGTCGATGAAGCCGATATCTTCCATAATCCGCCCAATGTGTGATGTCAACGGCGTTAAGTATATATGTGAAGCTAGAGACGGGGAATGCAAAACACAGAATTGTGGGGTGATGGTCGATGGTGCAGAGGGGGGCGTGGATTATTACGGTGTCCTACAGTCAGTTGTTGAACTCATTTATGGGAACCGCATGAAAGTCCACTTGTTCAAGTGTCGATGGTTTGATACTAGGCCGCACCGCATAAGGACCGATCAGTACGGCATACTTTCGGTGAATACCGCCACTAGTGTGTATGAAGATGACCCCTTTGTTTTCGCCACAGCGGCCAAAAAGGTCTTTTATCTTGATGATCCATTGAACAAAGACACGTGGAAGGTAGTTAACCATGTGTCTCAGCGAGACATATACAGTGCTACCACACTTGGTGTGAGCACAGACATACCAAGAGCCGGACGCCGTCGACATTCCGGAATCCTCCACCATCTGCGATAATAATGTGACGCCGGGCAGAGTGGTTCGACTTCCTAGGGGTCAGGTGCCCATGTATGATGTTAATCCGAATCGTCTATCTCAGGCAGACGATGACTCAGACGACGAGTACGAGCACCGGTTGCCAGATATTAACTACTATACTACGTCTGACTCAAGTGATGAGGATGATTCTGATTATCATCCTTAGTATACTATTTATGTATGTATTTGTGTACGATGGTGCATGCATGTATGAATCCATATTATTTAAATACATTCTTTGTCCTTAGCGTTTTCGGAGTTTATGGGAAATGGTATTGAATTGTTTGTGCGATGTTCAGGAATTTATCAGGTGAAATAGACAATTTTCAGGCCCTAAATGGCAAATTTTCAGAAAGATAAGCATTATAGCCGACGAAATGGACCATACTTCGTCGGCTATAATGCCTATTCTGGGTAATTTAATATGCAAGTCGTCGGCTAATGACAAAACGTTGAAGGTCGTCGGCTAACGTATAGTCGACGACTTGCAATTCGTCGGCTATAACCGGCCCCCCCCCCCCCCCCCCCCGCACAGCCCAAGGCCTGGCCCGTACCTCGGCCCGCAAAGCCCAACTTCGGCCCGGCCCGGATTTAGGGTCAGAGTATAGCCGACGAAATTCGTCGGCTATAGTATAGCCGACGAATTAAAATTGACATCGTCGGCTATAGTCCTTCGATTTAAATCGAAGCAGACCGCGCCTCCCTCATTTTCTCCCGACTCCCCTCAAAACCCTAATCGCCGCCCGACCCTCCCCGACGCCGACCGACCACCACCGACACTCCCCGAGCCCTCCCTACCCTCCCCGTCCCTACCCGACCCCTCCCCGTCCTTCCCGACCCTCACCGATTCGAAATCGAACCGAATGCAGCCGCCGCCCCTAGCCGCCGTCGCCACCGCACCACCACCGACACTCCCCGAGCCCTCCCGACCCTCCCCGTCCCTACCCGACCCCTCCCCGTCCTTCCCGACCCTCACCGATTCGAAATCGAACCAAACGCAGCCGCCGCCCCTAGCCGCCGTCGTCACCGCACCGCACCACCACCGGAACTCGTCCCCGTCGCACCACCATGTCAGGTAGTCCCGGCTCTCCCTCATTTGTGATTTATTGAATTATTTAGGGTTTTGATTTAGAATTTTTTTTATTTAATTAGGGTTAATTGTTTTTTAGGGTTAAATGATTTAGGTATAAGTGTTTTAGGGCTAATTGTGAATTTTGTGGAACTTTTTTTAATTTTGTGGAATGTTTGTGAAATTTATGGAATTTATATACTAATTGTGCAGAAAACCGCCGCGCTGTAGACCGCTGGATTGCCAGACCGAGCGGGAGCGACCCCGAAGCTCAGGCAGGACCCAGCCGTGGAGGGGGCGGACCCAGCAGTAGTCGGGGCATACCCAGCGGTCGTCGGGGCCTACGCCGGCCAATGAACAGGCGCGAGGAGACGTTGATGGGATTTACCCCGAGCGATACACGTGGGGGCTCATCGTATGAGTCGACGGGAGCGGGCCCATCCTCGAACGTCAGAGGAGGACACACAGCCGCACACTCCAGACCCCACTGCACTTCAGCACTGTTCCAAGATCGGCAGCCGACCCCACCACGCGACGATCAGGACCCTCCAGAGATGCTCCCTGTCCCCCCACAACGACAGCGTCCACAGCGACAGGGCCCACCGACAGGGGGATCAGGCCCCTCAGGGTCCACGCCCCGTATGTCTCCGTCATCGGGGATGTACATGGTCCAGTTCCTCCCTGCCATCCCCGAGTACGACGCTAGGGGGAGGCAGATTTGGAGGAACGACCGGCCGCACGAGATTCCCTGGGAGGAGGCCTACGTCCACAGGAATTTCGACTCAGAGGACTGCCGCGGCCTGTGGTGTGTTCGTGAGAAGGACAAACAGTACAACGACGCAGGTAATTAGTTTGTTTAATTAATTATTTAGATTGTTTAATTAATTATTTAACTACGTCGAAGCTTAGTTCATAATTAGTTAGTAAATTAAATTAGTTAGGTCGTTAGTTAGTTATTAAATTGAATTAGTTAGTTAGTAAATTATGTACGTAGTTGGTTAGTCAATTAGTTAGTTAGTACGGAATTTTTATTACGCATGTATTCATTTTAATTATGAAATAGGCGTCCTCGTAAATAAACCCGCGGGGACGAGAAGGACCAGAGGGCCAGTGAACATGTCAACCCTGGAGAGGGAACTCGCCGGTGGGATCAGGGAGATCCGGCCCGGTCCCGGTGAGGATGGACGCCCGATCGAGAGGAGAGAAACCACGACCAAGTATATCAACGCGACGGGCATGATCGTGCGGGACAGGGTCCCAATGTTGTGGCCCGACTGGGGATCTGTGCACGATGACATCAAGGCGCGAGTGTACAATGCACTGTCGGTGAGTTAAATCGTATTTTTATTATAGAAAATAAACATTTATGAATTGAGTCCTTATAACTATATAAAAATATTTTCTAATTAATTTATAATATTGCAGCAATGGTTTAGAGTCCATCCTGCTTTGGACTGGTGGAGAGACGAGCAGCTGAAGAACAGGTTATTTGTTTCGCGTTATTTTACTATCATTCGAGTTAGATTGAAGACGATTAAAGATGTACGAATATATCTAACAGTTGTGTTCTGTTAATATAGGTACTCCGAGTGGAAGAACGAGCTGTCGACGCACCACAGGACGTACCATGTGGAGAAGGGCTTGGGGCGAGGTGCAACCCCCCACGAGTTCCGGTACAGGGAGTATGAGTGGCTATGGCTGGTAGCCTACTTCGGGAGCGACAGGGTCTCGGTAAGAAAATTTAGCCTAGTCTATAACATTTTAATGTTATTTAGTAATTAAATTATGTAGTTACTAAATTAAATTAATTAGTTAGTTAGTTAGTTATTAAATTAAGTTAGTTAGTTAGTTACATAGTTAGTTAGTTCGTTACTAAATTAAATTAAATTAAATTAAATTAGGTAGTTAGTAAGTTAGTTAGTTACTAAATTAAATTAGTTAGTTAGTTAGTTACTAATTAAATTAAATTAGTTAGTAACTAAATTAGTTAATAATTTTTTTTTGGTTAGTTCCTAATATTTTAAGTTAGTTACTAATTTATATTTGCGTTTATATGGCTGTTGTCGATAAAGAAAATCTCGAAGACGAACAGCGACAACCGCAAGATGAACGAGCACCCCCACCACGGCGGCGCCCGCTCCTGGAGGCAGTGGGCAGGGATTGCAAGGAGGGACCGACCGCCGAGGCCGTTGTCGTGGATTCATGCGCACATGTATCCAGACCGTCCCGACCAAGTGGTAAGTATTCGCCCATCTTCAATAAAAGTGTTTCATTAAATTAATTTATATATATTTTTTTATTAATTCGTTTATTATATTTTCTTGTCAATTAGGCGAGAATAGATGCGGAGACCGACCGATCACCTTGAGGATCGCGCGAGAGACGCTGGGGGAAGGGGCGTCCGACGAGGCGATCGTGGAGTTTGCCTCCACGATCGACACCCTTGAGCCGCGCTTGGCCTCTCAGATCATGCACGCGGCGGTAGGGACTGGCAACAACTACTTCTAACAGAGAGGCCTAGGCGCGGCGGGAGATGGGGTTCTGAAGTACACGCTGTCCAATCCCAGCACGCAGCGTGCGGCTTCGACGAGCAGAGACTTGCAGACACAGCTGCAGAGGATGCAGGCGGATTTGGCGAGGGCGGTGGAGGCGCTCCAGCAGCAGGCTTCAGTGCAGCTGGCCAGCAACGCGGCCGCGGCGGAGATGTACCGATGGATGCGGCAATCTTGGGAGGCCCAGCGAGCTGGAGAGGAGCCCCATCCTCTGCCACAGATGCCCGATTTCGTCGTCCCCACTCCTCCCCCGCATCGGAGTACGCCAGGCGATCAGGGTAGCCATAGCCACCGGAACTCGAACGATCCCGTCGACGACGCCATCCATTTAAGGGGTGATGAGTAGTTAGTAGTGTACGTAGATGGCTAGTTAGGGGGTTTGTACAGTAGGATATTACGGATGGATTGATGTGGATATTTGTTGGCTATTTGGATGTACATTTGTGGATTTTCTGCAGCCAAACCGAAGACGAAGTGGAATTGGGCCCGAACAAAATTTTTAAATTTTTTAAAATATTTAGGGGTTATAGCCGATGAAATGGACCATGTTTCGTCGGCTATAACCTCCTGGCTTCCGGCAAAAATAAGCCGTTTCTGGTGCTGGCGAAGTTTATAGCCGACGATTAATTCGTCGGCTATGCCTCGACTTATAGCCGACGATAGAGTCGTCGGCTATACTTCGGGGTTTAGGGGTTAGGGTTCAGGGTATAGGGGTTAGGGGAGAGTTATAGCCGACGACTCTATCGTCGGCAATATTCGCATAATAGCCGACGACGCTTTGTTCGTCGGCTATACTTCGTGGTTTAGGGTTTAGGGGTTTCGGGTTATAGCTGACGACTTACCCTAAGTGTCGTCGGCTATACTATAGCCGACGGGGCATTCCCGACGAGGGAATAGCCGACGATACTTCGTCGGCTATGACTATAGCCGACGATTTAATGGAAACGGCCGACGAGATGGCGTCATCGGCTATGACCCCTTTTCTGGTAGTGTTCACCGTGTTTAGTCCATGTTGTATAATTCTGCATAATACCTCTGTTACTCAGGTGATCGTAGATTCTTACTATCGTTTTGCACTTAGTATTCATACAACTTAAGCATGGACACATGTGTTTTTTCTTTCCTCCACCATGTTCACGTACAAAATCCATAAAACTTCATACTCCTTGGTATTTAATGCTCCCCCTGGGGTACTGCATCCAACTCTTGTCTTTATCCATCGATCACCTATCATATATATATATATAAGATAAACAACAAATAATCACAAATTAAGCAACAAACAATTTATATGTATGCATGTTTCTTCTCGACCTTATGCCTCCTGTTAGGGTCCTAATCCTATTCAGGAGCACAAGACTTTGTTTCACAGTTTGTATAGGTCTTGTGTATTCGTTTTCAGTCGTGGAAAAATTTCGGCAGCATCTCCCCACAGTTCCTCAAGTGCACGAATATCTATATACCTAGTATGCACTCGAAGAACAGTGTTGGGAGACCCGGTCGAAATATATACCCACGACCGCAAACGAATGGGATAATTCAAGAATCATATACTGATTCTCGAACGGGATTTCTAAGGATATAAATGCATGTACATCATTGAATAAAAGAATTAATCATTCTTTAATTCACCGCTAATTATAAATCATATGTCAATGATTTTCTTAAAATAATAACAATTATTAATTAAATTAATTAAGACATTTTCAAAATAAATACTTAATATATATAATTCAACAATTTCACAAAAACCAACAATTAATGGAGTATGTATGGATAAACAAAAGGAAGGGTCCGGATCAAGGGACACAATTTTTGACACAGTATTTTACACTCTATTGTAGCCCTTAGATGTAATAGCCCTCAATGGTTGAGATTAGTTATTTTTAATGACATGACATTAATTCTTTTCAACAAATATGAAAATAATATTATTAGATTAATATTCTTTAAAGAATATTAATCTAAACCATTGAATGTTTTTACATCTAAGGGCTATAAAAGAGTGTAAAATATTGTGTCAAAAAATGTGTCCCTTGATCTAAACCCCAAAAGGAATACTACTATCACCTCACAATATATATATACACACACAACAATATATATATACCTCAAAAATGGAATATTTTAATGGAAAAAATAGAATTTTTTGTTGAAAAAGATGAAGAAAGAGATCATACCAAGTTAAAAATCGATGGGTAGTAGTGGAGAAGGCTTAGGAAAACCCTATTTGAAACTTTTCAGATCGAAAACTGAAAATCGGTGCAAAAATTTTGGGGGAGGAAAAATTTTTTCCTCTTCTTCCTGATCTAGAAATCCAGTCCAGTATATATAGTCAGAATTCACTTAGGCGACAAAACTCATAATTTCGTCGCCTAAGTGAAACACTAAGGCGACGAAAATAAAGTTTCGTCGTCATAGAAAAGAACCCTAATGACAAAAAAAATCCTCGTCGTCTGTGTATTTTCTTAGGTGACGAAACATGTTTTTGTCGCCTAAGTGAAACACTTAGGCGACGAAACATAACACTTTCCGGTGACAAAATTATGTTTCGTCGCCTAAGAAAATACACAGACGACGACAACTATTTTCGTCGTCAGGGTTCTTCTCTAAGACGACGAAACAAGTGTTTCGTCGCCTAAATAACGAAAATCTTAGAGTACGAAATTATTTTCGTCGCCTAGTACTTCTTAAGTGACGAAATTTTTAATTTTTCGTCGTCTAAGGTTTTTTTTTCTTGTAGTGTGTATCTATCGAGTATGATCGAGGGCTGCTCCTCATTCACCAATGATCTTTCCTTTGATTTTTAGTAATTGGTTTTGTGTCCAATAATTCATATATAATCAAGCACCAGTGAATGCTGTAAAATTAACGTTAATGGAGGTCTCACTGCTTGTTTGGATTAGATACAGATCGAATTTGCAATATATAGATTGTAGAACATGAAACCTAACATAATTATTACGATCACTTGTAAATTAACTGGATTATTAGAAGGAATAAAGTGGGCGTAAACTCGTAAAGAAGCCTCTCCACATTTCCACCTAATAATTTTCGCCAGCCAAAAATATTCGTCTTTCAATTTTTAGTAGCTAGCTAGGGATCGAGTTAGGTGCACCACACGAATTGATGCTGCTTATTATTTCTTGTTGGGTAGTTCATGATCTTAGTACTGCGCACTGTATAGTCTATTTAAGGAGCAAAGCTATTCGCTTATTCCTACTCTCACAAACCACTGCACATCGTCTTCCATTTCTATCAACTCAGAATATTAGTAGTTTTCACGACTCTCGATCACTATCTTGCTTTCGGCCAAGTAATATTCTCAAAGTACTGATCTCTTACTACAGATAAGTTTCTTGCCATAAGTCGTGAATTGTAAAGATTTGTCACAAATCTCCACAAGCACGGTTTATAGCCATGTCAATTTTTCAAATGCTCTCATTTTATGTTAGTCATGAAAATTACTCGGCCAAATTCCATGTATTGTAAAGATCTAGGTTGGGAGTCTGTAACCCAAATTTGCACAGTACATGGCGTTGGCCTAGTAATTTTTGTCACAAATATTTATAATTCTAGGCTACCATTACAGTATATTATCGTGTGCCCTCAATCTTTTTAGATTATTGTTAAAATTGGTCGGCCAGATGCCGTGGATACTAAAGATTTGGTCTAAACCCAGATTTGTAGTGTGCACGGCCTTGGTGGACTAATTTTTCAAATTCTCACGTGATTAATTGCATGCTATCGGTATCAAGAAGTAGTTCAATTTGTTTTCTTTTTATCAATTAGAAGTAAGTAATGAAATTTAAAAAATATGTTCCTTCAATTAATAAATTTAACATTGGTAATTGCTGGTGTTGTTATTGTAACCCTTCGTTATTTTAGGTGTATTAATGAAAGTTATAGTTTATCTATATTATTATTAACAAACTACAAAAAAGTACATGACAATAATTTGTTTAACAAATAAATCACATACTGTTGTAGGAGAAATAGATTGATAAATCTCTCTGTCTTTATTCATTGATAAGGAGGCCTTTATATAGGCATTACATCAAGTATCCCTGGCGAACAGGGATTCCCTATCTAATAGAGTATCTAGACTTCTAGTCTTATTAGGGCAAGACACACCTCGGAAGTTACGGAATTAACCTTCCTTGAACACTCCCCCTTGTGTCGCGTCCTCAATGGTGCATGAACCGTTGCCTCGTTAAAACCTTTGCCAGCAAACAAAAACCTCTTGGGCAAAAATAAAAGCATGGTCTAAGGAAAAAGAGTACAACGCACCAACTACAAGTATGTGAGACATGCATAACTAGGCTCCCCCTGAAGTCTAGATGAGAACTCCCCCTGATAGTCATTCAGTCTTTGAGTTCGGATAAGCGACACATTCCAATGCGCTTTACATGCTTCATAAATGTAGATTTGGGTAGAGACTTGGTGAACAGATCCGCTGCATTTTCTTCTGAGCTGACTTGCTTCACCTGAATATTCAAAGTCTCTTGCTGCTGCTGATTGTAGAAGAACTTAGGCGAAATGTGTTTAGTATTGTCACCCTTAATGTATCCCAACTTCATCTGCTCAATGCATGCTGCATTATCTTCAAATATGCAAGTTGGTCCCATCGTAGTAGACTCAAGTCCACTAGACTCGCGGATGTGAGATATAACTGAGCGAAGCCAAATACATTCTTTGACTGCTTCATGTAGTGCAATAATCTCAGCATGGTTCGAGGAGGTAGCAACAAGGGTTTGCTTGGTTGATCTCCAAGATATCGCCGTATTCCCAATGGTAAAAACATAACCTGTTTGGGAACGTCCTTTGTGTGGATCTGATAAATATCCAGCATCAGCAAATCCTACCATCACATCATTTGGTGTATCTGAGTAGGAGGGGGTATCGCCAAAGCCGTATCGGGACCACGACTTAGCATCCGCGGGTCCGGATAAGTTGGCGGATATGTCTGCAAGATGGCGGATGGATGAACCAAAGCCAGTCTTGGCGGATATGGCTGGCGGATGGCGATCCGAGCCATGGTTTGTGCTGTTAGATGCAAGAGATCGACTAGGTGTCGAATCCTGATGAGTGTATCGATAGTACAAGCCCATGTCAAGGGTTCCTTTAAGGTATCGGAAGATGTTCTTGATTCCAACCCAATGACGTTGTGTTGGCGCAGAGCTAAATCTAGCTAACAAGTTCACAGAGAAAGCGATGTCTGGTCTAGTACACTGAGCTAAGTATAACAAAGCTCCAATCGCACTAAGATATGGATATTCAGCTCCCAAGACCTCTTCGTCATCTTCTTTCGGACGAAAGGGATCTTTGTTGATATCCAGACTTCTAACGACCATGGGAGTGCCTGTAGGATGCATAACTTTGTCCATGTTAAATCGCCTGAGCATCTTTCGGACATATGCAGACTGGTGTATAAAAATTCCACCACTTCGGTGCTCTAGTTCTAAGCCTAGGCAAAACCGAGTCCTTCCCAGATCTTTCATCTCGAATTCGGATTTCAAATAGCTAGCGGTCTCATTGATCTCATTCAGAGTTCCAATGATGTTCATATCATCGACATAGACGGCTATAATGGCAAATCCTGAACTTGTTCTCTTTATGAACACACAAGGGCACAACTCATCATTCTTGTATCCTTTCCCAATCAAGTAATCACTTAACCGTGTGTACCACATCCTACCAGATTGTCGGAGTCCATATAGAGATCGTCTCAACCTGATAGCAAATGAACTTCGTGGTTTTTGCTCACTTGACTTGGGTAACGAAAGTCCTTCTGGCACTTTCATGTACATCTCCGTATCTAGGTCCCCATAAAGATACGCAGTTACAACATCCATAAGCTGCATATTGAGTCTCTCTGAGACTACCAAACTTATTAAGTATCGGAAGGTAATAGTATCCATGACAGGAGAATACGTCTCCTCATAATCAATTCCAGGGCGTTGAGAAAAACCTTGCGCCACGAGTCGAGCTTTATATCGCTGGACTTCGCCATTCTCATTGCGCTTTCTGACAAAGACCCATTTATGTCCAACAGGCTTCACGTTCGGCGGTGTAGGCATAACCGGTCCGAATACTTGCCTTTTCTTTAGAGAGTCTAGTTCAGCCTGGATTGCTTCTTCCCACTTCGGCCAATCCGCCCTACGTTGACATTCATCAACAGTGCGGGGTTCCATATCGTCGTCGTCAATAACTTCTTGAGCAACGGCGTAGGCGAATGCATCATCGATATACATGGAATTTCTTTCCATCAGATTGTGCATGCATAAGTAGTTTAGTGAGATTTCCTTGTTCTCCAACATCAACAGTGAGTCTGAGGCGTCCCCCAGATGATTCAGAGTTGATTCTTGGACATAGGTATAGTCGGAGACAATCTCGTGTGACGGCGTCACAGTATCAATGATGAACGGATCGCTTTGTGCCTGGACACATGCCCTCTTTCTAGGTACATTGTCTTTGGAACCGATTGGTCTCCCCCTCTTTCTAGGAGGATCCGAAGTCGACGCCGGCTCTCCACTTGGAGGTGCCGAGCCTAGGCTGCCGATGGCACCTAGGGCTGCGGGTCCGAGACCGGCGGCGCGTGCTCGCGCATGGCGAGGAATGTTAAGCCTTGCAGGTACATTCGCAGCAGGTATGGTTGATCTTGTCACTTTCGCAATATCAGTAAAGGAGTCGGGCATCGTATCCGCCACCTTTTGTAGTTCTAATATGCGTTGTATTTCAGTCTCACACTGAGACGTACGGGGATCATAATGAGACATAGTGGGAGAGAACCACGTCAATTCCTGACGTTCACTTGGGACGGATGCGGCCCCATCTCCCCCTAACGGCGGGAAGGATGTCTCATCAAAGTGACAATCTGCAAATCTTGCAGTAAACAGATCACCTGTCATAGGCTCTATATAGCGGACAATAGTTGGTGCTTCATATCCAACATAAATAGCTGATCGTCGTTGTGGACCCATCTTGGTACGCAGTGGAGGCGTGATAGGCACATATACGGCACAACCAAAAGTACGCAGATGCGAAATATCAGGCTCGTAACCAGTTACCAACTGGTACGCACTAAATGGTTGGCTATCTGTGGGTCGTAGACGAATAAGCATAGCTGCATGTAATATTGCATATCCCCATGCCGAAACCGGCAAGTTTGTGGCCATGACAAGAGACCTAGCTACAAGCTGTAGTCTCTTGATAGCGGCTTCTGCAAGACCGTTCTGAGAATGAACGTGGGGTACGGGATGTTCAACTTCAATCCCAACTGACATGCAATAGTCATCAAAACACTTTGAGGTAAACTCTCCAGCATTATCCAGTCTGATGGACTTAATCGGATTGTCCGGGTGGTGAGCCCGAAGCTTAATAATCTGAGCTAGGAGTTTAGCGAATGCAGCATTCCTCGTGGACAACAACGCTACGTGTGACCAACGCGTTGATGCATCAACCAGAACCATGAAATATCGAAATGGTCCGCATTCTGGTGTTATAGGTCCACAAATATCACCTTGTATTCGTTGTAGAAACGGAATATTCTGTTTATTATCAATAGCAAAAGATGGTCTTGCTTGAAGTTTTGCTAGTGAACAAGCTTTACAAAACGAACGATGAGCATTAGACATCGCTACAGAAGCATGAGAAGCAGGAGGGGACCGAACCTCTCCTTGGAACCGAGAGGCGGCTATCGACGGCACGGCCGAACCGAGGCCGAGGCGCCCTCTGTGCTTTTGTGATCGGAAAAATGGATGACCGTGGGAGCATTTCAAAATACGGATCATCAGATCACGACCCGGATGACCGAGTCTATCATGCCAAAGCTTATAAGCATCAGAATCACATAATATAACAACATGAGATTCGTTGGCTCGAATGGTTGTGAAATACATGCCATTGCGAACTCGCTTACACTTCTCCACAATGCGAGTGCGCATAGATTGAGTGGAGGTGATCAACAGATATTCAGTTCCATCTTCAACATAAGTGCTGAGGTGATAGTCATTGTCACGCACATCCTTGAAAGCTAGCAAGGTTCTTGGCGCCTTAGGCGCATATAGGGCGTCCTCTACCCGAATCTCAGTGCCATTTGGCAGTAAGAATTGAGCAGTGCCGCGACCCTTAATTACGGGTCCAGTTCCTGTCATCGTAGATAACGACGATTCTCTTGGCGTAAAATCCGAAAACAATTGCCGATTTCTCAGAATCGTGTGAGTTGTTGCACAATCCAACAAACACTCAATCTCGCCTTGATACATCTACAAAAACAATGTAAATTGAATCAATAGTCTACTTTAGACTTTGGCGAACACTTTAAAGTAAGTGTACTGAAACAATATATCATCACAAAATGAAGTGCATTAAGGCCAATTACATAGCCATGGCAACGACAAAACTTGAGAGAAAGATATAAGCCGCATTTTAATCACCGAGTATCACCATTGATAATCATAGCCTAGTTCAGAGATTGAGACCGGACACCGTCGTAGGTGGCGTGGCCGAGCCAAGACCGAGGCCAAGGCAAAGGCCGGAGCCAAGCCAAAGCCGAAGCTGTGGTAAGGCCAAAGCGACCCAGAGGCCGAGCCGAAGCAAGGCGAGTGGTGAGAGTCGGTCAGGCATTGAGGCAATGCGATGCGACGGTTGAGCTAAATCCGAAGCATGGCGAGTCCGAAGACACTTCGTTGCCGAGCCATTGATGCAAAAGTTGCATTTGTTCGATAGGCTATCGATTGTTGGTTTCAAAAACCGGATTCGGTGCGGGGCCAAGCTGGCGAATGGCCATGGCGAGTGAGGCCTAGCGAGTCGCGGCAAAGCGCTTATGGGCTTTGGCGAGCGAGGCATGGCGGATCGCAGCCAAGTTGGCGGATCGCTGATCGCGGATCTCGGATTAGTTGGCGAATAGCCATGGCGAGCGAGTCCTGGCGGATCGCGACCAAGTTGGCGGATAGCGGATCGCGGATCACGGATCGCGGATCTCGGATCGCGGATCGTGCATCGCGGCTCGCGGATGGCGTATCGCGTATCGCGGCTCGCGTATCGTGGCTCGCGGATGGCGTATCGCGGCTCGCGGATCTCTCCTTTTGTCTTTGTGATTTTTCGGATATGAGTTAACATCACCAGAATTTTGGTGAACTCAAAATGATTATGCCATTGAGAATTGGACGCATTGAACCAATTTTGCTTTCAGGGATGTAAAAATCTCAAATTATTCGTAGAATAAGATAGATTTTATTGATGACAACTCAAAAAATACATCATGGTTGTTCTAAATAGAACGACTTATCGAACAAAGTCGTGATTTATTGACTATTCTGTCAAAATAACAATCAAAATCAAACTTGAACATGTATCTCATGACCTGGGTCAAATACTTATTCATAGTCTGGAGTATCATACTCCTGAGTCCTACGTTTCTTGGTAGGTTGGAAGTCATCGATGGCGAAGTTCGTATTTTCCTCATCGTATACTTCTTCCTCAAAGTCTCCTACATAGTGTGCTTCTTGTTCTATGTATTGTTTGTGTTTCTTGTAAGCGGCTTGAATATCTCTGCTTGCTATGCAATCGCGTTGGAGATGATTCATAGAACCACATTTGAAGCAAGGAGCCGAAGCATTGTTCGGCGGATGGCCACCACGCCTGGGACCGGAACCAAAACTGTTCCTCCCTCTGGGAGCGGCGGCTCTGCCATCATCCCTTGTCCAAGAAAGCGGTCGGCCACGGCCGACGCCTCTTCTCCCTCCTCGTCCGCCATGTATTGCTCTTGGCGTACGTGGTGGCGGTGCTTGACGTTCATGAGGTTGATGCTTCTGCTTAAAAGCTTTACCACGGGCTTGATGAGATTCCGCAATGAATTTCGGTCCTCGAGGCCTCTTATTGGTGGTAAGAATCAACTCATGGTACCTCTCCTTTCTTTGAAGGACATTCATCAAATCGCTGAAGGTTTTGATAGTGCCTTTCTCGCGGAGATCGCGGTACTGATGCGACAACATGGACGCAGATTCTGGGAACGTCGTGAAAGTCTTCTCCATCATATCATCATCGGTCTTTTCGACCCCACAAAAGCTCAAATCAGATTGCAAGTTTAGCATAGTCTGATGATATTCCTGGACGGAATCAAAATCCAGTAAGCGGATTTGCTCCCAATCAGACATGAGGTCTGGGAGTTGTGCGTCATGCACATTGTCGAAGCGGTCCTTGAGGATATCCCATAGCTCTTTGGGATCAGTTTTCCTCAGGTATTGCTTCTTGAGCGTTGGATGGATATGGCGCCTGAGAAACATCAGGGCTTGTGCTTTCTGTTCAGGAGAAGCGTGTAAGCTTTCATCCTCAGGAGGGTTGATGGTGGCAGTAAATCTTTTACCAATGAAAGTGTTCTCAACATCTGAGACCCACCTCTTGTATTCCTTGCCTTGGACATCCAAGATGTCAAATTCTGGACGCTGAGTGTCAGCCATCTACAGAACACAAACAGGGAGATGTTAGTATGTTTGAATACTAATCAAGTTTGATTGTTCTTTTAGAACAGTGCCAAGATATATCATGGTCACATAAATCGATGCTTAATGTGACTTCAAGTCACAATCGATATCTTCCCTTTGTTTTCTTTCCAAAAAAGAATAATACGTTATGGTTCACAGTGACATCACAGTCACAAGCATAACGGTGGCCGGTAACATCACAGTTACCCCAATAAACGTTGGCACCGGGGTGACTAAATCCCCGTATGCCGTCCCGAGAAGCGATAGAATCGGGATGAAGAAGCAGGGACACGGAAAGGTCCCGGAAGAGAAAACAAAACCCAACTATTGAAATTTTCATAAGCGGGAACGTTTATAAAAATATTTACCTCTTCAAGAGAAGCTTGATCAAACGAAACTTGACTCTTGGGGAAGCTTGTTTTCTTCGACTTTTCTTGATTTCTTCTTAACCACGAATAAGGGTTCGCGGATCGCTTGCTTGGCTTGCGAGCAATTTTGATCGTCTGGCGGATGCGTGCAAAAAGTAGCACGCAAGGGAGAGCTGCTGGCGAGCGGGTTGTCTGCCTAGAGGCAGAGGAGGAGCAGTATTCGAGGGTACAGTGCGGCAAGCGAACAGCGCAGATGCTGCTGAGAAGAGGCCGACGGTGCCGAAGGGAAGAATCGGCGGCCGACGGTAGGTTAGGGTTTCGAAAAAAATCGGAATTAGGGTTTCTAGGGCTTATTAGACGGGAGGCTAGAGCAATGTGCTGATAACGTGTTGTAGGAGAAATAGATTGATAAATCTCTCTGTCTTTATTCATTGATAAGGAGGCCTTTATATAGGCATTACATCAAGTATCCCTGGCGAACAGGGATTCCCTATCTAATAGAGTATCTAGACTTCTAGTCTTATTAGGGCAAGACACACCTCGGAAGTTACGGAATTAACCTTCCTTGAACACATACATATTTAATTGAACAAATCAGGACAAAAATTTACAAATAAATACTATGTGCATAACAAGCTGCCACATGTTATTAACTAATTTACTCTTTTGTCCTTAATATTTACAAGCATGCATTTAGTCCTAATTGCTGCTACTGTCTATTACAAAATTAGCTGCTACTGTCTATCACAAAACTAGTTGCTATTGTCTATTACAAATCTAGCTGCTATTGTCTATTGCAAAACTAGTTGTTACTGTATATTGCAAATCTAACTGCTACTGTCTATTGCAAAGCTAGCTGCTACTGTCTATTACAAAATTAGCGGCTACTGTCTATTGCAAATCTAACTGCTACTGTTGATCGTGAATGTAGCTGCTACTGTCTATTGCAAAACTAACTGCTACTATCTATTGCAAAGCTAACTGCTACTGTCAATTGCAAATCTAGCTACTACTGTCTATTGCAAAGTTAGCTACTACTGTCTGTTGCAAATCTAACTGCTACTGTTGATCGTGAATGTAGCTGCTATTGTTGATAGTAAATGTAACTGCTACTGCCGACAATATAGCTACTACTATCAATTAGGAAGTCGTTGCTACTGTTGATTGGGAAATTCTGCTACTGCTGACTATATAGCTGCTACTGTCGATTGGGAAGTCGTTGCTACTGTTGAATGTGAAGATTCTGCTACTGCTGATTGGGAAGACGTTGCTACTACTGACTAGGAAGTTACTGCTAGTCTGCTACTGTCGTTTGGAAAGTGGCATGGCTGCTACTAGCGACTGCGACTGAGAAGTTTTTGATACTGTTGTTGTCATCCCTGCTACTGCTACTGTTACTATTTATATATGTCTTTAGTCACCTTCTTACAACTTTACCAATCATAAGGCTGCTACTGTGGATAGATAAGCTAACTGTTACTGTGGATAGAGAAACAAGTTGCTACTGTTGATAGAGAAACTAAATACTACTGTCGATAGATAAACTATATGCTACTGTCGATAGATTGACTAGATGCTACTGTTGACCATGAACTTAGATGTTATTACCGACCTTAAAAATTACTGCTACTGTCAACCCTGAAGCAAGCTGCTACTGTCAACTCTATTAACCTGCTACTGTGCCTCGTGGTAGTTGAAATTCGAAATTTCAAAGTTTCTCAAAATATATGCAACATTGTACTCAAATGAAAGCCCATAAGATAAAGAACAATTTTGTAGTCTGAATCTTATCTAAATTGTCACCGGCTTGGCCGGAAAATTTAAAATTGCAGGAAATAACTTAAAAAGGAGGAGAGAGAAACTTGTCACTTAGTATAGTGGCAGCATTGTAATTTTAGCGAAATCAGTGGTATTTTAGGCATTCCAGCCTCAATTATTCAATCAGTTTTGGATCTATTTGATTTTGGGTCAGATTTATGTCCTTTTTTGTTTAAAAATTATTAAAAGTGAGTTATTTGTGTTTATAAATTTGGTCGGGTGCTACTGTGTAATTTACTATATTATTATCTATACTATTATTAAAATAACCTACTTTGTCAACCAAAACTCAAAAATTTGACAGAAATAACTCTGAAATATTAAAATATTTTGATATAGAAATCTATACTATTATTAAAAGAACATACGTTGTCAATCAAAACTGAAAAATTTGACAGAAATAACTTTAAAATATTAAAATACTTTAATTTAGAAATAATCTGTAAGGATAAAATAGTAAAAAGATGGTTGTTATCTGAAAATTATTTCCTCTACTCCTAATTTCTCTCCACATCCTCCACACACGTAGGGTGTGGATTAAGCTAGTGTTCTTGATGTGACGCAAGTTCATATATATAACAATTTGATACGTGTGTGTAGGTTCGAATCCTTACTTGTGCTCTAAAACTAACTTGATTGAGTTGATTCAATCAACGTACAGTATTGTTGATTGAATATATAATGACCGAGATAGGCTAATATTTAACAATAAAATTAAACTACACTACTCCGATCCTGCTCTCAAAAACCACTCACATCGACCGTCTTCCATTTCTACCATCTCAGAGCTAGTATTAGTTCTTATCCCCAGGAATATGAATATCACAACAATGGACTGCAGTAGCTGCCTGCAGCAATTCCTTTGCTATTAAAACTCAATCATCGCAGAAGTTACTTTACCATAACCCATCTATAGATCTGCGGAGGATCAATCGCATGCAATTGTCTCCACTATCATGCTTCCGGCCAAGTAATGTTTCAAGTGCTCAAGTTAATTATCCTAGATACAGATTTTCTTGCGACAAATTAAGAACTTAGTTACCTGGTCATAAGCGGTGAATTGTAAAGATTTGCAACACAAATCTCCACAAGCATTGCTTATAACCATGTAATTTTTAAAGATTTGTAAGAAAATTAGTCGGCCATAGGCCATGAATAGTAAAAATCTGGGTTGAGGATTTGTGACCCAAATTTGCCCTATTCATTGCTTTGGCCAAGTACGTTATCGCAGATCTTTATGATTTATGGCTTATAAGTCATAACCATGTAATGGTTTTAAGTGTCAATAATCTTTTCAATAATTATCATTAAACTGGTCATGAAACTGTAAGACGCATACGTATATGCCAAAACTTTTGAAATTGATATTGCATACAACACAGACACACAGTAGTTGCAGAAAGCAAGAATCCTTGGCGACCAGCAATATAAAGAGGGTGGAAAACACTCTTTTTGGCATTGAACAAACCGAAACTTAAATTTGAGTTTCATCTTTTTTTGATTTCTAGCTAGTTTAGCATTAGGTGCTCCATTGATTCACATAAGCATCATCGAAAGTGAATTAGAACGTTAAAGGAGGTCAAACTTGATCTGTGAATGAAATATTGGAGCAGCAATTAAGAAAATGGAAAATTTAAGCATGATCACGAGGACACCGAACATTGTTTCCCTTAGTAGGTTACGTATGGATCTGAGTTAGGTGCATCATCCACATAAAGCATGTAGTTCAGTAGTTGTTATTTCATTCTGGTTGATAGCGAAGAAGCACGGACACGTCTTTTGGATGGCGAATCGCATGTCGGACGCGGATACGGACACGGACAGGCCTGGACACGTCCGGGTACGCTCGGACACGCGAATTCCTTTTGGAAACGGATTGGACATGTCCGTGTCCTGCACAGATATGCAATTATGGTGGACACGTTGGGTTATATATGTCTTTTACCCAAAAAAAAAAAACCGGATTCCGATCTACGACCGACCGAATAGCAACTTGTGGCTTAGCATACCTCGTTTTGGTTCTCAGTAGTCAAAAGTCACTGTTTGCTCGTTCTCTCTTCTTTGCAAATGAAGCTTCTCATTCTACCCTTTCATCGATTGGGTTCGCAATTGAAGCTTGCATATGAGTTCTTCTCTGTTCTTCTTCTTCTTCTTGTCTGTTCTTCAATTGTTTTTCTCTCTCTTTCGACCTCATGGAATTGAATTGTGTCAGGGCCTGTTTGGATATACTGATTTGGGCTTGAGGATTTGGATTTGGGTGGCCCAAATCCAAATCAGCCTGTTTGGGAAATATTTTTAATATGGAACTTGGATTTAACAAAATCTCCATGCTGATTTCGTTGGACAGAAAACGCGGATTCGAAATAACTAGGGTAGCCTAGTTATTTCAAATCTCTTCTTCTCTCGCTTTCATCGCAGCAAAACTCGCTCTCTCTTCACACTTTATCCTTGCAAATCGCATAGTCTGGGCTTGATATGGTGCGCGATTTTGTGAAGGTGGTATGTGTTTCTTCTCTGAATTCGATGCTCATCTTATGAATTGAGTTCATTATCTACTTGTTGCTGCATTACGATTGAGTTCAATACTTACTTTTTGATTCCTTTACTACCAGATCGGACAGAATAGCCGACGAAAAAAATTTCGTCTACGATTCAAAATTTTCGTCGGGTATTCCTTCTATCAACGAAAATTTCGTCGGCTATTATTCGTCGATAAAACGGCGTCGGTAAAAATATACCCGATGACAATAACGAAATCGTCGGCCATTCCAAAGTTATCACCGACGAAAATACATTTCGTCGACCAAACCTTGGCATAATGCCCGACGAAATTCGTCGGATATTTTCACATATGGTAGACGATATCGTAAAATATAGCCGACGATCTCTTCTGTTTCGTCGGTTATTTGTTCTGAAATATAGCGACGAAAAAAATTTTGTCGGAATATATTAATATTTTAAGAGGCATTAATTAGTTATAGCCGACGAAACCGTCACTATTTAACATAGACCACCGACGAAATAATGTCATTTTCGTCGGTTATAACAGTTTTAGCCGACGAAATTTGGTAAAAATCGTCGGCTATAGCAGTGATAGCCAACGAAATAATGTCAATATCGTCGGCTGTTCTTACATTTTGGGGAAAAAAATTAAATTAATTTCTAAATTACCATTCCAAGCAACCTGCAATTCACAATGACAATCCAACAAGAAACAAATTTTTCATTAATTATTTAATTTGTTCCATCCTGGCCACCATCCTACTGTCCATCATGCTCGTCATCCTGCTGAATGAACTCGGGAGCTCTCGGCATTCGAGGTTCATCTAACGGCTCAAACGGGGGCGGGGGTTCAAGGCCTTGTTATTGTGCCGTGAACATAGCATACCACCAGTTTTGTTGGCCGGCGTAGTTCTGTCGCCGAATTCTCTCGCATTCAGCATGCCAACGCTCCATTTCCATCTGATACTGCTGTGTTCTGCGTTGTTGCTCTTGTGATCTCTGGAACTGGGCCGCCAATCTTGCATTTTCTTCTGCCAATCTCTGCATTTCCTCCTTCATCTGTTGGGTGTCCCCGCCTCTCCTCTTTTGAGCTCCCTTAGTGGTCTTCAGGACCCCTATTCCAGAAGTTCCCAAACCCTGGCAGTAGTAGTCGTTTGACCGTTTTGGGAAGGCTGCGTCGAATATCCTCGCTGCAGTTTAGACATTCGATCGGTCGACCTGGCTCAGGGTTTCTTGCAGATTTTCTTCTGAAATGTTCGGTTGTGTCTCCCGAACTACTGCCTGCAACACTTCTTCTTCGGCCCGGTTCACCCTCTCCTAATTGAACGGGAAAAAAAATTAATTAATATTTTAACAAATATATAATTAAGTAAAATTAATAATTAAAATTTTTAAATCGTAATCAACGACTTACAAGCTCTTCTCTCGCTAATGGATAAGCCTTCTTGAACGTCTCTACGTACAGGTTGCTTAAAGGATGATCTCTAAGCGTCTCCTCCTAATATTGTGAAAATGGCCTAGAACCACCATGATGGGGGGTTGTGTTACGGCGGCGGTTCGCAGAGTTCTGCCGAGACCGTTCCTTCAAACAAATAATAAAATATTAGAAAAACACATCAAAAAATATTAGTGTAATAATTATAAAATAATTAATCTAATAATTAAAATATTAACAAAATAAACATTTATAGTTAAGTTTAGTATTTACCTGCATAACTGGGTTGTTGAAGTCTACTGTCTTCAACCAACGCCACTCGTACTCCCTGAACATGAACTCTCTTGGAGTACCCATACGACCATATTTGTCGTATTCGGTAAAGTGAGTACGGAGCTCGTTCTTCCACTCTTTGAACCTACGGAAAAAAAAAAGTGCACTAGAAATATTATTAATATCATAAAATATTTCAAATTATAAGATGAGGAATTCCCAACGTATCTCGAGTTCTACATCGCGTACGCCCAAGCCTGCTTGTGTTCGGCAATCTCGAAGTATGCCTGAAAGATAATATTTTATTAGTTTTAAAATTATAACAATACCGAAAATTATTAAATATTACGATAAAGAAATTAAGTTTTTTAAATTACTCACCGACGCCGCGTTGTTGATCTCCCTCTTGATTTCTTCCGGCACATCAGCCCACCGTGCCCACAACATAGGGACTCTATCCCTAATTAGTGCTCCCACGCAACCCGCGTAATCGCGGCGTTTTTTCCCCTAATTTGATCAGGATTTGTTGCGATTTTCTTCCTCTATTTTCTACCGAAAATTCCCAAGATAATGACTGAATAATTGAGCAATATCTCTTTAGGTTTTCCATGAATTAATTCAGCCAAAAATCTTGCACAAATGATGGAATTCAGTCCACATTCGTAAGCCAAATCCATGTAGAACTCGGTTTAGGTTTTCTTCTTTTGGCAGACTTCACCTTCATGCATTCAAACCGGCATAACTTTTTTCTCAGGAAAGATTTTGCTACGATTCTAAGTCCCAGAGAAACTAGACTCGTAGAGCTTTCCAACGGCATATGGCTCGTTCTCTGGTTCCAAGCGATGTGTCCCACAGAAATTCCGGAAGTCAGGACACAGTCCTAGGAAAATCCTGGTAGTCCCTGGATTGGTTTGCTCAAACTGCCAAGTTGCAGCCTTCATTTGGGTGACGTCCCGAACTCCGATTGATCTGAAATTTTGACACAATACACTTTAGCTTGCCAATTATATGCATACCAAATTTCATCAAATTTTGAAAAGGATAGATCAGTTTAGCACGAGCCTCAAAATCACAAAAAAGACATATTTTGCTTTATTTCCAGATTTCTATACTTAGTCATTTTTCTGATTATTAAGCACACATTCTCCAAAACTCTACCAAAATGACACTAAACTAAATTATGACTCTATCTTACTCTAAATAGACTTAACAAAGCATAAATAAGGGATAATAACACATTAATAACGTCGCACATTGTGCTCCTATCAAAGATGTACCTTCACAGTTCAATCTTTCCATACTCTCCGACGATGTTGTACTCGGTGGAAACATGCAAATTTCCTACAAGTGGAAAAATTATGAGGTAGTCATTGCACATTGGTGGGTACTAATTAACTGTTTAAAAGTTCAGTTTTGGAAGAACATGCATCTAAACTGTGAACAAGTAGGAGGTGATCTCGATTACCACAACCGGACATTCGCAGAGTATTTCAGCCGCTGGGTACGTAACTTTAACATTATTCTATACTTATTTATATATTATTGTGTATAATTATTCATATTTATAGTTGATTCTGATGGTTGCAGATGGACCTTATTAAAAATGATAATCACCCAAATTGGTCGCACGAACTCAGACTTCTAGCGATGAAGCCGGTCTATTCAAAAGTTTATGCGACGTGCAAGGTGAATGGTGTGTTATTTCGATGTGAAGAGAGAGACGTCAGACTGAAAACACAAAATTCAGGGGTTATGGAACATGGTGGGGATGATGGAGTTGACTATTACGGTGTTCTCCATTCAGTTGTGGAACTGCATTATGGGGAAGGCATGAAAGTGCACCTTTTTAAGTGTAGATGGTTTGACACACGGCCGCAGAACTTGAAAACCGATCAATACGGCATAACTTCTGTGAACACTAGTACATCATGGTATGAGGATGACCCGTTCGTTTTAGCCACATGGGTGAAACAAGTGTTTTATCTTGATGATCTCGCCAAGGGTGACCCGTGGAAAGTAGTCAACACTATCCACCATCGCAACATTTACCGGGCGTCTACACTTGGAGTGGCTGAAGAGAACGAGGAAAGTGGCACCGCGTATCAAGAGCCCAACTCAAACGGTATTCCTGACTCCTCTTTTATTCGCCCAGACACGCCGGTGCGAATTCGACGTGAAGAGCCACTGCTTGTTGATGTTGATCCAAATGAAGAAACTAACGAGGACTCTAGTGGTGAGAAAAGACATAGATTACACCTATCGAGCAATTCAGAAACCGAAAAAGACTCATCCGATGATTCCGATTACAATCCGCCGGATTAAGTAATTTAGATGATGTAATCCTTTCATTTGTAATCCACTAATTTCTAATGAACGGGCGTGGGGATGAGCCTCCCAGCTAGGCTGGGTTCCAAACCCCTTAAAAAAAATTTGAAATATGTTGACTGCTGGGTTTCTGTTTTCTTGATGTTCAATTTTGGTTATATATGAACAGAAAATAGGAATACGAGAGGTGTAAACCTACTGATTTTTTTTACCTTTTTCATATAATGGCCGACGAAAAACACGTTATTTCGTCGGCTATACTAATAATAGCCGACGAAAAATTCATTATTTCGTCGGCTATAACTATATTGGAAAATACATATTTTATTTTAGACAGAAAAAGACAAAAGAATAGCCCACGACTACGAGTCACTCATCGGCTATGATTTTAAAAAAAAAAAACAAAAAATGATCATATTCCATTTTTTATCACTAACGATAAACCATTGCTTCATCCTTCAAATGCAAAAATGTTGTGAAATAAGATATGCCCGAAATAATGAAATACGTCTATGGTTGAAAAATGACAAGATTCTGATAAATCTGCCAATCTCTGCATTTCCCCCCTCATCTGTTGGCTGTCCCCGCCTCCCTTCTTTTGACCTCCCTTAGTGGTCTTCAGGAGTCCTATTCCAGAACATCCCAAACCCCGGCAGTAGTATTAGTTTGACCGGTCTGGGAAGGCTGCGTCGAACATCCTCGCTGCCGTTTGGACATTCGATCGGTCGATCTGGCGCAGGGCTTCTTGCAGATCTGCCTCTGAAATGTTCGGTTGTGTCTCCCGAACTACTTCCTGCAACACTTCTTCTTCGGCCCGGTTCACCCTCTCCTAATTGAACAGGAAAAAAATATAATTAATATTCTAACAAATATATAATTAAGTAAAATTAATAATTAAAATTTTAAAATCGTAATCAACGACTTACGAGCTGTTCTGTCGCTTGTGGATAAGCCTTCTTGAACGTCTCCACGTACGGGTTGCTATCAGGATGATCTCTAAGCGCCTCCTTTTGATATTGTGCAAATGGCCTAGAACCACCATGATGGGGGGTTGTGTTACGGCGGCGGTTCGCAGAGTTTATCCGAGACCGTTCCTTCAAACAAATAATAAAATATTAGAAAAATGCATAAAAAAATATTAGTGTAATAATTATAAAATAATTAAACTAATAATTAAAATTTTAACAAAATAAACATTTATAGTTAAGTTTAGTATTTACCTGCATAAGTGGGTTGTTGAAGTCTACTGTCTTCAACCAACGCCACTCGTACTCCCTGAACATGAACTCTCTTGGAGTACCCATACGACCACTGTTGTCGTATTCGGTAAAGTGGGTACGGAGCTCGTTCTTCCACTCTTTGAACCTACGGAAAAAACAAAAGTGCATTAGAAATATTATTAATATCATAAAATATTTCAAATTATAAGATGAGGAATTCCCAACGTACCTCGAGTTCTGCATCGCGTCCGCCCAAGCCTGCTTGTGTTCGGCAATCTCGAAGTATGCCTGAAAGGTAATATTTTATTAGTTTTACAATTATAACAATACCAAAAATTATTAAATATTACGATAAAGAAATTAAATTTTTTAAATTTCTCACCGATGCCGCGTTGTTGACCTCCCTCTTGATCTCTTCCGGCACATCAGCCCACCGTGTCCACAACAGAGGGACTCTATCCCTAATCAGTGCCCCCACGCAACCCGCGTAATCGCGGCGTTTTTTCCCCCTGAACCTCCTGATTAGGGAGTTCGTTGATCTGGATCCTCCCCCTGCTCTCAACAGTGAGCGTGTCAAAACATATGGCACCTCTCGTATTCCTCGTTGAACTGCTTGCGGCTGTCCCTATCACATAAACGACAATTGGTTAATAAAATTAAATATTAGTGCGTTAATTGTAATAAAATATTTAATTAATAAAATCAAATGTTACCTGAACTCGATGACCCGTCTGTCGACTTTCCTTTTCTCCTCGCTGAAATCAGGAGCTCAGGTCTCTCAAATGGCTGCTGATGGTATGCCTCCGCAACACTGACGTACTGAGGCATATCAGGCCATATGGGCACACCACGAAAGTCGACCTCGGGTATCGCAGGAATGTTGTACGGGAGGTAGAGCTGATTTGGGAGAGTAGGCCCCTCAGTCGAGTCAGCAGCTGACGTCGCCGGACTCGTCATCGGCTCCCGATGAACCTCAGACATACGGACCTGAGGAACGTCTGGAGCTATCTCGTCCTGAAATAGCTGCCGACTGGACCTCGGAGCATCTGGCCCGAGAGGGGGACGTGAACTGCTCGACGGCCGCCCCGCCTGAAGAAGGGTCTGGTGCCGAGAACTCACACTCCTCCGCGGCTGGCTGGTGGTCCTCTCAGGCTGGCTAAGGGTCCTGTCGGAGTCTCCGGAACCGGCAGAACTTCCAGAACCTCTAGATCTGGAAGAACGACGGCCTCCGAATAACTGTCTGAGTGCATCGGCCATCTGGAGCTTGAGGCATTAATACATTAATTAATATTAAATTATATTACATTAAATAACAAATTCTAATTAATATAATAACCAATAATACTAACATATTTTAAAACATACTAACAAATTAATATTTAAATTTTAAATAATTTTAAATAATACTAATCATTAACCTAAATATAACCATTTATATACAAATATAACTATATTTCATTATTAACATATATATACATACAAATAACTATTTATATATTAACAAAAATATAACCATTTATATAATTAGGCTACCAATTTATATATATAATAATTTAACAATTTATATATAACAATAAAAATATACATTAACATTTAACCAATATTAACAAATATATAACAATTTATATAATTAATCTACAAATTTATATATATAATTAATCTAACAATTTATATATATAACAATTAAAATATACATTAACATATAACCAATATTAACAAATATATAACAATTTATATAATTATTCTACAAATTTATATATTAAATTAATCTAACAATTTATACATATAACCAATATATATAACAATTTAACACACACTTAAATACCTAAATTATAAAATTAAAATAAATTGAAAAAAAAAAACCAAAAAACCTTTGGATCTGTTTTGGCGGAGGAGGAGGAGGGGAAGGAGGAGGAGGAGGCCGGATTTCGGGATGTCTAGGAGGATGAGGAGGCCGGATTTCGGCGTGTCTAGGAGGAGGAGGACGACGTTATCGGAATGGAGGAGACGCACGGCCGATTTGAGGAGCGGAGGAGGAGTTTTTGCGGATTTAGGGTTGAAAAAGTCGGGCTGCTGCGGCTGTCTGCTTTTATAGCAGAGAGAATAGCCGACGAATTAAAAGATTTCGTCGGCTATTCTTTGAATGTCGTCGGCTATTCTATGAACATCGTCGGCTATACTTTGGAAGATCAGCAGCCGTCTGATCTGAGCCATCAAACGGCGGACAATAAAAAGGCGCGGATCGCAAGAGTTTAGCCGACGAAAATTATATTTCGTCGCCTAAACTGAGAGAATAGCCGACGATTTAAAAGATTTCGTCGGCTATACAATGGAAAATCAACAGCTGTTGGATCTGAGCCATCCAACGGCGGACAATAAAAAGGCGCGGATCGCAAGAGTTTAGCCGACGACATATAATTTTCGTCGGCTAAACTGTAGGTCAAACCACTAAGTGAAACCTCTAAACGCTTAAAACGGAAATTAGTCTAGTTAAACGACGGTTTCTGGCCTCACCTTCAACAGATAATAGTTTCAAATCAATGAGACGCAACTAATCGTATAAAAATTTTACAAAATTGATTTAACGAACGTCAGGCTACCCATAAGAAAACGGAAGTAAAAAACAGTTAACCGCAACATTCGGCACACAGAGTTTATCGGAATCTTGTCATTTTTCAACCGTAGACGTATTTCATTATTTTGGTCATCTCTTATTTCACAATATTTTTACATTTGACGAGTCTACGTATAGTAACTATTTGAAACTATACATTCACTTAAACACTTAGTAAACAAGTTAAGGAACATTAGTGCATATGTTCTGATTTTGAATCTAAAAGTTTATAAAATCTATTCCAACCGTCAGATATCACCGTTAAGATTAAATACATGTATGAAAAAAAAATCCAACTACATCTGACAACGTTAAAGGCTCGATCGGGACGGTCAACCGGGTGAGTCAACCCTTTAAATGCTTAGAAATGGTAATTGGCCTGTGTAAATGACGTTTTTTGGCCTGACCTTCAACAGATAATAGTTTCAAATCGATGAGATGCAACTAATCGTATAAAAATTTTCCAAAATTGATTTAACGAACGTCAGGCTACCCATAGGAAAACGAAAGTAAAAAACAGTTAACCGCAACATTCGAGACACAGAGTTTATCGGAATCTTGTCATTTTTCAACCGTAGACGTATTTCATTATTTCGGTCATCTCTTATTTCACAACATTTTTGCATTTGAAGAGTCTACGTATAGTAACTATTTGAAACTATACATTCACTTAATAAACAAGTTAAGGAACATTAGTGCATATGTTTTGATTTTGAATCTAAAAGTTTATAAAATCTATTCCAACCGTCAGATATCACCGTTAAGATTAAATACATGTATGAAAAAAAATCCAACTACATCTGACAACATTAAAGGCTCGATCGGGACGGTCAACCGGGTGAGTCAACCCTTTAAACGCTTAGAAATGGTAATTGGCCTGTCTAAATGACGTTTTTTTGCCTGACTTTCAACAGATAATAGTTTCAAATTGATGAGATGCAACTAATCGTATAAAAATTTTCCAAAATTGATTTAACGAACGTCAGGCTACCCATAGGAAAACGAAAGTAAAAAACAGTTAACCGCAACATTCGGCCCACAGAGTTTATCAGAATCTTGTCATTTTTCAACCGTAGACGTATTTCATTATTTCGGTCATCTCTTATTTCACAACATTTTTGCATTTGAAGAGTCTACATATAGTAACTATTTGAAACTATACATTCACTTAAACACTTAGTAAACAAGTTAAGGAACATTAGTGCATATATTCTGATTTTGAATCTAAAAGTTTATAAAATCTATTCCAACCTTCAGATATCACCATTAAGATTAAATACATATATGGAAAAAAATCCATCTTCAGCTGACAACGTTAAAGGCTCGATCGGAACGGTCAACCGGGTGAGTCAAACCTCTAAACGCTTAGAAATGGTAATTGGACTGTCTAAATGACGTTTTTTTGCCTGACCTTCAACAGATAATAGTTTCAAATCGATGAGATGCAACTAATCGTATAAAAATTTTCCTCAAAATATTTACCGAAGGTAACGCTACAATTAGGGAAACGAAGGAACAAAACCTTTGACCGCATCTTCCGACACTCAGATTTTATCAGAATCTTGTCATTTTTCAACCGTAGACGTATTTCATTATTTTGGTCATATCTTATTTCACAATATTTTTGCATTTGAAGGATGAAGAAATGGTTTATCCTTAGTGATAGAAAATGGAATATGGTCATTTTTTGTTTTTTTTTTCTAAATCATAGCCGATGAGAGACTTGTACTCGTCGGCTATTCTTTTTTCGTTTTCTGTCTAAAATAAAATATGTATTTTTCAATATAGTTATAGCCGACGAAATAATGAATTTTTCATCGGCTATTATGAGTATAGCCGACGAAATAAAAAAAAACAGTTGGCAAGGAAGTTCAAGCAAAGTTCAGTTGGCAGTGCTGTTAATCTGCACCGAAAACTGTACTCTGTCTCGAAGGACTGGAAACCCTCTAACTCAAATGAAAAAATGGAGGACTCAAATGGCAAAACTTAAATGTTGCATTCGGCACACAGATTTTATCGGAATCTTGTCATTTTTCAACCCCTGAATGTATTTCATTATTTCGGTCATATCTTATTTCACAACATTTTTGCATTTGAAGGATGAAGCAATGGTTTATCGTTAGTGATAGAAAATGGAATATGGTCATTTTTTGTTTTTTTTTTTTTTAAATCATAGCCGACGAAAATGTCAATTTCGTCGGCCAAAATTTCAAAAGTTTTCGTCGGCTAATGTTTCAGAGAAAGGCCGACGAAAATCTAAAATCGTCAACTGAAATATGAATATAGCCGACGATTTTTGTTTATACCAACGAAAAAACAGTATCGTCGGCTATGGTTACACTATGGCTGACGATTTTGTTTTTCCCCCGACGAAAAATAAAATCGTCGGCCATTCTATAGAATTACCGACGAAAATTTTTAGTCGTCGGCCGTTTTTTTTTTTTCATCGGGAAAAACCTTTTTTCTGGTAGTGTAAACTTGTGTATTCTGGTGAAGGAGCAGCACTTTCCTTTGGTCATAATTGTACTTTTGTTGATTTTTGTCATCGGATACGAGATCGTTTTCTGGAGTTTGACAGATTGGTTTTCAAACTCAAGTATAATGTTTATCCGGATCCTACCGTTTACCGTCTTGAAAATGAGGTTGATATGAGCATGATGTTTAGAGTTTTGGGACGGTATAAATCCGATTTTGTTGATGTAGATGTTCATTGTTTAGATGCCAGTTGTTCTGTTTCGAAAAGTGTAGTTAGTAATAATTTCAGCTAGGAGACTAGTGTTTTGGTTGAAGATAATAAATTTTTGGGTTGTTATAGGCGTGAGGATCCGAAAATGCATCTTTGTAAATGATGAAAGTCTCTCATTCATTCTAAAGGTCAGATTTTTTAGGGTGGGGTGAAAGAGTTTAGGCTGAAGTTGCAGATGTATGTCGTGGAGGTTGGTTTTGAGTATGATTTTGAGAGAAGTACGCCAGAACGTGTTGTTGTTTTCTGCAAGAAAAAGCATGTTGAAGGTTGTAATTGGTGTGTGAAGACATCTTTATGCAGGTATAGTTACATTAGCTAGTTACTTGTATAGTTACTTCTATATTTCTCTAATTTGAACTCACATGAACTGTTAGATGGATAGTTACTTTGATAGTTAGTTGGATAGTTACTAGTTACTTGGATAGTTACTAGTTACTTTGATAGTTACTCCTATATTTCTCAGTTTTGAACTCACAAGAGTTGTGATAGGAGCATAAAATGCGACGTTCTTAATATGTTTTTACCCCCATTTATGCAATTCTTAACCCTTATTGTTGTAATATAGAGTCATTGAGTCGTGTTTGGAGTCTTTGGCAGAGTTGGTGTACAATTGAGCGTAAAATGTAGAAATTGTCGGAAAATGTGAAGAGTCCTTATTTGACTAGGAATCCTGTTTGGACTAGGAAACCTGTTTTGACTATGAAACTTGTCGGAATAGAAATCTTTATTGTTCGTCGTTTCTGAAACATGTGAGGAAAATTTAGAGTCCTATTTGGATTAGGAATCGTCCTGTTTAGGAAAGTCCTACTTGAACTATGACTGTTATTCTTCGACTTTCCTATTTTGATTTTCCTATTCTAGTAACTTTCTCAATCTAGTAAGTTCCTTGATTTGAATTGGAAACTTTCCTAATCTAATGATCTTATCTATTACATATATGTCTTGTTAAGACATCATTTGTCTAGATTAGGACAAGTTTAATACATGGATTAATTCTTTATTTCTTTTCTTTATTTTCAGATTTTATTTGAAGATAAAGGAGGGGATAAATTCTGATTATTCAAGGAATTTGTGAAGAGATAAGCAAAGGATTTTCGGCAAATTTATGAAGAGAGAAGCAAGGACCGAATGTGGACTTTATTTCAAGCAAGGTTCAAGATGATATTGCTGATTTAATTCAAGAATAATTCAAGAGATAATTAGAAGATTATTCAGCAATATCTATAAGGATTTTCGGTAAATGCAATTGAGAGAAAGGGGGAAGTATTTTGCTGAATTAATTCAAGGATAATTCAAGTGATAATATGAAGACTTATTCAGCCATTATCCTAGGAATTTCGGAAAAGAAGAAAAGAGAAAAGAAGGGATGCATGTGGACTGAATGGAGGCTTGGTTCAATAGCTTGTTGCTGAAAATAATAAGAGATAATTCAAGAGATATTGTTGCACATTTCCAGCTATTTTGACCAAAGAATTTCAGAAATTAAAGAGAAGGATGAGGGCTGCCGAAACCCTAGAGGAGGATGATTCACACGGCACAACCCTAGGGTTTTAACAAAACCCTAGGTTCCCTTGCTCTTCTATAAATACCTCCCCATATTTTCAGAAAAAAAATATCTCATCTTCCTCACTTTAACCTTGCCGAATCCCTGCCATTTTATTTCCACAAATTATATACCAAGGAGCAAAGCCGAATCCACCTTCCATCTCTCACAAAAATCCACCATCACCAATCCTTGCCGAAATCTTCATAAGGTTGTAATCATGGATTGTATTATTTTGGTTTTTGTTACTTTGTATTTAAACATAACTTTGTCTATGAAGTATGTTTTGGTTTCTGGATTTATTTTTGGTATTGATAATTATATATGGGATCTTCGGATCTTTGTTATAAATGTTTGGGAATTTTGTATATGATTGCCGAATTATATATGTGATGTGATTAAATATGTTTTATGGACAGCAAGCTTTAGCATATTTTCTTGATTTTAATTAGGTTTATTTCCTTAATTCGTGGGGAACCGAAGGAGATGTCTAGATGCACTCGAAAGGCCATGAGTGTTATCTAGATGTTGAATTCATATTCCGATCTAATACATGTTGAATTACACGCATGTTGGATTTGACATGTATTAATCTAAGGGTAAGAGTAATTATGGAAATTTACATGTCGATGTGAGATGAGTGACGCCATACTTGCTAACATGTTCCAATTCGACATATTGTGCTTATGTGCTAATTGTGTTTAATTTCTACGCATTGTGTTATTAAACTGATTAGTACCATGTTTAGGATTACACGCATGTTGGATTCTAAATACTTATGATGTTTTGAATAATTAGATATACCGCATTGGCTCTAATTAAATTGGAACTTAATTGATCTTGAATTCGTTATATCCTTGCTGCCCCTATTACTTGTTTTAATTTTATTGCATGTATAGTGTGATTTGTGTTTGGTGATTGTGTGAAAGGTGATGATCAATTGTATATAGTAATCTAGGATTTAAATTTCGTAAAATAATAGGTAAATAATAATTAAAATTTCGACAACCCCCCTTTTTAATACAATGCTTTGTGTGATTGAAAGCCCTTGATTTCCCCGGATAGAACGATCCCTACTTGTCCTAACTACAATTGACAAAAGAAGGGTATTATTTGTATGAGATTGTTTTGCAGGTACAAATTGTGCACGCAAGGTGGTCCCATCAGTTTTTGGCGCCGTTGCCGGGGAAATTTAATTATTTTGATTCATAAAGTGTTGTGTTGTAATTATGTAAATTTCAGATTATTTAATTTTTCTTTAGTTTTTGGAATATGTATAATAGGATTTTCCGGATGTGTAATAGTAAGTAGGATTTTTGTTTTTGGTTTTTGGTTTGATAAGTTGCCGAATTTTGTGATAAAAATTGTGTGAATGTGTGTAACACTTAGATAATTTCTAGGAAGTTGATAGGTTTATGTATGTTTGAGTTTATTGTAGTTTCTAAAGTGTAACATGTAGGTGAAGCCTCTTTTGTTGATCTTAGCCTAAACCCTTCATACGAGCGCTTGCGTTTTTATGAGGTTGAGGGCGGCTTTGATCAACACTTGTAGACCGCTAGTGACCCGAGTTTGTTCTATGAGTAAGGAGCAAGTTATTTTCATAGATATGGTTCTCAGGTTTGTTTAACTGGATCTCAAGGTTATTGACTGATGTTCATTCTCGGTGAGTGAGTCGATAGGGGACTTGTCCTCCGTAACCACTAAACGAGTCCTGCCTGGTTCCTGTAGGGAGTTCGCTCTCCGTGAAAATTAACGACATCGCCTCTTACAAAGTAGAACACGCTCGAACTAGACAACAGCTTGTGCCGAAGCATCACCTCACTTTAGACGCTAGGAAATAACTTGACATATGTGAATTTATGTTCTTCAATCCAATTCGTCTTTAACTTTTGAGGTATATCGGAATAAGCATGATACTACCTTGGGCTGTATCAGTCCATTGCACTGTTATCTCCTCTGCTCCACGTACCTTGAGAATTAGGGTTTTTGAATAAAATCAACTAGAAAGAAGCTAGGTTGTGACGCCATGTGTTTTGTACATGTTGAAATCGGTGTTTGAAATTTTTTTATTTTTTTTATTTTATATATATATTTTTTTTTCCACACTTGTGAAATTTTCGATGCTTTGTGTGAATGACGATTTGTGTGAAGTTTTGAGAATTTTGTTTGTGTGTTTTGCCTTGTAAATTTCATGTGCCATTGTATGATCTCTTGTAAATTTCGTGTGCCTTATAAATTCTGTGAACAGTGATCGTAAATAGTAACGGTGAACAGTGAAATCGTAATAGTGTCGTGAACAGTAATTTGTACAGTAATTTTTTTTTTTTTTTTCACTTATACATATTACTTCTAACTTATTTCTAACCTATACTCTAACTTATTCTAACTCATTCTTTCTAACCTATACATATTGATTCTCATGATTCTTGTAGAGTTTAATTGTTAGTTGCAGATCATAAGGAAGAGGTGAAGAATTACATTGTAAACAGTTGATTGGAGCTCTCATTGACTTGGGAAGGACGACAAGTGTTGCAAGAAACGAGTTCCACCACTCTCAACTTGTGTTCTTGATTTACAATTAAATTCTACTTAGCTAATTATTGTATATTTATACACTAACTTCTAACTTTAGCTAATTCACTAACTCACTACTAACTTATTCTTTGAATTCTCATCTCCACTCTTCTAAATTTCTTTATCTTGATGTGATGCAGTTGAAGAGTGGAGTAATCATGCATCGAGTTATGATAGCCATTGTAAGGAGGCACGAATTTGGAGGTGTACACTCCAAAAGGCGTCGCCCACAACTTGATTAAGAAGTTAAGAGTCTAGGCTGAGTAGACTATAAACATTAAGCGCTGCATGGGAGGCAACCCATTTCAACCAAAATTGTGAAGGAGCCGTCTACGAGAGTTTGAATTTTCTAAATCCCTAAACTCTTTTTGGTTGAATTGTATGAATGTGGAACTTGTGAATTATCAAATGCTTGGAAATTACTACATAATTTTTGTGTACATTGAGGACAATGTAATTTTCTAAGTGTGGGGTAGGGATACATATTTCACATGTTTGTTTTTGTTTTGAGTCTTTGTTTTGAGTCATAAAAAGAAAAGAAAATAAAAAATCGGAAAAATCAGAAAAATTTAAAAAAATTTCGTTGCTTTTTAATTTTGTGTTTTAATTTTTGAGTCTTAAGTGCCCCTAAATAGTCTATGATGATTATATCTTTAATACATAGATGATGGTTTCGTATAATCTTGAAAATAATTGTGAGTTTCATGGACTTTGTGATTGGTATGAACATTTGAGACTTGGACTTAATTGTGTAATAAGCATGTATGTTGTGTTGATTTTGTTCCATAATAACCTTTGAGAGCTTTGATGCCAAATACTTTCTTCTTGAGTGATACAAATGGGCAGATTTTTTTCAAAACTTCATTATTCTTTGATTATTCAATGACTATGTGCCATAGATTTTAATGAACTCTAGAATGCTAGAACTCACTCTTGACAATTTTTGAGACTATTATTCATGAAATGCCTTGATTTTGAAAAGGATTGAAAAGATCATGTTAGGATTACCACCATTGCCAAATAAAGTTTATGCCTAATTTGTGCCCATAGTGGGACTCCTTAGTTTTAACCCCATTGAGCCAACATTGAGCCATTTTATTTCATCACCATGATACACATTCCTTGAGCTTAGAATAGTTTATCCTTACCATTGTTGTCAAGACTTGGTAAAATTTAATTGGAATTTGTTATTTGAAGTGATGATTTGAAGCAAGTGTGGGGTGAGCCAATCCAAAAGAATAAAAAAATGTTGTTGCCGAAACTGAAAGAAAAGAAAAAAATCGGACAGAAAAATTTGAAAGAAAATCCGATCCGAGAATAAGAAAAATTGGAGATTTCGGCAACTAAAATAATTGGATGAGTTCTTGTGGTGAATTTGGAATTGTATGATTATTTGAAGGTCTAGCATTGTTATACTTGACCTTTGTTCATATTCACTATGTTATGGGGAAGAAAAGAATGAAGTTGGGCCCAACATGATGAAATTTGGCCCTTTGAAGTGAAGTCATAAGGAGTATTGAATTTTGCTAAGTCTTGGTGACATTCTATCACCACCTTCCTAAATGTGAATGTCTTATGCCAATCCCCATTATCACCTTTATGTTGATCTTTTCATGATTCTTAAAATGGGTGAACTTTGATTAGTGGAGATTTTTGTCAAGAGTGAGCTTATGGCTTTGGTTCATTTGTGCACATAGTTGTTGCATGAAGTTTTTCCAGAAAATTGATTCACAAAGTGCTTTTATTTGATGAAATATGCGAGTTATTTGTTGCCTTACAATCTGTTCTCTTGCATATACTATGAGTGAATTGCCATATCATGAGTGAAAAGAAGAGAGTATGCCTAGTGAGGTGGATTAAATCAACTTAACATGTCATTGCTTGTGATTTTCGTTTCTTACTTGTTCATGCTTTGATACATGTTTCATGACGCTTGGGATTTATGTGCTTACATTGAAATGCTTAACTTGAAAGCTATGTGTAAAAAGATCCTGAGACAAAGTTTTAGGGGCAGTAGTGTTGAGTCTTTTTGTTTTGTTTTGCTAAGGGACTAGCAAAAGCTAAGTGTGGGGTAGTTGATAGGAGCATAAAATGCGACGTTCTTAATATGTTTTTACCCCCATTTATGCAATTCTTAACCCTTATTGTTGTAATATAGAGTCATTGAGTCGTGTTTGGAGTCTTTGGCAGAGTTGGTGTACAATTGAGCGTAAAATGTAGAAATTGTCGGAAAATGTGAAGAGTCCTTATTTGACTAGGAATCCTGTTTGGACTAGGAAACCTGTTTTGACTATGAAACTTGTCGGAATAGAAATCTTTATTGTTCGTCGTTTCTGAAACATGTGAGGAAAATTTAGAGTCCTATTTGGATTAGGAATCGTCCTGTTTAGGAAAGTCCTACTTGAACTATGACTGTTATTCTTCGACTTTCCTATTTTGATTTTCCTATTCTAGTAACTTTCTCAATCTAGTAAGTTCCTTGATTTGAATTGGAAACTTTCCTAATCTAATGATCTTATCTATTACATATATGTCTTGTTAAGACATCATTTGTCTAGATTAGGACAAGTTTAATACATGGATTAATTCTTTATTTCTTTTCTTTATTTTCAGATTTTATTTGAAGATAAAGGAGGGGATAAATTCTGATTATTCAAGGAATTTGTGAAGAGATAAGCAAAGGATTTTCGGCAAATTTATGAAGAGAGAAGCAAGGACCGAATGTGGACTTTATTTCAAGCAAGGTTCAAGATGATATTGCTGATTTAATTCAAGAATAATTCAAGAGATAATTAGAAGATTATTCAGCAATATCTATAAGGATTTTCGGTAAATGCAATTGAGAGAAAGGGGGAAGTATTTTGCTGAATTAATTCAAGGATAATTCAAGTGATAATATGAAGACTTATTCAGCCATTATCCTAGGAATTTCGGAAAAGAAGAAAAGAGAAAAGAAGGGATGCATGTGGACTGAATGGAGGCTTGGTTCAATAGCTTGTTGCTGAAAATAATAAGAGATAATTCAAGAGATATTGTTGCACATTTCCAGCTATTTTGACCAAAGAATTTCAGAAATTAAAGAGAAGGATGAGGGCTGCCGAAACCCTAGAGGAGGATGATTCACACGGCACAACCCTAGGGTTTTAACAAAACCCTAGGTTCCCTTGCTCTTCTATAAATACCTCCCCATATTTTCAGAAAAAAAATATCTCATCTTCCTCACTTTAACCTTGCCGAATCCCTGCCATTTTATTTCCACAAATTATATACCAAGGAGCAAAGCCGAATCCACCTTCCATCTCTCACAAAAATCCACCATCACCAATCCTTGCCGAAATCTTCATAAGGTTGTAATCATGGATTGTATTATTTTGGTTTTTGTTACTTTGTATTTAAACATAACTTTGTCTATGAAGTATGTTTTGGTTTCTGGATTTATTTTTGGTATTGATAATTATATATGGGATCTTCGGATCTTTGTTATAAATGTTTGGGAATTTTGTATATGATTGCCGAATTATATATGTGATGTGATTAAATATGTTTTATGGACAGCAAGCTTTAGCATATTTTCTTGATTTTAATTAGGTTTATTTCCTTAATTCGTGGGGAACCGAAGGAGATGTCTAGATGCACTCGAAAGGCCATGAGTGTTATCTAGATGTTGAATTCATATTCCGATCTAATACATGTTGAATTACACGCATGTTGGATTTGACATGTATTAATCTAAGGGTAAGAGTAATTATGGAAATTTACATGTCGATGTGAGATGAGTGACGCCATACTTGCTAACATGTTCCAATTCGACATATTGTGCTTATGTGCTAATTGTGTTTAATTTCTACGCATTGTGTTATTAAACTGATTAGTACCATGTTTAGGATTACACGCATGTTGGATTCTAAATACTTATGATGTTTTGAATAATTAGATATACCGCATTGGCTCTAATTAAATTGGAACTTAATTGATCTTGAATTCGTTATATGCTTGCTGCCCCTATTACTTGTTTTAATTTTATTGCATGTATAGTGTGATTTGTGTTTGGTGATTGTGTGAAAGGTGATGATCAATTGTATATAGTAATCTAGGATTTAAATTTCGTAAAATAATAGGTAAATAATAATTAAAATTTCGACAACCCCCCTTTTTAATACAATGCTTTGTGTGATTGAAAGCCCTTGATTTCCCCGGATAGAACGATCCCTACTTGTCCTAACTACAATTGACAAAAGAAGGGTATTATTTGTATGAGATTGTTTTGCAGGTACAAATTGTGCACGCAAGGTGGTCCCATCAAGTTGTTTATTTGATAGTTAGTAGTTAATTTAATAGTTACTTGTATATTTAGTAGTTACTTTGATAGTTACTTTGATAGTTACTATGATAGTTAGTAGTTACTTTGATAGTTACTATGAAAAAGTATATATGCTGATTGATTTTTGCACATTTTATTCAGGTATAATGGTTTCTTTGTGATTAATGAACTGGTGAACAAACATAAATGTCGTTGTATCATCCGGCTTCAAAAGAGTAAGATGATGTGCAGTAACATTATAAGGGAGAGTTGCTCGACAACGTTCGTGAGAATCCCAATAAGAAAGCTATTGATATACTTTATGACATAAAGCTAAACTACGGCTTAGATGTCCCTTATCATACTGCTTGGTATGGCAAAGAGCTCGCGAGGGAAGCTGTGCTTGGTGTTGAGTCTGAATCTTACCATAATTTATCATGGTTTTGCCAGCATACATATGAATTCAACCCATATTCTAGGCTAGTTGTAGAATACAAATCTGAAACAAGAAGGTTCCAGCGTATGTTTGTTACATATTCTGCTTGGATGAATGGTTTTCATTCTTGCAGACCAATTCTCTTAATTGATGCTACATTCATCACGAATAAATACAAAGGCATGCTTCTTGCTGCTTCGACAAAGGATGCAAATTGTGGTACATCTCTTTCTTCAATTTTGTTATTAATTACTGTCATTTCTGTTTTTTTTTCCCTTTCTTCAATGCTGTTGTTTTTCAATTTCATTTACATGACTTCCAGACCAATAGTTACTTTGGATAGATACTACTGTAGTTACTAAGATAGTTACTAAGATGATAGTTACTAAAATAGTTACAAAGATGATGTTATTACTCATATGATAGTTACTACGATAGTTATTAAGATGATAGTTACTCAAATGATAGTTACTAAGATAGTTACTAATGTAGTTACCAAAATAATTACTAGCAAAACTACCTTGAAATTGAAACACATTATAATTACCTTTGAGTTTTTCTTTTTTATAGTTACAGGAACTTCTAAAGCAAATAGCTACTTTGATAGATACTAGTGCAGTTACTTTTAAATTTATATGAAACTGACATTATTTTTTGTTTTCTTTTGTTTAAGATTATATCCAGTTGCTGATGCTATTGTTGATTATGAAAATGATAGGAGCACAATGTGCGACGATATTATATGCTTATGCCCTCGTTTATGCTTTGTTTAACCCTTACTTATCTAAGATTGAGTCATAATATAGTTAGTGTCAATTTGGTAGAGTTTTGGTGAAAAATGGTTAAGAATCCGAAAAATGACTAAGTTTGAGAAATCTGGAAAATAGTGTAAAATATGTCTTTTTCGTGATTTTGAGATGAGCGAAACTGTTATCTATCCTTGTCCGAATTTGGCGAATTTTGGCGTGCTTAATATTCATATGTTGAGGAATGTTGTGTTAAAATTTCAGATCAATCGGAGTTCGGGAAGTCACCCAAAAGTTGGCTGCAAAACGGCAGTCCGAACATTCCAATCCAGGGACTTCCAGGAAATTCCTGGGACTGTGTCCCAACTTCGAAAAATCATTCCCGACGACTTGCATGGAATTTGGCCGAGATATTTTATGGGGAGATGGCCCTATGTGTCTAGTTTACGTGAGACTTGGAATCGCATCAATCGGAGCTCCATGGAGGGAGATATGCCGGAATTACTGCGACAAGGTCAAAGCTGCCGATTCCAGGAACCTACTGCCCCCTTTTTGTGTTTTCTGTTTTTGATGGACCAAATGGTGTATAAATGCATATGTGAAGATGGTCCAAGCTTTATGAAGGGAAGAGGAAGACACTAGGCCATGGCATTGAAGAAAAGCATGAAGAAACAAGTTCTCCTAGTCAAACTAGGAGAAGCTGCCGATTCTGGCAGATTTGCTGCCTTTGTGTGTTGCCGGCATTTGGGGCATTTTCGATGGATCAAAAGCCTTTCAATTGAAGTCCAAGACCATACAAGAAATCCATGAAGATATGAAGCCCAAGCCTTGAAGAAATATTCAGAAAAGAAAACCTAATTGGATTAAGAAAGGAAGGTTGCAAAACCTTATTGTACTAGGTTTTCTCAATCCTCTTTGCACAAGGTGCTGCCGGCAGCCTCTCTCCCTTTTCCTCTATATATAGCCATCTCATATTCAGAAAAAGCTGTCACATTCCAAAGCAAAAATCTAGCCAAAGCTCTACCAAAATTTCCCCAAGAATCCTACACAAAAACCCTAGCCAAAACCACCACCACCATACCAAAGTTTCCTGCCGAAAACTTTGATCCCTTGCTGCCGATACCTTTACTGCCGAGCAGCAGCCATCCGAGCACCATCATCCACGGATCCATACACGACGAAGTCTTCAAGGTTTCTAATGTGTGATCCACTCCCTACTCTTGGCTTTGTAAATTTTTGTGTAGTTATGTTAAACTTTGTCTATAAAGTTAGCATGAATCCTTGGTTTCAATTTTTATGTCTATGTATGAATTGGATTGAAATTTGGTTTTATGATTTGCATGTTAATTTGTTTTCTTTATCTTCAAGTAAGGTTTTAGATGTAAGAATATGAATTGCATGCTAAAGAGTAAGGAAAATATGTAATGAACTAGTAATTAGGATAATCGGCAATAACATGTGTTAAATTGATTTTAGGGTTTTCTTGACTTGTTCTTTAAATTCGTGTGCTTAAAGATTGATAGCCTATGTAAGTGCAATGCGTAGATTATTGATCTCATTAGCCGAAATTTAATATGGATGAAAGTAATCAACGAGTTACTTTGTTTGTGTTGTTTTTCACTAGGGCTAGAGCAATTTAAATGAACATGCTTGTTGTAGAGATGATTGACAACCTTACTCTATTGACTTGTTTCCAATTAAAAAGGACTCTGTGCGTATTTACTAGCTAGTTCATGTGTCGACGCTGCGTGTCATGTAAACCGGTTAGTAACAAGATTAGGATTATACGCTGAGTTAATTCTAAGTACAAGAGAAGTCTAACAATTAGATGACCGCTGCGGCTCTAGTTGGGTTGGAGTTAAGTTGAGTCTAGAACGTTTTAATACTTTGCCGAGAGTCTTATTTACTTGTTTGTTATGTGTTTTGATTGCTTTTGTGTTAGTGCTTTGTGGAAGAATGTCGACCAACCTTGTAAATAGTAGAGTTAGGATTTAATTTTCAGCACTTAAATTGTTTTGCCGTGCCTAGTACTTAGGGCAGCATTGCTGCCGAACCACTATCCCCCATATTTGTGACGTGTTTGATGTATATATGTATATATGTTTGTCTAACAATTTCATATCTCAGGTACCCTTAATCCCCGGCCTAGAACGATCCCTACTTGCTTATACTACTAACGATCTTTTGTAGGGTTTATTATTGCATGCGAGCTTCGGCTCCCGTTCAAATTTTTGGCGCCGTTGCCGGGGATTATAAAAACTTGTTTTATGTTATTGTTGTGTATATAAGTTGCTGGAAATTTTTGTTGTGAAGTTGTAAAGTTGTAAATTTTAATTTTTGTTGTGATTTTTGTAAAGTAGAAATATGCTTCGGCATGTAGAGTTTAAATTTTGAAAGTTGCATGATGTATATTGATGTATGTTGGTAATCACTTAGTTTAATTTCTAGGAAGTTGATAGTGTTGTGTATGTTTGAGTTTATTGTAGTTTCTAAAGTGTAACATGTAGGTGAAGCCTCTTTTGTTGATCATAACCATAACCCTTCATACGAGTGATGCCATGTTAGGTATGTTTTTGTGTAGATTGGGAAACGGGCCCTGCAATGTTGGAATTAGTCCATCGTTGGCCCCCCACGCATAACGACGCTAACTTGGTATTATTTTTATGAGGTTGAGGGCGGTTTTAATCAACACTTGAGACCGCTAGGGATCCGTGTTTGTTTTACAAAGTATGGGGAAGTTATTATCATAGATATGGTTCTCAGGTTTGTTTAACTGGATCTCAAGGCCCATAGACTGATGTTCATTCTCGGTGAGTGAGTCGATAGGGGGTTCGCCCTCCATGGTGTCCAACAACGAGTCCTGCCTGGTTCCTGTAGGGGGTTCGCCCTCCGTGATTTTAATGACCTTTGAAACGTAAAATCCGCACGACCTAGTCGACAGCTTGTGCCGAAGCATCACCTCACTTTAGACGCTAGAACATAACTTGACATATGTGGCCTATTTTCTTCAAAGATAAAACATGTTGTGTGGTTCAAACTCTTGAGGTATATCGGATTAAGCATGATACTACCGGGGGCTGTATCAGTCCATTGCACCGTTATCTCCTCTGCTCCACGTACTTCGAGAGTTAGAACAAATTTAAAAAGAAATTAGACTTAGCGATTACATGCTCATGAACTTTCCGATTTTTGCCCTCTTGTTGCCGAATATATGTATGCTTTGCCGAATGCTGCTTTGTGTTGTGCCGAATGTATATATGTGTTATGGTTTGAAATATGTTGTGTAATCGCCAATGCCGTGGCTTGTAATGATGTATATTCTTGCTTTCTATTTCTTTATAAGGTTCTAACTTGTTTAAAATGTTGCAAATTTCAGAAATAATGCATGTCCGAATCTAGTATTTGGGCAAGAGATCTTCAAGGCCGTTTGCAACGTTTAGACCAAGAACTCGCTATTGCTCGTTTTGTGCCATTACCTCCATCGTCACCAACCAGTTCATCAGTGTCATCATCCTTGCCATCATCACCTAGTGTGCCGTCCATTTCATCATCAGTGCCGAGCTCACCATCGTTTGTTTCGTCGTCGTGTGATCTTCAGAATCCAGAATTTGAAGCTTTTGCCGAATTAGAAGAAGAAGAAGAGATCATGGCATCAATCAGATCACAGAATGGTCATGTTGCTGGAGCTGGTGTTGCTCCTTCTAATATCACTTATCCTCCCTTGGAAGCTGACAAGACTGGAGAGATTGAATTGAGGAGTGGATTCCTCCATAAGCTGAAATCATTTTATGGAATGCCGAGTGAGGACCCTAACAAGCATCTACAGTGGTTTAACTTCACCACGGAGTCTATGTGTCCAAGAGGGACCGATTTGCAACACTTCAAGATGAAGGCATTTCCGTTTTCTCTAGAAGATCAAGCAAAGGAGTGGTTGTTTGAGGTGCCTAGTGGTCGCATTGTTTCGTGGAGTACTATGATGGATGAGTTTTTGCTCAAGTACTTTCCCGCTTCACGTATCACTGATCTGAGGAAGCAAATTACAAGTGTGAAGCAAGCCGGAGATGAGACTTTCTTCGACTACTACAAGAGGTTCAAGTCCCTAGTTTCTTTGTGTCCATCGCATGGCATTAGCGATGGGCTCTTGTTGCAATATTTTTATGAGGGATTGCGCGTCATGGAGAGAGAGTTTCTTGACTCAGCCGCGGGAGGTAGCTTTTTGGAGTTGAATGCCGGAGCGGCAAGAAGTTTGTTGGAAGTTCGTGCCTTGAACAACCAACAATTTGGCATGGCACGAGGCAATGTGCAAAGGAGTGAGAAAGTGCATGAGACGTCTTCGAGCTCAAAGTTAGAGGAGAAAGTGGACAAGCTTACCGACTTGGTGAGTAATTTGATGAAGAAGCGTGCAAGTGTATGTGGTATTTGCACCGAGGGCCATGAGACCGAACAATGCCCTCAATTTGGAGTTAATGAGGGAGTTGAGGAGTGCAATGCAATTGGTTTTCAAGGAGGCCAACGTTTTGGAAATTTCAATCCAAGGTTCAATGATCATCCGAACTTTCGATGGGCGAATAATGACAACGTGCTTAGGGCACCTATGCAACAAAGAGAGGGAGGAGCACCATTTGCACCAAGGCCACCCTTTGTGCCTCGGCAACCTTATATGCCGAACCAAGGATCCTATGGAGCACTGCCGAACCAGCCACAAACAGGGCCGAGCCAAGGCCAAGGCCATGCCGCGCCGAGCAACCCTAATTACGATGCTTTGCTTCAATCTTTGTCAAGTGCTACTCAAGCATTACTCGCGGGGCAACAAAATCATCAAAAGGACATTGGTGAGCTCAAGACTCAAATGGGGCAAGTTGTGGATTTTATGGGAAGATTCAATGAGCAAGGGAAGTTGCCAAGCAATACAATTCCAAATCCGAGGAACGAGCAAGCCAAAGTGATTCAAACTCGAAGCGGAAGAGAGTTGGTTCCTCCAACAAGTCCAAAGAAGAAGCGAGTGACTTTCAAGGGCATTGGAGGTGATGAGAGGGCTGCCGGACCTGCAATTGCCGGCAGCTATAGAGAGGATGCCGAGGAGAACCTTGACGCCGAGCATCATGATGATGCCGGCAATGTCATTGCCGAGAAGGAGAACCGAGCAGCCGGCAAGGGCCATTCTGCCGAGCAGGATAGTGTGGCCGGCAACAATGCCAAAGGAGGGGACCCATCATCTAGTGCCCCATTCCCTTCTCGTTTTGCTAGAACAAAGAAAGATAAGTCCGATGAAGAGGTATTGGAGATTTTCCGGAAAGTGCAAGTCAACATCCCTTTGTTGGAGTGCATTAAACAAGTACCAAAGTATGCTAAGTTTTTGAAAGAGCTTTGCACGGCAAGGAGGCATACTAGAGAGACTCGTGTGGTAACAATGAGCGAGACGGTGTCGGCCGTTATTCAAAGGAAGTTGCCACCAAAGATGAAGGATCCGGGGAGCTTCAATGTGCCTTGTGTCATAGGCAATACACGTTTTGATGATGTAATGTTGGATTTGGGAGCATCGATCAATGTCATGCCACTCAATGTGTACCAAACGTTGAGTATAGGGCCTCTCAAGAAGGATAATGTCATCATTCAACTTGCGGATCGCTCAAGCAACTATCCGGAAGGCTATGTAGAGGATGTGTTGGTGCAAGTTAATCAATTGATATTCCCCGCCGATTTTTATGTGGTTGAGATGGAGGATTCGCCGGTCAACAACACTCAATTGCTTTTAGGGCGACCATTCATGAGGACCGCGCGCACAAAGATAGATGTGGCCGAGGGCAACCTAACTATGGAGTTTGATGGTGAGATGATCAAGTTCAATGTTTTTGATGCCATGAAATTCCCCAATGTTGATTTAAAGGAGGGTTGTGCCATGGATGTTTTGGAGGAGGTCGAGCAAGTTATGTCGACCTCGCTCGACGCATAGCAATTAGCGATTGAGCAAGGGGTCGGATTTGACAAGAGGGGAGAACGAGTGCTCGATGAAACCGAGCCAAACCATGCCGAGCAAGTTGGAGCCGAGCTAGGCATTTTTGCCGAGCCTTATGCCATGATGCCGAACCTTAGAGAGGTTGTTGCCGAGCTAGACGCCACACCATTGTATCCAAGGAACTCGTTCTTGTCAATTCCAAGTGCCACAACAAAATTTCGACCAAGTGTGGAAGAGGCCCCAAAGTTAGAACTAAAAGAACTCCCTAGTCACTTGAAGTATGCTTATCTTGGAGAAGGAGACACACTACCGGTGATTGTGTCTTCAATGCTTAGTAAGAAGCAAGAGGAGGATTTGATTTGTGTGCTTAAAAAGTACAAGACCGCCATAGGTTGGACCTTAGCGGATATCAAGGGAATAAGCCCTACTACTTGTGTTCATCGTATTTTGTTGGAAGAAGGAGCTAAGCCGACAAAAGAAGCTCAACGTCGACTTCACCCTCCCATGATGAAAGTTGTGAAAGAAGAGATTATCAAGTTGCTTGATTGTGGGGTGATCTACCCAATTTCGGATAGTAAGTGGATATCTCCCGTGCAAGTAGTGCCAAAGAAGAGTGGTGTAACGGTTGTCAAGAATGAGAAGAATGAGCTTGTGCCACAAAGACTTGTAACCGGTCATCGGATGTGCATCGACTATAGGAAGCTCAATGCTACAACGAGGAAGGATCACATGCCTTTGCCGTTTATGGATCAAATGCTAGAGAGGTTAGCCGGTCATTCTTACTATTGCTTTCTTGATGGATATAGTGGCTACAATCAAATCATGATACACCCGGACGATCAAGAGAAGACCACTTTTACTTGTCCATTTGGCACGTTTGCGTATCGGAGGATGCCATTCGGACTTTGCAACGCACCCGGCACTTTTCAAAGATGTATGTATGCTATCTTCTCGGATTTTATTGAAGACATTATCGAAGTGTTCATGGATGATTTTAGTGTGTATGGAGGCACCTTCGATGCATGTTTGGGGAACTTGGAGAAGATACTTGAGAGGTGTGTAGAGACAAATCTTGTGCTCAATTGGGAGAAGTGTCACTTCATGGTCACGCAAGGCATTGTGCTTGGCCATATTATTTCGGCAAGAGGACTTGAAGTTGACAAAGCAAAGGTTGAACTTATACAACACTTGCCGAGCCCTAGAAATGTAAGGGACGTGCGAAGCTTTCTTGGCCATGCGGGGTTCTATCGACGATTCATCAAGGACTTCTCTTCAATTGCCAAGCCATTGAGCAACTTGTTACAAAAGGAGGTGACGTTTGAGTGGACAAAGGCGTGTGAGGATGCCTTTTGCCGATTGAAGACCATGTTGTGCTCGGCACCGATTCTTGTTTCCCCTAATTGGGACGAGCCGTTTGAGTTGATGTGTGATGCTAGTGATTATGCACTTGGAGCGGTACTTGGACAACGAATTGATAAGAAGCCATGCGCCATTTACTATGCTTCAAGGACTCTCAACGATGCACAACTCAATTACACAACAACGGAGAAGGAACTCTTAGCGGTAATCTTTGCTTTGGAAAAATTTCGATCATATCTCTTGAATTCCAAAGTTATTGTTTATAGTGATCATGCCGCTTTGAGATATCTTATGACGAAGAAGGATGCCAAGCCGAGGCTTATTCGATGGATTCTTTTGCTTCAAGAGTTCGATATTGAGATTAAAGACAAGAAAGGAGTAGAGAATGTTGTGGCCGATCATTTGAGTAGACTTGTGCAAGATGTGGATCGGCTGCCCCTATGTGATACCTTTCCGGATGAGCAACTTTTTCGACTTGAAGTACTTGAGCCTTGGTATGCCGACATTGCAAATTTTCTAGCCACACGACGATTTCCTCAAGAGTTGCCGAACCATCATCAACAAAGGATAAGAAAGCAAGCTCGACACTTCTTGTGGGATGATCCGTATTTATGGAAGCAATGTGGTGATCAAGTTATTCGAAGATGTGTGCCGGAGAATGAGCATCGATCCATCCTTGCTTTTTGTCATAGTGAGGCGTGTGGAGGTCATTTTGGACCAAAGAAAACGGCTTTGAAGGTACTTAATTGTGGTTTCTTTTGGCCTACGATTTTTAAAGATGCATTCATGTTTTGCAAGGCATGTGATAGATGCCAAAGAATGGGGAACATTGGAGCTAGAGACCAAATGCCGCTCACGCCTATCATTGAGGTTGAGATTTTCGATTTATGGGGTGTTGACTTCATGGGACCGTTTCCTTCAAGTAAGGGCTTTCTCTACATATTGCTTGCGGTGGATTATGTGTCAAAGTGGATTGAAGCCAAGGCCACACGCACCAATGATGCTAAGGTGGTAGCCAAGTTTCTCAAGACCAACATCTTTTCACGTTTTGGAGTTCCAAGAGTCTTGATTAGCGATGGAGGATCCCATTTTTGTAACCGCACCATTGAAGCCTTATTGAGAAGGTATGGAGTCACACACAAGGTTTCTACACCTTATCACCCCCAAACGAGTGGCATGGCCGAGGTAAGTAATCGAGAGATCAAGCAAATTTTGGAGAAAACCGTTGGACCTTCAAGGAAGGATTGGAGTGATCGTCTCGATGATGCTTTGTGGGCTTATAGGACCGCGTACAAGACACCGATAGGTATGTCTCCTTTTCGGTTAGTTTATGGCAAAGCATGTCACTTACCGGTTGAGCTAGAGCATAAGGCATGGTGGGCAATCAAGGCCTTCAATATGAACATTGATGATGCCGGTCTTCATAGAAAGCTTCAACTCAACGAACTTGAAGAAATACGGAATGAAGCTTATGAAGCCGCATGGATTTACAAGCAAAAGACTAAGGTTGCTCATGATAAGATGCTTCGACGGAAGGAGTTTGAAGTTGGTCAAAAAGTTCTCTTGTATCATTCACGACTTAAACTTTTTCCGGGAAAGTTGCGCTCTCGTTGGCTTGGACCTTTCGTTGTTCTTCAAGTGTTTCCTCATGGAGCCATTGAGATTCGGAATGAAGCTACAGGAAACACATTCAAGGTAAATGGCCATCGTCTCAAGCATTACTACTCTTCTTTTCAAGAGAGCACGGTGGAAGAAACCGCTGTTTCCAACGCACCACAATCCCCACCACCAAGCCGAGTGGCCACAAACAATGTTGCCGAGCAGCCGCATCCCTTGCAAGCCGAGCCACAATCTGCCGGCAGGGTTAATGCATACACACCAAATCTGCCGGACATGGGTGCCCAAGTTACACACAAACCGGACAAGCCTCCACTTGATGCCGAGCAACTATCCGTCATCCCTGCTGCAAGAGTACAGCCTGCCGGACCTGCCATTGCCGGCAGGCTTGACAATTTGAGACAGGAGGCCGGACACCTGACAACCTTGCAGTCGGATACGCCGGATACCCCAGAAAACCGGCCGGACACGCCAGAAAGACTGGACACGCAGGATTGGGCAGGATCGGACACTTCATACAACGAACTTCTCATCGAACTTCTTCTTGCCGATTTGAGTTGCTTTGGAGCACAATGAACACATGAAACACGGTGAAAAGTCTAAGCAATGGACTATAAACACAAAGCGCTAATTGGGAGGCAACCCAATTCGATCAAAGAAAAGTGAAGGAGCCATCACCGAGAGTTTGCAATTTCCTAACCCTTCTCTTTTCCTTTGATTTGTGATGATATGTTGGTATATGTTAGACTATTGCATGCTTAGGAAATTTGTTGATATAGATTTGTGCTTACATTGAGGACAATGTACTTTTCTAAGTGTGGGGTGGGATAACGTATTCCGTTTATGTTTTTGTGTGCTTAGTTTAGAAAAGAAAAATTCAGAAAATTGTTTCACAAAAATAGAGTGTTTAATTTGTTTGTTTCGAGTCTTAGGATGCCCCTAATATGTCAATGATGTTTTTCTCCTCTTTGCATACATAGATGATGGTTGTGCATACAATTAAAATTGTGAGTTTCATGGATTATGTGCATTGGTAGGAGCATGTAGGACTTGTTGATTAACGAAGCATGCATGTTTTAGCTAGTTTGTTTCCATAATAACCTATGTGAGCTTTAGAGCCAATTTGCTTTCTTCTTGAGTGATAAAAAGATAAAATTCAATAGATTCGTAGGAAGCATGAAACCTCATAATTCTTTGACTATTCGATGACTATGTGCCATAGCTTTTTAATGAACTCTAGTATGCTAGAACTTACTCTTGTCGATTTTCGAAACGTTTATATCATAAAATACCTTGATTTTGAATGTGATTGAATAAAGATCATTTAGGTTTACCACCATTGCCAAATAAAGCATGAGCCCTATTGGAGCCCGTCGTGGGACACCTTAGTAAACCCCCTTTGAGCCTACGATTAGCCTTTTCTTTCATCATCCTTAAACACTTTCCATGAACTTAGTATAGTGATGCCTTTACTGTGTGTTCCGGCAAAGCTTGAAATTTTGAAGGCGTTTTCGCGTGTGTGATGAAGAAGAACAAGTGTGGGGTAGACTTAGCCATAAGTTGTATGTAATATGTATGCATGCCGTGCCTTAAGAAAAAGAAAAGAAAAAATACTCGGATTAAACAAAAGAAAAAAAGAGAAAAATGCCGAGAAGAAGAAAAATGTGTAAGGCACGGCATTGAAAAGAAAATTTTGTGCTTGGCTATTGTCTAGGTTGTTGTAATATTTTATGGGAAGAAAAGAATGAAGGAAGGGTCCAACAAAATGAAATTTGACCCTTTTGGCGAGAAGACATAAGGAGATTCGAGCTTTGCTAAGGCCTTAGTGACGTTTCTAAGCCTCCTTATCCAAATATCGAATACCTCTTAGCCTAGCCCCATTACAACCCTTTTATTGATCTTTTTCATGATTCTTAAGATGGTTAAATTTGATTGTGGAGATTATCTCAAGAGTAAGCATATGGTTTTGGTTCATTGGTGCATATAGTTGTCATATGAGGTTTTTCCATAAAAATTTCACAAAGTGCTTTCGCTTCATGACATATGCAAGTTACTCTTCGTAATTCATTATCTTTCACTTGCATATACTATTGAGTGAATAACCATGCTTCGAGAGAAAAGAAGAGAGTATGCCTAGTGAGGTGATTTGAATTAGCTTTAACATGTCTACATGCTTACTTTTGTTCTTATATGTTCATATTGATGTCACATGTTCATGAAACTTGGAATTTTCGTGCGTAGCATTCTCATGCATTAACTTGAAAGCTATGTGTACATACGAGCCTGAGACAAATTGTTAGGGGCAATAGTTTGTTTAGAGTCGTAGTTTAATTTAGTTTGCTAAGGGACTAGCAAAGGATAAGTGTGGGGTAGTTGATAGGAGCACAATGTGCGACGATATTATATGCTTATGCCCTCGTTTATGCTTTGTTTAACCCTTACTTATCTAAGATTGAGTCATAATATAGTTAGTGTCAATTTGGTAGAGTTTTGGTGAAAAATGGTTAAGAATCCGAAAAATGACTAAGTTTGAGAAATCTGGAAAATAGTGTAAAATATGTCTTTTTCGTGATTTTGAGATGAGCGAAACTGTTATCTATCCTTGTCCGAATTTGGCGAATTTTGGCGTGCTTAATATTCATATGTTGAGGAATGTTGTGTTAAAATTTCAGATCAATCGGAGTTCGGGAAGTCACCCAAAAGTTGGCTGCAAAACGGCAGTCCGAACATTCCAATCCAGGGACTTCCAGGAAATTCCTGGGACTGTGTCCCAACTTCGAAAAATCATTCCCGACGACTTGCATGGAATTTGGCCGAGATATTTTATGGGGAGATGGCCCTATGTGTCTAGTTTACGTGAGACTTGGAATCGCATCAATCGGAGCTCCATGGAGGGAGATATGCCGGAATTACTGCGACAAGGTCAAAGCTGCCGATTCCAGGAACCTACTGCCCCCTTTTTGTGTTTTCTGTTTTTGATGGACCAAATGGTGTATAAATGCATATGTGAAGATGGTCCAAGCTTTATGAAGGGAAGAGGAAGACACTAGGCCATGGCATTGAAGAAAAGCATGAAGAAACAAGTTCTCCTAGTCAAACTAGGAGAAGCTGCCGATTCTGGCAGATTTGCTGCCTTTGTGTGTTGCCGGCATTTGGGGCATTTTCGATGGATCAAAAGCCTTTCAATTGAAGTCCAAGACCATACAAGAAATCCATGAAGATATGAAGCCCAAGCCTTGAAGAAATATTCAGAAAAGAAAACCTAATTGGATTAAGAAAGGAAGGTTGCAAAACCTTATTGTACTAGGTTTTCTCAATCCTCTTTGCACAAGGTGCTGCCGGCAGCCTCTCTCCCTTTTCCTCTATATATAGCCATCTCATATTCAGAAAAAGCTGTCACATTCCAAAGCAAAAATCTAGCCAAAGCTCTACCAAAATTTCCCCAAGAATCCTACACAAAAACCCTAGCCAAAACCACCACCACCATACCAAAGTTTCCTGCCGAAAACTTTGATCCCTTGCTGCCGATACCTTTACTGCCGAGCAGCAGCCATCCGAGCACCATCATCCACGGATCCATACACGACGAAGTCTTCAAGGTTTCTAATGTGTGATCCACTCCCTACTCTTGGCTTTGTAAATTTTTGTGTAGTTATGTTAAACTTTGTCTATAAAGTTAGCATGAATCCTTGGTTTCAATTTTTATGTCTATGTATGAATTGGATTGAAATTTGGTTTTATGATTTGCATGTTAATTTGTTTTCTTTATCTTCAAGTAAGGTTTTAGATGTAAGAATATGAATTGCATGCTAAAGAGTAAGGAAAATATGTAATGAACTAGTAATTAGGATAATCGGCAATAACATGTGTTAAATTGATTTTAGGGTTTTCTTGACTTGTTCTTTAAATTCGTGTGCTTAAAGATTGATAGCCTATGTAAGTGCAATGCGTAGATTATTGATCTCATTAGCCGAAATTTAATATGGATGAAAGTAATCAACGAGTTACTTTGTTTGTGTTGTTTTTCACTAGGGCTAGAGCAATTTAAATGAACATGCTTGTTGTAGAGATGATTGACAACCTTACTCTATTGACTTGTTTCCAATTAAAAAGGACTCTGTGCGTATTTACTAGCTAGTTCATGTGTCGACGCTGCGTGTCATGTAAACCGGTTAGTAACAAGATTAGGATTATACGCTGAGTTAATTCTAAGTACAAGAGAAGTCTAACAATTAGATGACCGCTGCGGCTCTAGTTGGGTTGGAGTTAAGTTGAGTCTAGAACGTTTTAATACTTTGCCGAGAGTCTTATTTACTTGTTTGTTATGTGTTTTGATTGCTTTTGTGTTAGTGCTTTGTGGAAGAATGTCGACCAACCTTGTAAATAGTAGAGTTAGGATTTAATTTTCAGCACTTAAATTGTTTTGCCGTGCCTAGTACTTAGGGCAGCATTGCTGCCGAACCACTATCCCCCATATTTGTGACGTGTTTGATGTATATATGTATATATGTTTGTCTAACAATTTCATATCTCAGGTACCCTTAATCCCCGGCCTAGAACGATCCCTACTTGCTTATACTACTAACGATCTTTTGTAGGGTTTATTATTGCATGCGAGCTTCGGCTCCCGTTCAGAAAATGAGAACAACTGGACCTTCTTTCTTAAGATGTTGTCTGAAGAGCTGTCAAGATATTCTACAAGGCAAATTACTTTCATATCTGATCGTAATATTGGTCTTCTAAATGCAGTTCGTGTAGTTTTTCCCAATAGTCCACATGGATTTTGTTATAGGCATCTTCAGGCTAATCTGAGCAACAAGTTTGTATGTGGTTCTTACCTGATCAAAAGGATTTCATTGTTGTTTGTGATGTGTGCTTATTCTCGCACTCGTAAATACTTTGAAATTAATTTCCAGAAGTTGAAGAATGAAGGTGGTGAAGTTGTTGATATGTTTTTGAAGGATCTTCCTTTGGAAACATGGGCTTCTTGTTTTTTTTTAATGGTGAAAGGTTTGGGGAAATGACAAATAATTTGGCTGAGTGTTTCAACAATTGGGTAAAGGAGTTGAAGAGTCTTCCCATTATTGAATTAAACGAAGGTATTCGTCTTAAGTCTATGGCTTTAATCGCTTCTCAGAATGAAGAATCAGTTGGATGGGTTACTGAGCTGTGTCCAAAGTTTGAAAAGAAGCTGGTTGACAACCTGGATTTGGGAAGACACTGGTTTGTCAGTAGATCTGATACATACATTTATGAAGTTCAGTGCCAAAAGTATTCTATGATGGTAAACTTGGAAGAATTCTACTATTCATGTGGAGAATGGCAAGTTCACGAATTCCTCTGCTCGCATGCCCTTGTCGTGATTCAGAAACACGGTTCTGATATGTACTCATTTGTCAACCCAATTTTCAAGGTGCACAACTTATCCTAAATCTAACATTACTTAGACAGTTACCCAGGTAATTACTTAGATAGTTACTTCAGATTAAATAGTTACATTGACAGATACTAGTGAAGTTACTTGTATGGTTACATGAAATTGACATTATATCCTTATTTTTCCTTCTTTTGTTTTTCTTTTCATAGGCGGATAAATATCGCGAAACATATTCTTTCTCAATCAACCCAGTTCCTACTATTTCAAAGCCGGTGGATCTAGCTCAACTTGCATTATTGGTGCAACCACCTTTAACAAAGAGACTACCTGGAAGACCAAAATTACAGAGGTATAGAAGTAAAAATGAAGTTAAAATGACTATCAGGTGCAGCAGGTATAACAAATATGCTGGTCATAACAGAACAAGTTGTAGATAAATTATATAGTTCCTTAGATAGCTATTCAGGTTGTGCTACTTTGTTTTGAAAGTTACATTGAAAGTTATATTGGAATGTACATTGATTGTTTTGTGGTTTTACTGTTATTGAAAGGTTACTTTTTTATTATTGTTCATGTTTATTTCAGCAGCAGAACACTGCTGTGGTGCGGTGCAGCGGCACGCTGCATTGTGTCCTTCATTTTTCATTCTTGCTTTCAATTTTAAGCTCTTCCTTTTCTGTCCCGCCATTTTTTTTCATAGTTACTTAGATAGTTAGTAAATTGATAGTTACTAAGATAGTTAGTAAGATGATAGTTACTTAGATAGTTACTAAGTTAGTTAGTAAGATAGTCAGTAAGATGATAGCTACTTAGATAGTTAGTAAGATAGTTACAGAAAATGTTACTTTGATATTTACGCTGCCGTGGTTCGGTGTAGCGGCACGCTGCATTGTGTCCTTCGTTTTTCATTCTTGCTTCAGTTGTTTTCGATTTTCAGCTCTTCCTTTTCTGTCCTCCTTTTTTTTTCATAGTTACTTAGATAGTTAGTAAAATAGTTAGTAAGATAGTTAGTAAGCTGATACTTACTCAGATGATAGTTACTTAGATAGTTACTAAGCTAGATGATAGTTACTTAGATAGTTACTAAGTTACATAGATAGTTACTTAGATAGTTACTAAGCTAGTTAGTAAGATAGTTAGTAAGATGATAGTTACTAAGATGATAGTTACTTAGATAGTTACAGAAAATGTTATTTTGATATTTACGCTGCCGTGGTGCGGTGCAGCGTCACGCTGCATTGTGTCCTTCATTTTTCATTCTTGCTTCAGTTGTTTTCGATTTTCAGCTCTTGGTTTTTTGTCCTCTAATTTTTTTTTTCATAGTAAGATAGCTACTTTTTTGAAAGTTTTACGTTGAAATTTCTATATAAATGTACATTCATTGTTTTTTTGTTTTACTATTATTGAAAACTTACTTTTTTAAAATTGTTGATGTTTATTTCCGCTGCCGTCGAGCGATGCAGCGGCACGCTGCATTGTGGTCTACATTTTTCATTTTTGGTTCAGTTTCTTTCTACTTTAAATTCTAACTTTTATGTCCTGCATATTTACTTAGATAGTTACTAAGGTAGTTACTAAGATAGTTACTAAGATAATAGTTAGTAAGATAGTTAGTAAGTTAGTTACTAATATGATAGTTAGTTTAATAGTTAGTAAGATAGTTAGTAAGATAGTATTTTTCTGGAAGCAGAATTTCCACTGAAGTCTATTCAATTACAAACCATTTTAGCACTGTAAGAACAATCTGTTTCAATCAGCCTCTTCCTTCCGAAACTTCTTGAACAATAAAACAAAAAAGATTGAAACTTTAATATGTTTTGGATTGAAAAATGAGAAAGAAAGCGATCAGAACCACACCCAATTCAGCTTAACATCATTCATTAATTCATTAGATTACAAAAAATATTCAAGAAAAACATAAAAATAAACAGATTACAGATACACATAAATATCTACTTCTGATTTTTCATGATGATTGCTTGGTGAGAGATCACTTGTTCTTGAAGAAGAACTTGTTGCCTAGTAAGATTGTCCAACCGGTCCAGAACATCTTTCGCCCATCCTCTCATGTTTTTTCCCAACCCCACGAGATACGCTCCAAAATATTCCATGGTGTCTCTTTCAACAGGAATTGGAGGACGCCGTGGCTCCCCCTCCAACTTTGCTGGAGGGATAGATCCAGTGTATCCTTCCATTTTAGGAGGAGGAGGAATGCGAGGCTCAACTGGAGGTAGAGGAATGCCCGGAGGAGATATGGGTAGATCCTTATAAGAGTGAGGCGGAGGACAAGGAGGACAGTCGGATGAATCAGATGATGAAGAAGAGGAAGAGAGACGAGGGCGCTTGCTAGCAGATGATTAACCAGTAGTCATTCTTGTGCTCTTTAACGTTCTCATAAATAAGCCTGTAGACATAGAGAGAAGAGAAAATTACAGAGAATATGAGCAGTTAGTGTTAGACTTCATGAGAGAAAGATGGGTTATTTAAAGAGAAGCACAGATAACCAATCATTATGTATTGGATTCGGAGCAGGGAAAAGAAACAGTCATCTATTGGGACAATCAACCGTCAATTATCAAGTTTAAAGATGCAAAAACCAACCGTCATGAACAGTTGTTTTGATAGTTACTAGGCTAGTTACTAAGTTAGTTACTGAAATTATTTTTTTGATAGTTATGAGTTTTTAAGAAACAAGAACAGTTGATTTTATAGCTACTCAGATAGTTACTGAAAATGTGATAGTTACTAAGATAGTTATTACGCTAGTTACCGTCAAAATCTTTTTGAAGAAACAAAAACAGTTGTTTTGATAGTTACTAGGCTAGTTACTAAGAGAGCTACTATGATACTTACTGAAAATTTGATAGTTACTTTGGCTAGTGAATTAGATAGTTACTAAGATAGTTATAGAAAATGTGAAAGTTATATTGAAATGTACATAGATTAGTATTTAGGTAGTTAGTAAGATAGTTAGTAAGATTATAGTTAGTTTGATAGTTAGTAGTATAGTTAGAAAGATATTTAGTAAGATGATAGTTAGAAAGATAGTTAGTTTGATAGTTTGAAAGATAGTTACTAAGATGATAGTTAGTGTTGACAGTAGCCATAGAGAGGCTAACCGCAGCCAGAGCATAAACACCTGCACCCGCGCCCGGGCAGGTCTTTACATGTGACCTAGGCCCGGGAACCAGGGACGGCAGTTCCCCAAACAGGGGCCGAAACAGTACAGTACTATGGGCAGAAGGGGGCCAGTCCAAGGAGTAAAATATCGGATATCGAGGAAATATCGATGTTTCAAAATACGGATATTTCGACGGAAATATCGATAAAATATCGATCCATTAGAAATTTTAACAAAAACGACGGAAACTTTAAGAAATACATGGAAATTTGTATTGAAATTTTCTAAAGTTGTTTTATGCTATGTTATCGATCATATGTGAGAAGAAAATATTAATAAACTCAAATAGATATCAATTTATTTAAGAAATCCAGATGATTTACCTGAAGAACCAGCAAAGCAGCCTTAGTGTAACTTCCCAATACTTAAGATAGCCGATGTAGTCAGAAGAAATTAACTAGAGAAGGGGTCATAGCCCTTTGTTTGTCTATCTTTTTTCTTTAACTTTATTACCTTCCCGGCTCATGTGAGAATCTGTGTTTTTCTTTAACATTAGATCAGTGTTGTATACATTGTATTGATCCATGCTCAAGTAATTGTATGCAGTACTTTGGCATGGAAGTAAGTTTGGAAGAAACTGCTATTGTTTTGGTCATATTGTAGGTGGTTTCGAGTTTGTTGGATTGTTTTTTGTGGAAATTGCCTCATTCAATTGTGGAAACTGCCTCATAAGCACCAAACTCATGCACACAAAAGTATATCAGGGACATAAAATTCCATCATTTCAACATAATATAGAGGTAGCCCTAACATCTAAAACCACCATGAAGGTTTCAATTTCTTAATCCTAAAGAAACGTGTTGCAGAATTATCAAGAACTTAATCATAGGAAAACAACATGCTCAAAGAATCCAACTTTTCATGTTAAAACTATATAAAACAAACGAAACAAAGCATGAACTATCCGCAACTGAACCATTACCCAATCCAAACCCATTTTCAAGTTCTCATCTTTCCCACAGTTCTGATTAAACAAACAAAAACCCATCAAATATTAACCAAAACATGAACCCCACATTAACTGAAAACCCTTAAAAAACAATCCAAGAAACTCGAAACGTTGCAGAGACTAACCTCTTTCACTTCACCAGAACACTCAGAATGCCCAGAAAACGACCTCATATTGTTAAGTCATATTCAAAGAACTTTCGTAACCGTCTAAAGATGATCTTTCCTTCACATCCACATCTGTCCATGATGAGGAACTGAAAAAATGATCAAGAATCTCGTCCAAAATAGCAGAGGTTTCAAAGAACTCCCTCAGCTGATTGTGCTGGCTTCAACTAAATTAAAGTTCACAAAATTTGGAGTAGCAATTAGCTTACAGAAATGAAACTAGCAGCAGTGCAGCACACATGGTGATAGAATCAGCAAACCAGCAAACTAGCAAACCAAGTACTAAAATATCGGAAATTTCGGAAATTTCGCCGGAAAATCGGAAAAATCGGTGAAATATCGGAAATATCGGGAAATTTCGGGAAATTTCGACGAGAAACTGAAAGAATTGAATCGAAATATCGATCCCATGGAAAAACGAAAATATCGGCGATATTTCGCCGATATTATCGATTTTGAATACCTTGGGCCAGTCCCACATCAAAGGGTGAGGCCAGTCCTCACACCCGGCAGCCTATATATGAGTCTCAACTACCCTCATTAATAGGTAATCAATACTCCAACCACTCATTCCCGTTTAAGTTATCAGTTTATTCCAACTATACTGACTTAGGCATCGGAGCGGAATAGACCGGCCCCGCCCAGTATTCTCTTAGTTAGCAGGATTTGTAGGTAGGAGTCACACCAAGATCCACCAATATCTGTGAGTCTACGGATTCAGACAGAAACAATTGGCGTCGTCTGTGGGAACAGTACAAAAATTTTGTGTCGTCGTACGAGCGGGAACGGAATCGATCAATCTACGGATCGCCAAAAAAAAAACAACAAACATCTCTGGAAGCGCAGGAGAAAGGAAGAGAGTAAATCCAGGGGACCGGTGGGTTCTGGAGCCAGTGCTGGTCCAAATCCCGGGGGCAGGACAGGGGCAAACCCACTGGACGGGCCAGTCAGACCGCTGCCGCTAGCCGGGATCAGGACGGAACCATGGGCGCGTACGAAAGAGTTGCACGCGGGAAGGACCCGGAAGAAGCCCACCAGGTCTTGAACCTGGAACCCGCGCCGGCGTCCCCTGAGGCCCCGAACCGAGGGGAAGATCGGCTGCCCAGTAGCGCCATCCTGGACGATGTCTGTACTCCCAGCCAGTACGATATGGCTGGAGAAATAGAAGAGATGCGAACTAAAGTAAACCGCTTGCGGACAGAGAGCGATCGGGACAAGGTAGAGGCCACCACCAGGTATCAAGAAATGGAAGCGGTCAATGCCGCACTGGTGGTGGCCTTGGAAAGAGGCCAGGAGCGCAATGCCGCTCTGGCGAAGTCATTCGCCCCGCCCATAAAAGAGCCTCCCCACCAGCATGTGGGCTAGGCATCGGGAGGAGAGAGGGACACCGGCGTGGTGGAAGACGTGTTCCCGGCGGCCGCGACACCACCAAAGATCGTCCCAGCTCCTCGATGGACTAGCGGCTCGTTCGAGGAAGATACCACCACCTCGACCGCACGGGCACTACATATACTATCTGACTCGGTGTCAGAGATGAAGGCCCAGATGGAGGCCAACGAGGGCGCAGACCAGTAAGTACTACTCCTACCGGGCTCAGATATGAGAACGGGAACAACATCCCCCCTCTACAAAAAAGAAAGCACCCAAAGGGGAACCTGACTAGGGCGCAGACCAGTAAGTACTACTCCTACCACTATGAAGCCACGCACCACACAAACGACTACCTTGCCTTGAAAACCACGATTCAGGGCCTAGTCCGCAACAGCGACTTGCAGCGATATCAAGGGTCACCCAGACATTGGGGACCGCTGGGAATCGGGACGCCTATCCCGCAACACCAATGCTCACACGACCGGTCGAAATCTTACACCCGTATAGAGGCTCAGCGGTCTAACAACCTATAAGTCCGAGTAAAATGCTAGTTTTTCCCTCCCTTCTAAACACAACTAGCTAAGCATCCCAACCAGTTCGGCATGTATAATTTCAGCAGTTATCTATTCCAACTTTATTTTCAACTAAGTACAGAGCGCAGTCCATGGGTAGCTAAGCTGGACAAATTGAAAAAGGCATAACATAAGCTCAGGCAAAATGTCCATTCATTGTAATTCAGGGCAGCATTTACAAAAAAAAAAAGGAGAGAAAACAAAAAGGGGAGGGCAGGAATGTACAAAGTATGGATCCTGCTAGGGCGCTTCCGCCTGCTCCCCCTCTTCAACAGGAGCTCCTTCACCAGCGATCTCACCAGCGGCGTTTTCGACAGCGGGGTCCTCACCGGCCGGCTCGGTACCACCCTCCAGACCCTCCTCTTCGTCCGCCTGCGGCAGTGGCAACTTTGAGACGTCAGGATAGCCTTTACTCTTCCAGTCGTCATAAGCATCGGCTATCCCCGCCTCCCGGGCCTAGACCAGTAGATCAAGAAGCTCAGCGATTTCCTGATACTTCTTCACTGCCCGCTGGTACACCTCCGGGTCATTTTCATCTACCGCCCCGCCGGCAGAGGCGGACACCGTCGCCATCTCCCGCTGGAGCTCCTTGACCTTGGTCTCCAGCTCGGCCCTCTCCTCCTCCATACCCTTCTCCTCTTCAAGAGCCTCAACCTGGGCCTTCAGCTTGGCAACTTGCTTCCTGGCCCTCTCCTCCAAGCGGGCCTTCTCCCGTTGGAGCTTGGATTTCTCCAACTCCAAGAGGTCCCGGGCGTTTGTCAACGCCGCCACCTGCTTCTTCAGCTCCAGCAGGTCTTCACTTGCATCCGACTGATACAAGTGGTACAGCAGCTACAATTTAATAGGTGGTGTGAGCCGAAGCTCACATGCAATAATAAACCCTACAAAATATCGTTAGTAGTATAAGCAAGTAGGGATCGTTCTAGCCGGGGATTAAGGGTACCTGAAATATGAGAATGTTAACACAAATATTTACAAACATATATGCACACAATTGTCACACTTATATACATATATACAAACAAGAAACGAAATCATGGGGGATGAATTGTGATCGGCAGCAAAGCTGCCACTAATGCTAGGCACGAAAATAAATTGCTGAAAAATAAATCCTAAGTCTATTATTTACAAGTTTGGTCGACATTCTTTCACAAAGCACTAACACAAAAGCAATCAAAACACATAACAAACAAGCAAGTAAGACTCTCGGCAAAGCATTAAAGCGTTCTAGACTCAACTTAACTCCGACCTAGTTAGCTCCCTATAGGTATTACTAACCGATAGATTTCATAAGTATTCAAGATTAACTTTACGTCTAACCCTAAAATTGTACTAAACATATTTGAGAACTCCTATAGATGAAAACAAACATGCATAGTAATTGAGCACGAAATCTTTTTAGTCGGAAACAAGTCAATGGAGTAAGGTTGTCAATCATCTCCTCAACAAGCATGTTCTTTAAATTACTCTAGCCCTAGTGAAAAACAACACAAACAAAGTAACTCGTTGATTACTTTAATCCATATTAAATTTCGGCTAATGAGATTAATAATCTAAGTACTGCAGTTACATAGGCTACCAATCTTTAAGCACACGAATTTAAAGAACAAGTCAAGAAAACCCTAAAATCAATTTAACACAAATCTTGCCGAAAATCCTAATTACTAATTCATCATATATTTCCCTTACTCTTTAGCATGCAATCCATATTCTCACATCTAAAACATCACTTAAAGATAAAGAAAATAAATTGATATGCAAATCATAAAACCAAATTTCAATCCAATTCATACATAGACATAAAAATTGAAACCAAGAATTCATGCTAACTTCATAGACAAAGTTTAACATAACTAAAACAAAAATTACAAAGCCAAGAGTAGGGAGTGGATCACACATTAGAAACCTTGGAGACTTCGTCTTGTATGGATCCGGTGGTTGATGATGGAATCGGATGGAGGCTGCTCGGCAGTGATGTATCGGCAGCAAGGGAACAAAATTTCGGCAGGAAACTTTGGTGTGGTGGTGGTGGTTTTGGCTAGGGATTTTGTGTAGGATTCTTGGGAAATTTAGGTAGAGCTTTGGCTAGATTTTTGCTTTGGAATGTGACAGGTTTTTCTGTGTAAAAGTTGGATATTTATAGGGAGAATGCTAGGTGTTGCCGGCAGCCCTTCTTGTACAAGGAAAAACAAAACCTAATGGGATAAGGTTTGAAACCTTCCTTTTCTTACTTCAATTAGGTTTTCTTTTTCTGAATTTTCCTTCAAGGCTTGGGCTTCACATCTTCATGGACTTCTTGTATGATCTTGGACTTCACTTGATGTGTCTTGGTCCATCGAAAAATGCACAAATTGCCGGCAGCAACCAAAGACATCAAATCTGCCAGAATCGGCAGCTTCTCCTAGCTTGACTAGGAGAACTTCCTTCTTCATGTTTTTCTTCAATGCCATGGCTAAGTGTCATCCTCCTTCCTTCCATAAGCTTGGGATGTCTTCACAAATTCTCTTGTACATCATATGGTTCATCGAAAAGAAGCAATCACGAAAAGGAAGCAATCAGTTCCTGGAATCGGCAGAATAGACATTGTTGCAGTAATTCCGGCATATCTCCACCTTCGGAGCTCTGATTGATGCGATTCCAAGTCTCACATAAACTAGACACATATGGCCATCTCCCCATAAAATATCTCGGCCAAATTCCTTGTAAGTCGTCGGGAATGATTTTTCGAAGTTGGATCAAAGTTCCAGGAAAATCCTGGAAGCCCCTGGATTGGAATGTTCGGACTGCCGTTTTGCAGCCAACTTTTGGGTGGCTTCCCGAACTCCGATTGATCTGAAATTTTAACACAACATTCCTCAACATATGAATATTAAGCACACAAAATTTCATGGAATTCGGATAAGGATAGATCATATTTTTACTTGTCACAAAATCGCGAAAAAGACATATTTTACACTATTTTCCAGATTTCTCAAACTTAGTCATTTTTCGGATTCTTAACCACATTTCACCAAAACTCTACCAAAATGACACTAACTACATTATGACTCTATCTTAGACAAATAAAGGTTAAACAAAGCATAAATGAGGGCATAAGCATATAATATCATCGCACATTGTGCTCCTATCAACTACCCCACACTTATCATTTGCTAGTCCCTTAGCAAACTAAATAAAACTAAGACTCCAAACAAACTAATGCCCCTATCAATTTGTCTCAGGCTCGTATGTACACATAGCTTTCAAGTTATGCATGAGAATGTTAAGCACGAAAATTCCGAGCTTCATGAACATGTAACATCAATAAAAACATATAAGAACAAAATGTAAGCATGTAGACATGTTAAGCTAATTCAATCCTCCTTACTAGGCATACTCTCTTCTTTTCTCTCGAAGCATGGTAATTCACTCATAAGTATATGCAAGCGAAAGATAATGAATTACAAAGAGTGACTTGCATATGTCGTGAAAATCGAAAGCACTTTGTGAATTTTTATGGAAAAACCTCATATGATAACTATATGCACCAATGAACCAAAACCATATGCTTACTCTTGAGATAATCTCCACAATCAAATTTAACCATCTTAAGAATCATGAAAAAGATCAATAAAAGGGTTGTAATGGGGCTAGGTTAAGAGGTATTCGATATTTGGATAAGGAGGCTTAAAAACGTCACCGTGGCCTTCGGCAAAGCTCGAATCTCCTTATGTCTTCTCATCAAGGGCCTAATTTCATCTTTGTTGGACCCTTCCTTCATTCTTTACTTCCCCACAACATAGTGAATATGAACAAAGGTCAAAATATAACAATGCTAGACCTTCACATGCAAACAAAACTCCAAATTCACAACACTTTTCAAGACTAGACTTAGCAACTTTCTTTTGAAACCGTGCCTACACTTTTTCTTTTATTTCGGACTTGAGTTTTTTTTTTTTTTTTCTGTCCGATTCCAATTTTTTTTTTTTTTTTTTTTTTTTTTCTCATAGGCACGGCTCACATAAAATTTTTCACAATTTTTTAGCTAAGTCTACCCCACACTTGTTCTTCTTCATCACTTCACGCAAAAACTCCTTCAAAAAATCAAGCTTTGTCGACACACAATGGTCAAGACATCACTATACTAAGTTCATGGAAAGTGTTTAAGGGTGATGAAAGAAAAGGCTAATCGTAGGCTCAAAGGGGTTTTCTAAGGAGTCCCACGACGGGCACAAATAGGGCACATGCTTTATTTGGCAATGGTGGTAAACCTAAATGATCTTTATTCAATCACATTCAAAATCAAAGTATTTTATGATATAAACGTTTCGAAAATCAACAAAAGTAAGTTCTAGCATACTAGAGTTCATTAAAAATCTATTGCATATAGTCATCGAATAATCAAAGAATTATGAGGTTTCATGCTTCCTATGAATCTATTGAATTTTATCTTTTTATCGCTCAAGAAGAAAGCAAATTGGCTCTAAACCTCACATAGGTTATTATGGAAACAAACTAGCTAAAACATGCATGTTTCGTAATCAACAAGTCCTACATGCTCCTACCAATGCACAAAATCCATGAAACTCACAATTTTAATTGTATGCATAACCATCATCTATGTATGCAAAGAGGAGAAAAACATCATCGACATATTAGGGGCATCCTAAGACTCGAAACAAACAAATTTAAACACTATTTTTGTGGAACAATTTTCTGAAATTTTCTTTTCTAACTAAGCACACAAAAACATAAACGGAATACGTTATCCCACCACACTTAGAAAATTACATTGTCCTCAATGTAAGCACAAATCTATATCAACGAATTTCCTAAGCATGCAATTGTCTAACATATACCAACATATCATCACAAATCAAAGAAAAAGAGAAGGGTTAAGAAATTTCAAACTCCCGGTGATGGCTCCTTCGTTTTTCTTTGATCGACTTGGGTTGCCTCTCAAGTAGCGCTTAAGGTTTATAGTCCGTAGCCTAGACTTCTCACCATGTGTGTTGTGTGTTCATCATGCCATGTGCAGCTCCGCAGTTGGGGCAGCAGTCCCCCTCGGTGATGTCCCACGAAGCTGTTTTCCAGTGCAAATAACAATGTAATGGGCAGTTGGATTGGGAAGCTACCATATGAAATTGAAAGTCCATGTTACGAGCTGCACGTACATATGTGGTACGTTCCATAACTCCAAGCAGCTGAAAAGTTATGCCCCTGCAAAGTTGGCTGAAAATAACAGCAGTTAACAGCAAAACAAAACAGACCTTTACCTCTTTATACCTGATTTGTTACATGATAGGCTACTCGAATGAAAAAGTGTCCATTATGAAAGTTGTAGCCAACTCAAAGAGCTTTCCAACGGTATAAAGTTTGCCAAAATCCGACCACCGGAAGTATTCTCTGTTTTGGGTTTTATCGGACCTGTCTGCACAGCTTCCTGCTTTGCTGGACTGACCTTGCTGCAATCAAACTGAAGCTGGGAACAGCATACTACTCCGAATCCACTTCTGTAAAATCCTATAGAAAGTAGACTCACAGATATTTCTTTGCATATATCACACGCCTTCTCAGGTGTTGTGAGCTAAAAATGACAGCCATCCAAAGTAGAAGAGCTGCACTGCCGGAACTCTGTTTAGGGTACAGTTTGGTGTTTGAGTTTCCTCACTTTTTTCTCTCCAATTTGACCATGTTCCATGGATTCTTCTTGAGTTGGTTCGCCTTCAATGGTGTGTCTTCCTTGACCGGCCGGACCAAGGCTTACACGAAATTGATAACACAAGGCACCGAAAACTGCTTCGCCTTCAATGGTGTGTCCTTAGTAACTTGGGTGCAGCAAATTTCGGCAGGGGCAGGGGCAGGAGAAGCGTGAAGGGGCAGCAGGAGCAGCAGCTTGTGCGCAGGGTCTCGGCAAGTGCAGCATAGGTGGAAGGATAGGCAGCAGCAGGGGCAGCAGCTTTGCGGCGTGTCAGCAGGGTACGTAGGCTGCAGCATTGCGGCAGCAGCAGGGCAGTAGCAGGGTCTTCGGCAGACGCGTCTGCTTCTCTTGAGGCTTGGTTTTGGGTGTGTTCCACTATCCTAATTCAAAGGTGTTGTAAATCAATGTTGTAGTGGATACACAGAGCTTTCCAACGGTATAAAATTCACCTCAATCCGACCAGTGAAAGTATGCTTTGTTTGGCCATTAATCGGACCGATTGATCTGCCCAGTTCTCTGGTTCGCCAGATTGACCTTCGTGCACTAAAATTGACACTGGGAGCAGCTCGAAACTCTAAATCCACTTCTGTAAAATCCTACGGAAAGTAGACTCAGAGATCTTTCCAACGGCGTATGGCTCACTTTCCCAGGTTTTGTGAGCAGCAAACGGCAGCCTTCCAAAGTCGACTGACTGCACTGCCCGAATTCTGTTTTGGGCAGAAGTTGGTATTTCCTGCACTGTTTCTTCCCTATTCGATCTGCACACACACAAGACACATCAAAGCGAACAAAACACAAAGATAAATGCAAGAATATACAAAGCTATACTTCAACAAATTTTTCAAGGCATTACACGAAATTTTCAAGAATTTTTCAAACTATACACGACATCAAAGATTCAAGGTACGTGGAGTAGAGGAGCAAACTATGCAATGGACTTGTGCAGCCCATGGTAAGGTCATGCTTTATCCGATATACCTCAAAACTTTAAAGACTCAAAACGATTTTCAGAAATTTACAAAGCTAACATTCAAACAAATCAAGATTTTATAATCCCCGGCAACGGCGCCAAAAATTGGTGTGAGCCGAAGCTCACATGCAATAATAAACCCTACAAAATATCGTTAGTAGTATAAGCAAGTAGGGATCGTTCTAGCCGGGGATTAAGAGTACCTGAAATATGAGAATGTTAACACAAATATTTACAAACATATATGCACACAATTGTCACACTTATATACATATATACAAACAAGAAACGAAATCATGGGGGATGAATTGTGATCGGCAGCAAAGCTGCCACTAATGCTAGGCACGAAAATAAATTGCTGAAAAATAAATCCTAAGTCTATTATTTACAAGTTTGGTCGACATTCTTTCACAAAGCACTAACACAAAAGCAATCAAAACACATAACAAACAAGCAAGTAAGACTCTCGGCAAAGCATTAAAGCGTTCTAGACTCAACTTAACTCCGACCTAGTTAGCTCCCTATAGGTATTACTAACCGATAGATTTCATAAGTATTCAAGATTAACTTTACGTCTAACCCTAAAATTGTACTAAACATATTTGAGAACTCCTATAGATGAAAACAAACATGCATAGTAATTGAGCACGAAATCTTTTTAGTCGGAAACAAGTCAATGGAGTAAGGTTGTCAATCATCTCCTCAACAAGCATGTTCTTTAAATTACTCTAGCCCTAGTGAAAAACAACACAAACAAAGTAACTCGTTGATTACTTTAATCCATATTAATTTCGGCTAATGAGATTAATAATCTAAGTACTGCAGTTACATAGGCTACCAATCTTTAAGCACACGAATTTAAAGAACAAGTCAAGAAAACCCTAAAATCAATTTAACACAAATCTTGCCGAAAATCCTAATTACTAATTCATCATATATTTCCCTTACTCTTTAGCATGCAATCCATATTCTCACATCTAAAACATCACTTAAAGATAAAGAAAATAAATTGATATGCAAATCATAAAACCAAATTTCAATCCAATTCATACATAGACATAAAAATTGAAACCAAGAATTCATGCTAACTTCATAGACAAAGTTTAACATAACTAAAACAAAAATTACAAAGCCAAGAGTAGGGAGTGGATCACACATTAGAAACCTTGGAGACTTCGTCTTGTATGGATCCGGTGGTTGATGATGGAATCGGATGGAGGCTGCTCGGCAGTGATGTATCGGCAGCAAGGGAACAAAATTTCGGCAGGAAACTTTAGTGTGGTGGTGGTGGTTTTGGCTAGGGTTTTTGTGTAGGATTCTTGGGAAATTTAGGTAGAGCTTTGGCTAGATTTTTGCTTTGGAATGTGACAGGTTTTTCTGTGTAAAAGTTGGATATTTATAGGGAGAATGCTAGGTGTTGCCGGCAGCCCTTCTTGTACAAGGAAAAACAAAACCTAATGGGATAAGGTTTGAAACCTTCCTTTTCTTACTTCAATTAGGTTTTCTTTTTCTGAATTTTCCTTCAAGGCTTGGGCTTCACATCTTCATGGACTTCTTGTATGATCTTGGACTTCACTTGATGTGTCTTGGTCCATCGAAAAATGCACAAATTGCCGGCAGCAACCAAAGACATCAAATCTGCCAGAATCGGCAGCTTCTCCTAGCTTGACTAGGAGAACTTCCTTCTTCATGTTTTTCTTCAATGCCATGGCTAAGTGTCATCCTCCTTCCTTCCATAAGCTTGGGATGTCTTCACAAATTCTCTTGTACATCATATGGTTCATCGAAAAGAAGCAATCACGAAAAGGAAGCAATCAGTTCCTGGAATCGGCAGAATAGACATTGTTGCAGTAATTCCGGCATATCTCCACCTTCGGAGCTCCGATTGATGCGATTCCAAGTCTCACGTAAACTAGACACATATGGCCATCTCCCCATAAAATATCTCGGCCAAATTCCTTGTAAGTCGTCGGGAATGATTTTTCGAAGTTGGATCAAAGTTCCAGGAAAATCCTGGAAGCCCCTGGATTGGAATGTTCGGACTGCCGTTTTGCAGCCAACTTTTGGGTGGCTTCCCTAACTCCGATTGATCTGAAATTTTAACACAACATTCCTCAACATATGAATATTAAGCACACAAAATCTCATGGAATTCGGACAAGGATAGATCATATTTTTACTTGTCACAAAATCGCGAAAAAGACATATTTTACACTATTTTCCAGATTTCTCAAACTTAGTCATTTTTCGGATTCTTAACCACATTTCACCAAAACTCTACCAAAATGACACTAACTACATTATGACTCTATCTTAGACAAATAAAGGTTAAACAAAGCATAAATGAGGGCATAAGCATATAATATCATCGCACATTGTGCTCCTATCAATAGGCACCGATTATAAAGCAACAAAGCACGAAATAATGTTGAACGAATACCAGTGGAAAAATATCCTTACCTAGAGGGCCACATCCTTGGTCTTCAGCCGGTTCTCCTCTGGTCGCCCTCCCGGAGCCACAATCTTCTCCAGCTCCATCCCCTGCACATCCGTGAGCAGCCTCTGGGCGAAAGAGCCCCTCGGGCCCGCCGCAGGCCCTTCTCCACCCCCAATGCTTATGTGCCGGCAGCAGCAGAGCTAGAGGCAGTAGAAACATCGCCTTGGGCGGTAGTGGGGGTACTACGCGTCAGCTTCAGCCGCTTGGCAAGCTATCACCAACCGACTGGCCGGTGAAGGTTACAACCGTGGAGGTCGGCATCTCCCGGGACCTCTTCCTCCTCTCACCCAAGTCAACCTGTAAAGGAGAAGATTGAGCGGCACCTAGAGGGGACTTAGCGACTATTGGCACCGGGCCCCACCGCTGCGGAATCCTCGATGCACCACCCGGGGGCTTTGACAGCCCAGCAATAGCCTTCCCCGGTCTGGAAGCCGCTTGGGGACCCGAAGCGTGAGTCTTTACGCGCATTATGGCGTAATCCTCGTCCGCAACATCCAGCGAAACCGGTTTGTCATGTACAGTCAGTCCCCCGGTTCACCGGTCAACCGTAGACCGCGCAGCGGCGTCCCTTCTTTCCTTTAGCTTTGAGACCAGATCTTGATTTTCCATTGACAGCGTCTCGTCAGCTTTAATTGTCGTCCGGGAAGATACACTTGCAGAACATAAGGCAAGTATATTAGCCAACACCAATACGATCGACAAGATCAGAAATACATCCTACATTCCACCACCCACCAGGACTCCCCCCCCAGATGACATAGTTCCAGCACCTCCCGCCGGATGAAGTTGTAGGAACTCCGCTCCAGGCCCGACCAGCACCCAAAAACCCGGGCGATCCTATCTCTCTCCAATTCAGATAAGCGATACGAGTGATCGCCGATCGGTTGAAAGGCAGCGGGGACCCAGTAAGCCCTACTTCTCTTCTGCCACCAGCCCTCCCCCCCCCCCCCCCCCCCCCCCGCCATTACTACTTTCTTCCTCCAGTTATTTTTGAGCCAGGAGGGCAAGCGGGTTACCACCGGCTTAAAATCCCGAGCGGAAAAGCTCACACACCCGCGGGCCTTACTCTTCTTCGAGTATGCCACCCGGTACAATGCCTGAAACTCATTCACCGTTGGGCAACTCAGGATATGCCGGTGATATCCTAATGGCACTCAGCAGGTACTGCACAAAGTTCGGCAGCGAGAGCGATAGCCCATGCCGAAATTGGTCCTCATGAACGGCAACCCAACCATCCTCTGGGTTGCAAGTCGACTCTCCGGCACGTAGGGGCCGTAGGTCTACCTCTCCGGGAATATTCCACCTCGCCCGAAAAGCGGCAATCTCCTCGGGAGATAAAGATCCCTCCGGCTCATCACAACTTATGGTTCTATCCCCGTCCACAATCATGTGGCGCGGGGCCCCTCCTTAGTGGGCAGTGCCCAAGGACACTCCGTAGGGAGCATCCTCCTGTCCCGGCAACCCGGACGTCGATGCCTCGCCGGCCGAGCGAGCGCTGGGGCTAGGCAGCGAGGAAGAGGAGGCAAGCCAGTCCTCCATCCTCTCTTTGTCGTCCCTCACCGGTCGCCTGGCGGGCGATCCGAAAACCTCACTGGAGCTCCCAGAATCCATGTAACCTAGAAAAAAAAAAACAAAAAAAACCCCTTGCCCGATGAGAATCACGATCCAAAAAAAAAAAACCAACAACCACAGCAGGCCTGTACGAAGCATATTGTACCCCGGCACAGTCCACACCGGGCGATAGGCATCTCAGCCGACAGTTCCCGGTTCTCGCAATGATTCGGTACTACAACGGTCCTATCCAAAGGGCTAATCTATGTACCACCAAACGCCCATCGGATCCATCCACGAACAAAAAAAGGGGGAGGAAAAACAATTTCAGAACCACAAAGGACTGGAACTCACCGACTAGTGTGCACGATGACGGAAACGCATCAGCTGGAAAGCACCGAGCTATTGTGTTGAGCGAGGCTAAACAAAGGATCAGTTATCAACCAAACCAAAAACACACGAAGAGGCAAGGGTTTATATGCAGCCCCAGTGCCCTTGAATCCCCCCCCCCCCCAAACTACTCAGTAGGGCAACTCAAGCGCCAGCAGATCCGGCCCATCCATCTCTGACCGTCTCTTACCGGCACGTGTCCCAGTATTGGTAACCTCCCAGGCCATCATAACTGATGAGACTGATGAAATACCCCCTTCAATGCATGTCAGTCACCTGCCTCGCATGCGGAGGGTAGTTGAAAGAGAAGGGGACTTACTCGAACCGTCCCACCTACAGCCTACTCCACCTAGCGCTGAAATACTCCCAACATATAGAGATATCCCACCAGACAAACTCTTCCTTTAACACAGGAGACTTCTTCACGCAGGCTACAAATCCTGCAGGATTATTATTGTTACCCCTGAAATATTCCAACAAGTACGGGGCACTCTAACATATATTCCAACATTACGGGGTATTCCACAGGTTGAATTTATTCCACATTTACAGCCAAATATCTAGATACCCCACCGGGAGAAGTGTTCCTCCAGCACAGGAAACCTCTTCCCGCAGGCTAAAACTCATGCAGCAATTTTTTGTACAGGCTACGATATTCCAAATGTAGTGCCTGCTCCAGTTCAACGGTTTCCTAGTCCTTAATCCATCCATCTCCGACTATTGGATGCGGTATCAAACCGGCCATGATGGCACTTGCTTATCGCTCTCCTATGGGATAACCGGTTCAAAGAACTGAGACATTCCTACGGACAGCTGTGTACGACCTAAAAGATCCAATGTACCACCGGGCTTTATAAACCCGGGAGACTTGTTCCTCTAACACAGGATAACTCTTCCCGCAGGCTAAAAACTCTGCACATACTTCTCACCTACAGGACCAAATGCAGTGACGCTGGGGACGGCAACCAAGGACTACTCCTGGCCACGCCACCCCACCGGGAGACTCGATCCTCTCATACAGTGAACTCTTCATGCAGGCTAAAAACTCTGCACAATACCACAGGCCTGTAAGAACAAAGGCCGGGAAACCAATCGGGAATGTTGACCGGTGCCAACACACGACCCCTTCACCCCGGGAGACTTGATTCTCTCATACAGGACAACTCTTCCCGCAGGCTAAAAACCCTGCACATCCTATATGCCTGCTAGAACAAGAGGCTGTGTGACACGTGGGGACGGCTGCCCAGGATCACTCCGGGCCACGCCACCCACCAGAAACTACTATAACACAGGGCACGTTTCCCGGTGATACACTTTCACCTCGTCATCCACCGCTTTAGTCAACCGGTGCCCTCTGCGGCTACGGTACTAAAACGTGGGGGACTCGTTCAACCCATTCGCTATCTTCACCGGCTTATCCAGGAACATAGCACGGTGGATTTTAACATCACATCATCCCATTTGCTATCTTCACCGGGTTATCCCGGAACATAGCACGGCAGATTTCAACATCACATCATCCCATTCGCTATCTTCACCGGGTTTTTCCGGAACATAGCCTGGCGGATTTCAACGCCACATTATCATCTCACGTACTACATCTTGTACCCATATGCAATTGTCAGCATCAATAACATAACTATGCACTCATCACATTATGCATCATCATAACAGGTTTATTCGAACGCCCGGCCAAGCCCAATCTTAAACGCGGACTTGGGCAGCTAGGGTACCGGTGGGTAAGTACCACAGCGGGTCTGCGGGCCTGTAAAGGAAGACATATTTAAGTACCCATTCAAGATGACACTTGACCGAGAACTTGGGGGACTTGTTGACAGTAGCCATAGAGAGGCTACCCAGGCCCCCAAACCCGCAGCCAGCACTCCTGGACCTGGCCCAGGGCCCGGGGCCAGAGTATGAACACCTGCACCCGCTCCAGGGCAGGTCTTACCTGTGACCTGGGCCCGGGAACCGGGGACGGCAGCTCCCCAAACAGGGGCCGAAACAGTACAGTACTATGGGCAGAAGGGGGTCAGTCCCACATCGAAGGGTGAGGCCAGTCCTCACACCCGACAGCCTATATATGAGTCCCAACTACCCTCATTAATAGGTAATCAATACTCCAACCAGTTATTCCCGCTTAAGTTATTAGTTTATTCCAACTATACTGACTTACACATCGGAGCGGAATAGACCGGCCTCGCCCGGTATTCCCTTAATTAGCAGGATTTGCAGGTATGAGTCACACCAAGATCCACTAGTATCTGTGAGTCTACGGATTCAGACAGAAACAGTTAGTAAGATAGTTCGTTTGATATTTAGTTTGATAGTCATTTTGATAGTTAGTAAGATAGTTAGTGCGATAGTATCTTTTGGAAGCAGATCTCCTCTGAAACCTATTCAATTGCAAACCATTTTTCACTGTAAAATAATATCAAACATTTTTCCAATGTATCAAAGTATATGTCTGCAGGTAAATGATCAACTTGATCTACACTATGCACAAAATCACTTCTCTAAAGCATAAACAACAATCTTTTGAAATAAAGCATTACCAATCTGTTCAAATAACAATCTGGTCAAACTACAATCTGTTCAAATAACAATCTGTTCAAACTACTTGACATGTTTCCTATACATGAAACTTCCTAAATTTTCCCAACATTCTGTTCAAAAAGCTATCTGTTCTAACAGTCTCTCCAACTATGCCGATTTTCCGCAAACCTCTTTAGAATGTGAGCTCTATACCTGTCAGCCTCTTCCTTCTCAAACTTTTTGCTTATATCGCCTTGTGACATGATAACGCTCATAAAATACATTAAATATATCCCACAGTCCACGCTGTTTTGTCACAATAAATAGATTATTTAAAGTCAGACAGTTAGAAACATAGTTACAAATATGATAGTTACTAAAATGGTAGTTACTCAGATAGTTACTAACATAGTTCTACAGACAGTTACAAACATGATAGTTACTTAAATAGTTACTAACATAGTTAAAGACAGTTACTAAGATGCCGGGTTTAGAACTTACGAATCATCTTTTTGTTGAGGTAATTTCCCAGAGAATGAATTGATAGGCATTTTGGTCCTATAGTTGTCCTTGATCCACCTTATGATTTGAATTTCAGCTTCTGTAAGAGCCTCTTCTACCATCTTCAATTCTGTGCTGGAGTTCTTGTTTGTGTCGATTTTATATCGGCAACCTTGATCCAGCATATCATCTGATTGATCAAGGACAGCTCTCATCCATATATCAATCATTTCAACCTGTTAATAACATAGTTAGTCAGATAGTTACAAAAAATGATAGTTACTAACATAGTTACACAGACAGTTATTAAGATGATAGTTACTCAGACGATTACTAACATACCATTTTGCTAGCATCTTTAAGACTTTGGCCGGAATTTTTTTTTCTAGGTCTCATGGAATCGAGGTGGAAAAATTTGCAAGACTCCTTGTCAAACACCAGAAGAGTATGGTGAAAGTTCCTCTTATGTGTTAGCGGGAACATAATGATGTCCGCTTTACCAAGCTTCTCATATAGTGGTTCACATAGGAACTGATGCATCGGTTTTGCTTCAAGATCGTCTGTTGACATCTGTTTTTTCAAACAAAACCAATGATTAGTTATCTCTAAGGTTTTCAACAAAAATATAATTTTTTCTTTTTAATTAGCATCTTACCCAGGAGTGAGTCTGCATAATTTCAATTCTAGGTGCATCTGCATCATCCTTGTTAATCATTTCTCCATGTAACAGAGCCGTAAATGCATCAATCATATTGTTTGCCACTTCAATTCCAAAAACCACTTGTTCTATTTCATATTTTGAAATTTCCGTTCCGACTTCTTTTCCCTCCCAGAAAAACACTATGCACACATAATATTAAATCAGATGATATTTACTAAGATAGTTACTAAGATGATATTTACACTCATATGATAGTTACTAAGATAGTTACTAAGATGATAGTTACTCAGATTATAGTTACTAAAATGATAGTTACTCATATGGTAGTTACTAAGGTAGTTACACAGTGTTGATAGTAGCCATAGAGAGGCTACCCAGGCCCCCAGACCCGCAGCCAGGACTCCTGGACCCGGCCCAGAGTCCGGGAGCGTAGCATGGACACCTGGTCCCGCTCCCGGGCGTGTCTTACTTGTGGCCGGGGCCCGGGAACAGGGGATAGCATCTCCCCATACATGGGCCGAAACAGTCCAGCAATATGAGCAAAGGGGGGGGGGGGGGGGGGGAGCAGTCCCACATCGAAGGGTGAGGCCAGCCCTCATGCCCGGCAGCCTATATATGAGTCCCAACTACCCTCATTAATAGGTAATCAATACTTCAACTATTCATTCCCGCTTAAGTTACCAGTTTATTTCAACTATACTGACTTAGGCATCGGAGAGGAATAGATCGGCCCCGCCCGGTATTCCCTTAGTTAGTAGGGTTTGCAGGCAAGAATCACACCAAGATCCACCGGTATCTGTAAGTCTACGGATTCAGACAGAAACAATTGCTGCCGTCTGTGGGAAGAGTTCAAAAAGTTTGTGTTGTCGTACTAGCGGGAACGGAATCGATCAGCCTATAGGTCAGAAAAAATACATATGTCTGGAAGTACAGGAGAAAAGAGGGAAGGAAATCTAGAGGACCGGTGGGTTCTGGAGCTGGTGCTAGTCCAAATCCCGGGGGCGGGGCAGGGGCAGCTCGCTGGTAGCTGCAGTCAGAATGTTGCTACCAACCGTGATCCGGACGGTATGTCCAGTGAACGCGACGGAGATCTACGCAGGAAAGGCCCGGGGACGATCTACACCGATGTCCCCTACGACCCCAAGCAGAGGGGAAGATCGGCTGCCCAGCAGCGACAACCCGGACGATGTCTCCAGTCTTGGCCAGTACGATATGGCGGGAGAGAGAGAAGAGATGCGAGCGGAAGTCACCCGCTTGCGGGATGAGAGCGACCGGGACAGGGCAGAAGCCACCGCCAGGTATCAAGATCGTCCCAGCCCCTTTGAGGGACAGCGGCTCATTCGGGGAAGATACCATCAGCTCAACCGCACGGGCACTGCAGATACTATTTGACTCGGTGTCAAATGTGAAGGCCCAGATGGAGGCCAACGAGAGAAAGGCTGCGAGACCACCGGAGAGCGCACGATTCAACGAGCGGGCCGGACCCTTCTCACTCCGGGTTCTGGATTCCGGTCACAAACATGTGCTAAGGGCTACTCCGACGCTGTTTGCTGCAACATATTTCAGGAGACCCTGTCCGGAGAGGCGCTCAGCTGGTTTTACGAACTACCGGCGAACTCTATAGAAGCATTCGAGCAACTGACCGATAGATTCGTGGGCCGGTTCATATTAACGGTCCTCTTTAACTGCAGGCAGGCGGACGGCGAAGGGATGCGAGCTTTTGTTAACCGATGGCAAACGGCCACCGCCGGGGTCAGGGACCTGGACAAAGGGATCGCCGAATGAGCTTTCAAGCAAGGTCTCCGGCCTGGAAAGTTCTCGTACGCTGTGAGGGTGGAGATCCCGCAGGGTTACGACGAACTGATGGCGATGGCTATCAGGGACGCCCAAGCAGACTACGAAACTTACGGGAGTCGTCAACACAAGAGAAGGCAGGAAGAGCCCGAACCCGCCCGACAGGAAGCCAAAAACTGGCAGCAGGGCCGGGACCGAGGAGCCTCGACCGACAAAAGACCAAAAGGTTGGGGGAACCAGCAGCGCCAGAGGGACTATGTCGACATTCCCCAACGAGCAGGGAACCCTCCCATCCTACCAGAAGAAAACCCGCCCCCTAGCGGTCATGCTAGCAGGACGACAAGAGGTATTCTCTACTTTGACCTCCTCCTACGAGGATATCTTGTATGAGAACGAGAACAACATCCCCCCTTCACCAAAAAGAAAGCACCCAAAGGGGAACCTGACCAGGGCACAGACCGGTAAATACTGCTCCTACCACGATGAAGCCACACACCACACAAACGATTGTCTTGGCTTGAAAACAACGATTGAGGACCTAGTCCGCCGCGGCGACTTACAGCGGTATCAAGGGTAACCCGGACAGTAGGGACCGCGCGGAATCGGCACGTCTATCTCGCGGCACCAACGCTCATAAGACCGGTCGAAATCTTAAACCCGTATAAAAGCTCAGTGGTCCAACAACTTGTCAGCCTGAGTAAGATGCTAGTTTTTTCTTTCCTAAACACAACTAGCTAGACATTCCAACCAGTTCGGCAGGTGTAATTTTAGCCTTCTAGGGCACTTCCGCCTGCTCCCCCTATTCAGCAGGAGCTCCTTCAGCAGCGGTTTCACCAGTAGCGTCTTCACCGGCGGCTCGGTGTCACCCTCCTGAACCTCTTCTCCATCCGCCTGCGGCGGCGGCAGCTTTGAGATGTCAAGATAGCCCTTAGTCTTCCAGTCGTCATAAGCATCGGCTATCCCCGCCTCCCGGGCTCGTTCCAGCATGTCAAGAAACTCATCACTTTCTTAATACTTCTTAACCGCCCGCTGGTAAACATTCAGGTCATTCTCATCGACTTGCCCGCCGGCAGAAGCGGAGCCCTTCGCCACCTACCGCTGGAGCTCCTCGACCTGGGCCTCCAACTCGGCCCTCTCCTCCTCCAGGCCCTTCTTCTCCTCTTCCAGAGCCTCGACCTGGGCCTCCAGCTTGCCCATCTGCTTCCTGGCCCTCTCCTCCAACCGGGTTTTCTCCCGTTGGAGCTTGGACTTCTCTGCCTCCAGGAGCTCCCGAGCGCTTGTCAACTCCGCCACCTGCTTCTTCGGCTCCGGTAGCTCCACTTACATCCAACTGATACAAGTGGTACAACAACTACAATTTAACAGGCACCGATTAGAAAGCAACAGATCACGAAATAATGTTGAGCGGATACCGGTGGCAAACTATCCTTACCTGGAGGGCCATCTCCTTGGTTTTCAGCCTGTGCTCCTCCGACCGCCCTCCCGGCGCCCCAATCTTCTCCAGCTCCATTCACTTCACGTCCATGAGCAGGCTCCGGGCGAAAGAGTCGTCCGGGAAACTATGCTTCAGGCCCGGCCCCGCAGCAGGAGTCTTCTCCACCCCCGATGCTTCTGTGCCGGCAGCAGTAGAGCTAGTGGCCGCAAGAACATCGCTGTGGGCGGTAGTGGTGCCACCACGCGTCAGCTTCAGCCGCTTGGCCAAACTCTCACCAATCGATCGGCCAGTGAAGGTAACAAGCGCGGAGGCCGGCATCTCCCGAGACCTCTTCCTCCGCTCACCCAGATCAACCTGTAAAGAAGAAGATTGGGCGGCAGACAGTGGGGACCTGGCGATAGTTGGCACCGGCCCCAGCCGGTGTGGAATCCTTGCAGCACCACCCGGGGGCTTGGACGGCCCACCAACAGCCTTTCTCGATCCAGACACCGCCTGGGGTCCCGAAGCGTGAGTCTTTACGCGCTTTAAGACGTAATCCTCGTCCGCAATGTCCAGCGAAACCAGTTTATCATGTACGGTCAACTCCTCGGTTCCCCGGTGGACCGTGGACCGCGCCGCAGGGTCCCTCTTTTCCTTCAGCTTCGAGACCAGATCTTGATTGGCCATCGACAACGTTTCGTGGGCTTTAATTGCCGTCCGGGAAGATACACCTGCAGAACACAAGGCAAACAGACTAGTCAACACCAATTCGCTTAACGGGATCAGAGCTACAACCTACATTCCACCACCCACCGGGATTCCCCCCCCCCCCCCCCCTAGATGACATAGTTCCAGCACCTCCTGTCGGATAAAGTTGTAGGAACTCCGCTCCAGGTCCGACCAGCACCCAAATACCCGGGCGATCCTATCTCTCTCCAGCTCTGATAACTGATACAACTGATCGCCGATCGGTTGAAAGGCACCGGGAACCCGGTAAGTCCTACTCCTCTTCTGCCAGCCCCCCCTGCCATCACCACCTTCTTCCTCCAATTATTGTTGAGCCAGGAGGGCAAGTGGGTTATCACCGGCTTAAAATGCCGGGCGGAAAAACTCACACACCGCCGGGCCTTACTCTTCTTCGAGTATGTCAATCGGTACAAGGCCCGAAACTCATTTACCGTTGGGCAACTCATATCACTCAGCCAGTAGAGACAGCCCAGGCTCAGTAGTTGCCTCCACTGGTTCCCGGGAAGCTGTGCCGGTGATATCCTGATGGCACTAACCAGGTATTACACAAATTCCGGCAGCCGGAATTGGTCCTCGTGAGTGGCAACCCAACCTTCCTCCGGGTTGCAGGCCGACTCTCTGGCATACAGAGGCCGCAGATCTACCTCTCCGAGAATATTCCACCTCGCCCGAAAAGCAGCAATCTCACCAGGAGTTAACAAGCACTCAGGCTCATCACAGTTTATGGTTCTATCCCCGTCCACAAGTATGTGGCGCGGGGCCCTTCCTGGGCTGGGAGCGCCGAAGGACACTCCGTACAGAGCATCCTCCTGTCCCAGTGACCCGGATGTTGACGCCTCACCAGTCGAACGGGCACTGGCGTTCAGTCTAGAGGACGAGGAGGCAAGCCAGTCCTCCATCCTCTCTTGGTCGTCCCTCACCGGTCGCCTGGCGGCCGATTCGGAGAACTCACTGGAGCTCCCAGAATCCATGTAACCTAAAAAAAAAACCCTTGGCCGATCAGAAACACAACCTAAAACCACTACTGCAGGGCAGTACGAAGCATATAGTGCCTCAGCACAGCCCACACCGGCCACTGGGCTTCTCAGCCGAAAGTTCCCGGCTCTCGCTGAGATTCGGTACTACAAGGGTCCCATCCAAAGGGCTAATCTAGATACAACCAAGTGCCAATCGGATCCAACCACGAACAAAAAAAGGAGGAGGAGAAACAATTTCAGAGTCGCAAAAGACTGAGACTCACCGATTAGTATGCACGACACGGAAACGCAATAGCTGGAAAGCACCAAGCTATTGTGTTGAGCAAGGCTAAACAAGGGATCAGTTCTCAGCCAAAAGAAAAACACACCAAGAGGCAAGGATTTATATGCAGGTCCAGCGCCCTTGAATTTCCCCCCCCCCCCCAAACTACTCAGTAGGGCAACTGAAACGCTCGTGGATCCGGGCCATCCATCCCTGACCGTCTCCTAGCGGCACGTGTCCTAGTATTGGTAACTTCCCAGGCCATCATAACTGATGAGACTAATGGAAAACCCCCTTTAATGCATGTTAGCCACTTACCTCGCATCCAGAGGGTAGTTGAAAGAAGTAGGGGACATAATAGAACCGTCCCGCCTAGAGCCTACTCCACCTAACGCTGAAATACTCCCACAAATCGAGGTATCCCACCGGAAGAACTCTTCCTCTAACACAGGAAACCCTGCAGGATTATTATTGTTACCGCTGAAATATTCCAACAAGTACGGGGCATTCTAACATATATTCCAACGGTACGGGGCTTTCCACCGGTTGAATTTATTCCACATTTCCAACCAAACAATAACGGCTCAATATTCCCCGGGAGAAGTCTTCCTTTAGCACAGGAAACCTCTTCCCGCAGGCTAAAAACCATGCATCAATATTATGTACGGGCTACGATATTTCAACCGTAGTGCCTGCTCCGGTTCAAGGCTATCCTAGCCGTCGGTCCATCCAGCTTCAACTATTGGATGCGGTATCACACAGGCCATAATTGCACTTGCTTATCGCTCTCGTATGGAATAACCGGTTCGTCGAACTGAGACATTCCTACGGACAGCCGTGTACGACCTAACAGATCCAATGTACCACCGGGCTTTATAAACCCGGGAGACTTGATCCTCTAACACATGATAACTCTTCCCACAGGTTAAAAACCCTGCACATACATCCCACCTGCAGGAACAAATGCAGCGACGTGGGGACAGCTACCAAGGACTACTCCAGACCACGCCACCCACCGGGAGACTTGATCCTCTAACACAGGACAACTCTTCCCGCAGGCTAAAATCCATGCACATACCTCATGCCTATACGGGCAAAGGGTATGAAACGATCGGGGATGTCTCCGGTACCAACACATGCAGGACAGCTTCACCCAGGGATACTTGATCCTCTCATACAGGACAACTCTTCCCGCAGGCTAAAAACCCTGCACATCCTATATGCCTGCAAGAACAAGAGGTTGTGAAATGCGTGGGGACCGCTACCTAGGATCACTCCGGGCCACGCCACCCACCAGGAACTCTTATAACATGGGGCACGTTTCCCACTGGTACTAGGTGACCTCTTCAAAACAGTTTAAGGTACTCACCGACTACTGTGGTTACCGTTCTTGACTTGGGAGACTCGGTCATCCCATTCGCTATATTCACCGGGTTTTCCCGGAACATTGCATGGCGGATTTCAAAGTCACATCATCTCATTTGCTATATTCACCGGGTTTTCCCAGAACATAGCATGGCGGATTTCAACGTCACATCATCCCATTCGCTATATTCAGCGGGTTTTCCCGGAACATAGTATGGCGAATTTCAACGCCACATTATCATCTCATGTACTACATCTTGTACCCATATGCAACTGTCAGTATCAACATCATAATCATGCACTCATCACATTATGCATCATCATAACAGGTTTATTCGAACGCCCGGCCAAGCTCAATCTTAAACGCGGACTTGGGGTAGCCGGTGGGTAAGTGCCCCAGCGGGTCTGTGGACCTATAAAGGAAGACAGATTTAAGTCCCCATTCAAGATGTCACTTGACCGGGAACTTGGGAGACTTGTTGACAGTAGCTATAGAGAGGTTACCCAGGACCCCAGACCCGCAGCCAGGACTCCTGGACCCCGCCTAGGGGCCCGGGAGTGTAGCATGGACACTTGGTCCTGCGCTCGGGCAGGTCTTACTTATGGACGGGGCCTGGGAACCGGGGATATCAGCTCCCCAAAAAGGGGCCGAAACAGTCCAGCAATATGAGCAGAAGGGGGGGGGGGGGGGGGGGGCAGTCCCACATCGAAGGGTGAGGCCAGCCCTCATGCACGGTAGCCTATATATGAGTCTCAACTACCCTCATTAATAGGTAATCAATACCTCAACTATTCATTCCCGCTTAAGTTACCAGTTTATTCCAACTATATTGACTTAGGCATCAGAGCGGAATAGACTGGCCCCGCCCAGTATTCCCTTAGTTAGCAGGGTTTGCATGCAGGAATCACACCAAGATCCACCGGAATCTGTGAGTCTACGGATTCAGACAGAAACACACAGATAGTTAGAAAGTTAGTCAGAAAGATAGATACTTAGTTAATAGTTACTAAGATAGTTACTAAGTTGATAATTACTAAAATAGTTAGTCAGAAAGAAAGAAAGATAGATAGTTGATAGTTACTAAGATAGTTTACTAAGTTGATAGCTAATAAGATAGTTAGTCTGAAAGAAAGATACTTAGTTGATAGTTACTAAAATAGTTACTAAGATAGTTTCTAAGTTTAGTTATTAAGATAGTTAGTAAGAAATATAAGTACTTAGTTGATAGTTACCAAGATAGTTACTAAGATACTTAGTTGATAGTTACTAAGATAGTTACCCAGACAGATACCAGGACAGATAGTAGGAAACACAGTTACTAATTTCGATACCAAGGCAGATAACATGATAGATATTAGGATAAATCAATTTTATGGTTACCCGCTCGGTGCCTTGTTCCAGTATTCTTGCAGCCAGAGCTTTGTGTTGTTGTCCATGTAATCTCTGTACACTCTGTGATCATCCCAGTCCAGCACCTCTCTTTGGCTGGGTTGAGAAGGTTCCTCTGAATCACCAATTATGTATATTGGTTCACCCTCCTCTGTCAGCGCAGCTACGTCATCAAATAATGTAGTAACAAATACAGATTCAATCTGTTCTGTTTGCCCCACCTTTCTCACACTTTCCTCTTTCTTTTTGCGCATTTCTTCTTCGAGCTTTTTCCTGTTCTCTTCATGCCTTTTTCTTCTGATTTCACGTTCAGCTTTGACATCGTTCCACTAGTATATGTTGTCCTTTTTCGAAATCCTCTTCTTGTTTTTTATTCGAACAACATATGAATACATTCCCAAGGATGCTACTGTACTTCCAGAGTGCATTTCATCAATTGAAAATTTTGTCACATTTTTGTTTAACTTGAAATGCACTTTTTTCTTCTTTTTTGCTTCAGATTGATTGAAAATAGACATGTGAACCGGTGACTCAATGATTTGGAACTTGTGAGGGTCCGCTATCATGTCTCTGAGAGTCGGTTATATGGGCTGTGGTGCTGGTGTTGCTGGTGGTGTGCTCATATTTGCTGCTAAGATTTGTACTGGTTGCTGCGGTGATTGAGCGGGATTGCTGTAAGCTCCCCATGGAGATATGATCCCCGGTAAGATATTGAAAGAAGGCAATTCTGTCACTGGTGTCTTTGGTGACCATCTTGCCTCGTCTGGGATTTTGCGATAATATGTTAAAGTTTCTTCCTTGTCAGCTGCGCGATTGGAAAATTCTATGAGATAACTGTTACTGTTATAGTTACTGTTATAGTTACTAATTAATACAGATACTCATATGATAAAAAAAATCAGATGATAGTTACTCAGTTCAGTTGATAGTTACTCAGATAGTTACTAATATAGTCATACAGATAGTTAATCACATGATAGTTAGTCAGATAATTACTAAAATACTTAAACAGATAGTTACTTAAATGATAGTTAGTAAGGTAGTTACACCGATAGTTAGTAAGATAGATACTTAGTTGATATTTACTAAGATAGTTACTAAGATGATAGTTAATAAATAGTTTGTGAGATGATAGCAACTAAGATGATAGTTACTAAGATAGTTACTAAAATTGTTATAAATATAGTTACTCAGATAATGAGCTCTACAGTTACTGAAAAAACCCACTGACAGTTAGTAATTACTTGTTGGTGGTAGATATGGTGCACCGCCAAGCATGTTCGGCGACCTCGTGGACCGTGCAACCGGTGTCATGGGTCCTAGTTCCGGCATCCGGCGGGTAGACCGCAACCCTGGCTATATTCCCAATGTCAGAGATCACCGGTGCCGCACCCGGAGGGCGTGGCACCGGGCTCCCGAAGTAGCTTCGTGGGTAGGCAAATGTGTAGTAATGTGGGCTTGTGTCCCACATTGGAAACATGGTGTAGGAGGAAGCCTTCCTTCTCTATAAATAGGAGGCTTCCCCCTTAGTATTAAGGACTTTTGGTTCCTGGGCATTCCACCCTTGTACCATCGATGGCTTATTAGCCGGTTATAGTGAATTCCAAGTGGACGTAGCCGTGCCCTCCGATGGCACGGTGAACCACTATAAACCCTTGTGTTCATATTCTATCTTTGTTGTCCTGTATCTACTAGACCCCCGGGTTTAGGCAGAAACAATTGGCGCCGTCTGTGGGAATCAGTTCAAAAAGTTGTGTTGCTCTACCAGCTGGGTAGAGATCGGTAGTTGTGATCTTATTTATTCCATCGGGAAAAAGAAAAAAGTGAAGAAGAAGCCCTGGCAGCCCAGTTCATGGCAGGCAGCAGGCCCGGTTGGCAGCAGGCCCGGTCAACAGAAGCAGGCCCGCCCGGTCAGCCCTGAAGTATTCCACGCGCGAGCTCCGGTGCGGTTTCGGACTTGGCGCCATTTGTTTCACCGGCTAGCGGTCTCCGTCCCCCGAGCAGCCCTCCGGTGCGGCGTCACCGGCCCAGCATGCAGTCCGGTCAGCAGCCATGCAGCTCGGCCGATCCGCGTGTAAGGCTCCGGTGCGGCTTCGTCTTCGGCGTAGCAGCTCCGGTGCGGCAGGTCCGTCCCGGGTTCGGCTTCCGGTGCGGTTTCGTCGTCCGGTGCGGTATCACAGCCCTGCTTCGTCGTCCGATGCGGCATCCCCGGCACTGCTTCGTTCTCCGGTGCGGCGTCCCCGGTGCAGCACGTCTCCGGTGCAGCATCTTCCAGCAGTTCCGGCGCATGGTCCGGGCCGGACGAGGATCGAGGGAGAGCCAAGGTCGAGATGGGCCGGACGGGATTCCCCGGCCGGGAGAACGGGAGAGCGCCGGACGAGAGGAGAGAAGTCCCCGAGCTGTATGTGATGCCGGGTGGAGCCACCGGCCGAGGAGGATGCCGGCCGGGTGGAGATGCCGGCCGAGGAAGGTGCCGGTCGAGCGGTGGTGCCGGCCGAGAGTCCACCGCCCGAGCGTGTCCGGCCGAGGAAGCAGAAGCCCGAAGCAGAGAGAAGCAGAGCAGAGGAAGAAATGGCGGGAAAGCAGCAGTGTTCAAACCCGGTCAGCCCCGTTCAGGACCGGTCAGCCGATCCGCATCTTGGGCCGGGCCGGGTCTTCAGCAGCATCCGGGTTTGGGCAGCTTCCAGCAACCCTGGGCCACTCCATTTGTTCAGTTTCAGCAGCTTGGACACCCAGAAATTTTCTCTGGGCACCCACTGCTTCCAACAGCAAATCAACCTGCAGCAATCTCCAGCAAAGCTAAGTTCTTTGATCCTTACAATTATATTTACTCCACTTCTATGCGAGTACTGTGCTATATATTTGGCGAGCATGTGAATTGTTTTTCCCGCATGATAATGAATGTGCATGCTTACCTGCTACATCGGTAATATTTAGCTTTGTTGTGCATGGCATAGTCTTTCATGTGTGGCTGGCCGAGTTCTATCCTCCGGGATCTTTTCCTCCGGGAAACGGTAAGCCAGTGACAACGGCTGAGGCATTCTACCGGTTATGTACCATTCAACCGGCTCTGGGGCATTCCAACGGCTAAGCCAACACTAACGAAAGACTTTGCATGACCTCTTCAAGCTACACATGCCTTCATTTTATACGTGATCATGATTTATGTGTTCCATTGATATTTGTGGGCATATCATTGGTAACCCCGGGCAGTATTCGTATCACCGAGCGGTAACAAGTAGCTACCCGGTGCTTGATTCCAGTATGTGGCTTAAATTCTGATCATTTGTTTATTTCTATTCTTGTTTTATTAGGTACATATCATCCAGAGGCAAAAGGCGATCACCTCGAGAAGAGCCCAATCTCACTTAGGGACTTGGGGGACTGGAGGTAGTAGGGGAGGTAGTAGGGGTGACTCGGTCACCGCCTATGCTTGGAAGCGCATGATGATTAACTCCCCAAGTAAGATTGCACTCTTACTCGGGAACTTGGGGGACTTGTTGGTGGTAGATATGGTGCACCGCCAAGCATGTTCGGCGACCTCGTGGACCGTGCAACCGATGTCATGGGTCCTAGTTCCGGCATCCGGCGGGTAGACCGCAACCCTGGCTATATTCCCAATGTCAGAGATCACCGGTGCCGCACCCGGAGGGCGTGGCACCGGGCTCCCGAAGTAGCTTCGTGGGTAGGCAAATGTGTAGTAATGTGGGCTTGTGTCCCACATTGGAAACATGGTGTAGGAGGAAGCCTTCCTTCTCTATAAATAGGAGGCTTCCCCCTTAGTATTAAGGACTTTTGGTTCCTGGGCATTCCACCCTTGTACCATCGATGGCTTATTAGCCGGTTATAGTGAATTCCAAGTGGACGTAGCCGTGCCCTCCGATGGCACGGTGAACCACTATAAACCCTTGTGTTCATATTCTATCTTTATTGTCCTGTATCTACTAGACCCCCGGGTTTAGGCAGAAACATTACTAATGTAGTTACCAAAAGAATTGCTATCTAGAAATTGAAACAAATTCTAATTACCTTTGCTTTTTTTTCCTCTCTTCTTTTATTTTCAGCCTCTTCTTCATGTGCTCTTTGTTCATCCAGCTGACGATTTCTTTCTATTTCTTCCTCCACTATTCACAAAGCGTCCAGCTGATCTACTTCAAGCTCTTTTTCTTCTTCATTTTCTTGACTGGTTTCCTCCACTTGAGCTTTCTGACCTTCTTGTTCGGCTTCATTTGCCAAGTTTTCCAGGCCATCTGATTGAGGTTCTTGTGGTCTCATCTCCATTGTGTTGGAGAATTGAGTTAGCGCGGCCACAATTTTCTTCTGGCTATCCAAGTCAGCCTTTAATTTCTCATTTTCCATGTTTTGTGCCGTTGCAGTCTGCTTCAGCACCACAATTTCTAGTTCTGCAGCTTCTAATTGTTCTGACAGCTGCGCCATTCTGCTCTCTCTTTCCTTTAACTGTCTCTCTAGACCTGCTATCTTCTTCTGCTTTAATCTGAGCTGTTTTGAAAATTCCTCGCTCAGCATTGGAGGTTGCTTTTGGTCCCTTTCAGTCTGCTCATTCTATTGAGGTTCATCTTTGTTATGTTGAGCTTCATCATCATCATCACTGCTGCTCCCCTCCAGGTCTTCGTTGCAGTTTGCAAAATATTTCTGAAAAAAATAAAAAAAACAATTACTGACACAGTTAACATATATCTACAGTTCCTAACACAGTTACTAAAATGATAGTTACTAAGATAGTTACTCAGATGATAGTTTCTCAGATTATAGTTACTAAGATGATTGTTACTCAGATGATAGTCACTCAGATTATAGTTACTAAGATAGTTGCTACTCAGATGATAGTTACTCAAATGATAGTTATTAAGATAGTTACACAGATGATAGTTACTTAGATGATAGTTACTAAGATAGTTACTACTCAGATGATAGTTACACAGATGATTGTTACTCAGATGATAGTTAATAAGATAGTTACTAATATAGTTACTAAGATTATAGTTACTTATGTGATAGTTACTCAGATAGTTATTAACATAGTTAGTCAGATAGTTACTAATATGATAGTTACAAAGGTAGTTATTAAGATGATACTTACGGACAAATCTTTGAGCTGATACTTCCACATTTTTTTCTTCAACTGCTCGAGGTCCCATTTTCTGATCATATGTTGTTCATCCTCCCTCCCTAGAATCGGCTGCACCATTTTTGTTTTCATGCACAGCCAATACTATTTTTACAAAATGAATGTTAGTTTATAATCAGCAAAATGAAACATTACAAAAAAAAAAATAAAGGAAGACAAAACTCGCACACTTACCAGAATGACATGAATATTTCCTCCTGTATTCTTCGATGCACTATCCGATTTCTTGTATTTACTGAGACATCTTTTCAGGAAGATTTTGACTTCTTTTGCCCAGGCATAGGTAGAAGTTTCACCTAAATCCTCGACAGCTCTTATCATGTCTATTTGGACGGTTCCTTTGCATTTGGGAAGATAAGTTTGATTAGAATGTCAATGATTATCAGCCTTGCTACATTCTCATCTTTGCTCCGTCTTTCCTCATCAGATTGAGGATTCTTTTCAATTCTGATGTGATGACTTTATTCACTGTCTTTTTATTTACTTCCTTCGCTTGTCCGAAAAATCTCATCACAAAATCAGAAGTGGGGGTCGCTTTTCTCTCAATGTAGGTTCTTGTACGGTTCAGCCCCAGAATTTTTGAAACATCTGATGATTTGATTCGGAACCTCTTCCCAACAAACTGAAACTCATCTCTTAATTGATCGTAAGCTTCCAGCACCATCCCCACCTGGTTGTTTGACTTTGAACCGTAAACAAGGTTCTGGTGGAGTGCTTGAAACAGCTTTGCAAACGAAGTGCTCTCAATCAGCTCTACTACTGCTTGAGGAATTTGGCATCCGTATTCTTTAAAATTCAGTATTGGTGCTACTGAATTGTACAGTCTGCACCTGTTTCTTCTGTTTCTGCTCATTTTAAAACACAATTACTATGACAGTTGAATAATAATTATTATTATATTTAATAGTTACTTTTGATAGTTATAATGATAGTTACTAGTTACCTTTTGATAGTTATAATGATAATTTCTATGATAGTTACTAGTTATTTTGATAGTTACTAGCTAATTTGATAGTTACTATGATAGTTACTAGTTATTTTGATAGTTACTATGATAGTTAATAGTTAGGTGAGATAACTATCATAGTTAGTTACTAGTTTCTAGTTTATGTGATAGTTGTTATGATAGTTACTAGTTACTGTGATAGTTACTATGATAGTTACTAGTTACTGTGATAGTTACTAGCTAATTTTGATAGTTACTATGATATTTACTAGTTATTTTGATAGTTACTATGATAGTTAGTAGTTACAGTGATAGTTACTATGATAGTTACTAGTTACTTTGATAGTTACTTACAAGACTTTGCAGTTGATGTTCTTCTCCTTTTTTTTTTTTTTTTATCACAGCAAGCTTCTTTGAATATTTATCATCATCTTCATCTTCATCAGTTTCATACTCAGATTCACCAGCACTACTAGATGTATCATCTTCATTTTCATTATCATCATCACCCTCTTGTTGTCGTTTTCTTTTCTTAGCTTTACTTGCTCTTTCTTCCCTTATTTGCACATTTGATAAGTAGAGTTACTATGACAGTTTTTTCAATTATAACACACTTACTAAGATATTTACTGAAAAGAAACACAGTTACTATGACAGTTACTTACTGATTGTCGTGCTTTCTTTCCTTTTCTTGCATCAGCAACATCTTTATCATCATCGCTTTCATTATTTTGTTTTCTTTTTCTTTTGTCAGCTGCCACTACCTTATCTTCTACCTGTTCTGCTTTCTTCTTCTGTGCTCCCATCAATTCATAGTTAGATGATTTATACACTAACATTTGCATTACCAACTGCTTAATAGTTACACTAACAATTACAGAAAAAAAAAATTCGGTTACAAAGAATCTTGTGCTGTTTTAGTTTTATAATCATTTTTTCTGTATGTTCATCATTCCTTTGCTTTGAACGTATCTCGTGTTGTACATCATCTTCACTGCTGTTGATCTCTTTTTCTTGACTGTTATGAAACGGTTTGATAGTTACTAGAATAGTTACAGTTATAGTTCTATGCAGATAACACAGTTTCATTCATTCACACACACACAAACACATAATTTGATTCTCTATTTGCTCAATTTTGATTTCAAACTTCAAAAATTAAGATCTTATCGATTTTATTTTAAAACCGGACAAAAAAGTATGTGAAAGGTTTCCTATGTTTGTTACCTGTAACTAGATCGGACCTCTGGTATGGCGAGGTGGAGAAGCAATGGTGGAGAAGAAATTTTAAATATGCTCCACTTCGGCAAGAAATTTTAAATATGCTCCACTTCGGCAAGAAATTTTAAATATGTTCCACTACGAAAACATTCACTTCGGCAAGAAATTTTAAATATGCTCTATTTATATATAAAAACAAACACCTACAAACACCTCAATTTTTTTTCTTTATCTTTTTCTCTAAACTTCCTATTCTACCTCATATCTCCTCCCCACCCGATTCTCTTCCCAAAACAACCCAACAACAATTGTTATAAGTCATAACCTATTAACAAGGGGAAAAAAGGAAGTACATTTTTTTATAGGTATGATAATGCTTAAATAATTCTCTAGTAAAGAAACATAGTATAGTTTCATTAGAGAATCAATGAATTATTGAAACTGAATCTTTTTTTTTTTTATGTATTTCGACATAAAAAGTTTTTGATTAGCTTCAATGATTATTATTGGATTAAGGTGATCAGTTCACAAATCAAAATCATTAGTGGAGGATTATCGAAAATCCTCTATCAATAAGTAGGAGTCTCTTTTACTTCTATTCCTTTGCACAAATCAAAATCATTAGTGGAGGATTATCGAAAATCCTCTATCAGTAAGTAGGAGAGTCTTTTTTACTTCTATTCCTTTGCACACAATTTGTTTTTCTTTTATTCTCAAGAGGGTAAAATAGTAATTTTAAAATGAGAAATTTCATATACATTCCCCAAACCTTTTAATACACACCGTCTAATCAATACACCACTATTTTAATTTCTCATCCTAATATTTTACTAAATACACTACTCAAAGTACCTAAAATGTCCCTAACCACAAAAAAAACACAAAATATATTATTATTTGACTATATCTTATCTAGTATGATTAGTGTATATCTCAATGAATATTAATATTTATAGATGTCAATATTGATTTCTTGTGATGTTCTTAAAAAATTATTGAAATTTATTACTGTTCTTCGAATCATAAACATGAAATAATAAACATTATGAAGAACACAAATCTCAACACCATATGGGTTGTGTTTAGATGAAGAAGAGTCAAATAGGTATATGGATGAAGAGAAAAAGAAGAAGAAAAAATTAATGAAATGAGGACACAAATCGATCTTTTAACATTTTTTGAATTAATCAACGACGGTATCCTCAAATGCTTTCTAAACCTAGAGACTAATCCCCACCGAGGGATCTTGTCAAAACGATTCCTCCCCCCTGGCCACCAAGAAGATTTAAAAAAAAAAAAAAAAATGATCTAAAGATTTCACACCTACCCCGTATCGTGACTCGAATCCAGAACCTAATAACCTACTTCCTAGGTAATGGTGCTCTTTTACCACTTGAGATATCCCATTTAACATGAATTGCCTCGAAAATTGAATTAATATGTGGAAAGAAATAAACGAATCGATTAATATCCAAATTTTCAATCAAAACTTCCATTATAATAGATGTCATCTCAAATTTCCTCGTCTGTTTTTTCTTTTACTACATTAATTAGTTTTTTTTTTAAATGATTTTGAAATCTGTATTTTAATTTGTTTTATATTTTCTTAATTTGTTATATACGAATATTTTAGTCATTTTGTATAACTACAAAATCTGGTTCTAATTATAAAATACTAGCTTCGTACCCGTGCGATGTACGTGTTATTGATGAATATAGGAAAAATATAGAATTTTGTTTGTCACTACCTTCTTTCATTTTGTTTAATGTGTTTTCTTATAAGACAATCTTTTAGGTAATCTTTTGAAATTTCCAAAAAGAAAGGGTGTGTATTTAGCATTTGATGGAGTGTATATAAAACTACTCCACTTCAACAACCGACCTTTTGAAGAAAAAAAATTACACAGATGGACAGTAAATAGAAATTTTGAAATTAACAAGCAATGATGTGTCAACTCTCCGATTATTCATTGATTATTTTATATTTTTTTCAAACATTTTACAAAAATTGAGCATGATCAAAGACACTGCATTTCAGTGTTTTTTTTTAAAGAATAAGAATAATAAATAAATAAATATTGTTGAAATAAGAAAGAAATTGATCGGTAAATAAAAATAAATAGTAAAAAAAAAGAAAAAGAGCGAGAATAAGAGATTAAATAAATAAAAAATATTTTAGGTTGAGTATTCTTTATTTAACAACTGAACTACAATTAGTTGTGAAATTGATGTTGGCGACACATTTCAATTGTTTTTTCTGTTGTGATTAAGGAAAGAACTTAAATACAATTAGTCTATCGTATGTCGAATTCACCACTTATAAAGGGAGATTTAAAGCCGTTAAGCCAAATGGTACATGTCTAATGGTTTTTTTTTTTCCAATGATAGAGCAACAATAATAAGTGACAATAGGTAAAACCCTTATGTGCTACCCCAATACCATTTGGTCTAGTGACATAGTCTCTCCTTGTTGATAGGAGCATAAAATGCGACGTTCTTAATGTGTTTTACCCTCGTTTATACTTTGCTTTAACCCTTATTGTTGTAGAATAGTAGAGTCTTGAATATTTGGTAGAGTTACAATGAAAATGTGCTAAGTAAGTAAGTATAGAGAAAAAGACAGAAATTTGTCAAAAGCCGATTTTGAAGTCTTTAAATGTTTCGTTGGTTCTGTAAAACCTCGACTTTGCTTTTGATGAATTTTTTGTTCTCTTATATGCAGTAGACATGTTGATGATTGAGCAATAAAAGGAGCTATAGAAATCGGAGCAAAAGAAGCTGTCATGAATTGCAAGGAAAAGTTTATCGCAAATCCAGCAAGTTCCAGTAATTTTCTGGGCTCATCATCTAACTTCAATAATTTCTCCAAGACGATTCACGAGAAGCTAGAAGGCGTGCCATATATGCATGGAAAGCTCTGGGAGTCTAGTTTTCAGAACATTTTGAATCGCAGCCATAGCTATTATGTGAAGGAAGTTATGTCAGTCACAACGCCGGAAGGTCAAGGCTGCCGAGAAGAACAACCTACTGCCTGCCGAGAAGACTTTCTGTGTTTCTGCACCAAAATGGTGTCCAAGTGCATCAAATGAGATTTTCTGAGCTAAATGAAGATTAGGGAAGCTAGCCAAGCCAAAAAGAAAGTGCAAATAAGGAAGAAGGAAGTACTTCCCTAGTCCTAGCAGGAAGAGGAGTGAAGCTGTCGAGAGGCCTGTTAAGTGGCTGCAATGTTTTGGAAGCTTCCAAAATGTGTCCAGGAAGAGTGAAAACGTGTGAAGACCAAGGAAGGGAGTCATGGCTGCAAGCATGCAGATCGCCAAATCAAAGAGGGAAAAGAAGAAAACCTAGTCCAAGGAGAGAAATGAAAACCTAAACCTTTTTGGATTGAGAAAGAAGATTTCCTTGCCCTTATGCAGCTGCCGAATCATCCTCTTAGTCTCCTATATAAAGGCCGGCAATGCCCTTGTACACAAACACGAGCCTTAAGCTCTACCAAATATTTTGCCATAGGAATATATAGAATAGCTAGCCGAAATTCACTCCACCACCACTTCTAATATCTTCCACCCGATTCATGTTCTAAAGACTCGGAATGAGCAAACACCTTTTCGCGCATTAGAGACACCATTGCGAGTGGCTAGAATGCGTGATCCAAACTCCTCCATCTCTAAGGCTTGGTATTTTATAGTTTTACAATTCTTTGTCTATGAAGGTTGTATGTTTTTATGGTATTTTATGTATGTCTATGTATGTATGATTTGAATGTTTGGTTTGTGCACGATAGTTTCGTGTTGAGTCTTATCCTTGTATTCATGAAGTTCAAGTTTCAGATTCAATAACTCTAAGTAGCATGTAAACATAATAAGTAGTAAGTCTTAGGTTAGGTTATAGGGAAGCATGTTTTGTTTTCATTCGTGTCTCATACTTGGTTTATTTTTTAAATTAGTAGGCAACCAAGATTGATGGTCTATACAAGTGCAATATATGGGGTGTCAATCTTACATGTCGAAATTAAGCATAGGTCGAGTCAAACGTGACATTGTCTTGATTTGTGTCGATTTCCTAGGACTAGAGTAGTTTAAAGAATTTACATATCGATGCGAGATGAGTGACGACATACTTGTTAACATGTCTCCAACTAAAGATTTCGTGCATATATGTTACTTGTTTAAATTCATCGTTGCTAAGTGTTATTTAAACCGGTTAGCTAAATATTAGGATTAAGCGTTAAGATAGTCCTAAGTATTTTTGTGAGGTCTATATTGATTAGGTGACCGCTAAGGCCCTAGTTATGTTGGAACTAAGTCGAGTCTAGAATGTTTTCAAACTTGCTACCTTGTTTCCTTTCTTTTGTTTATTACATGTTATGTAAACTTTTGTGTGAGTGCTTTGAGTGAAAGATGTTGATCACTTGTAAATATTAGATTATGATTTATTTTTCATGTTTTGTTCTTTAATTTTTGTAGGAAGTAACGTTTTCAAAACCTTTTCCCCCCTAAAACGTGTATATATGTATATCTGTATATTTGTGACATAGGAATGTATATATATGTATATAATTGTGACGTTTTGTATATATGTAAATATGTGAATATAAGTGTTAATGCTTTGAATGTTTCAGGTACCCTTTAATCCCCGGACTGAACGATCCCTACTTGCTTTATACTACTAACGATCTTTTGTAGGGTTATTATTTGTGAGTGTCGCTTGCGACGTTCATCACTTGTTAAGTGGGAGGTTGTGAATTTGATTCACAAAAGACTCATTGTAGCATTTCAGTTGTCTATTTGATAAAAAAAAAAATTAAAACTCTTATGCGGTAAACTTCTTTTGATAAAGCTGCTCTCGAAATATGTACATTTTAACGGCTATAATCTATGAAATATTGTTCACAAGAAGCGAAAAGTTCCAAACTGAACCAAACCACTTATGACACAATCATACAAATCGACAACACAACTTGGAATTTTGAAATTAACGAGCAATGACGTGTGAACTCCTCTGTTATTTATAAATCTATTTTATAATTCTTTTTGAGCATTTATATAGAACATGAGATAGAGAATAGTCGACACCACATTTTAGTGGTTTTTTTTTTCTAAAAAAATTTAGTAAGAATAATAAATAAATAAATAATGTTGAAATAAGAAAGAAATTGATTGGTTTAGGTAAAAACATTTGTTGACGAAGAAGCTCTCGAAATACGCCCATTATAATGGTCATAAAAAAAGTAAGCTATCTCTTGAGACAATCATACTAACCTATTTTCTTATACAATCATACTAACCAACAAAACTATAAATTTTGAGATGTATACAGACAATGAGGTGTTAGCTCTTTGTGAATTCATTGATTTACTTTACGTTGTGTATTTTTTTAGTTAACAATTGAACTACAACTAGTAGTGTTAACAATTGAACTACAACTAGTAGTGAAATCGATGATGGCGATACAATTCAATTAATTTTTCTACTGTGATCATGTTAACATTATAAACACTATTAGTCTATCGTCCGTCGAACTCACCCACATATAAAGGGAGATTTTATGCCTTTAAACCAAATCGTACATGACTAATGGTTTATTTATTTATTTTTTATTAATAAAAGAGCAACAATAACAAATAACAAAAATGTTATAGGTGAAACCTTATGTAGTAAAACATCTTTTGACAAAGCTGCTCTTGATATATGCGCATTATAACGGCTATAAACGTATGAAACATTATTAATATGCGCATTATAACGACTATAAACGTATGAAACATTATTATCACAGGAAGCGAAAGGTTCCGAACTTGACCAAACCACCTTATGATATAATCACAAATCGACAACACAACTTGATGAAACTTTAAAACTAACGAGCAATGATGTGTCAGCTCCTCGGTTATTTATAAATCTATATTATAATTCTTTTCGAGCGTTTATATAGAACATTAGAGAGAAGACAACTGCATTTTAGTTTTTTTTTTAGTAAGACTAATAAATAAATAAATAATATTTAAATAAGAAAGAAATTGATCAGTAAATTTAAGGGGTTTTTACCCAAAACTACAATTTTGGGTACATAATTACCAATAGCAAGGTCCTCTTTTTAAATTACCATTAGCAAGGTTCCATCCAAAACTAACAAAATCAGTTAAGTCTTAAATTACATAATTACCCTCATTAAGCCTAATGCTACTGATCCTCAGAACTCAACTTAATACTACTGACCCTCAGTAGCTCCGCCGTCCTCCGCCGTGCTTTAATACTACTGACCCTCAGTATCTCCGCCGTCCTCCGCCGTACTTCAAAAATACTGACCCTCAGTATCTCCGCCGTCCTCCGCCGCACTTCAATAATACTGAGGCTCAGTAGCTCCGCCGTCCTCCGCCGTACTTCAAAAATACTGACCCTCAGTATCTCCGCCGTCCTCCGCCGCACTTCAATAATACTGAGGCTCAGTATCTCCGCCGTCCTCCGCCGCACTCCGCCGTCCTCCGCCGCACTTCAATAATACTGAGCCTCAGTATCTCCTACTCAAAACCCTAATTCTCCCAAAAAAAATCCAGATCCCTCACTCCTCCACAAACCGGCCTCCACCGATCCAATTCCAACCACCAAATCCCAATCCCACCACACCACACCAAATCAAACAACAAACACCACACCAAGGACAAAGAGAGGGAGAGGTAGAGAGGGAGAAACGCGAGAGAGCCAAAGAGGGAGGCAGAGAGGGAGAGACAGAGAGAGGGAGAGGTAGAGAGGGAGAGACGAGAGAGAGAGGCAGAAAGAGAGAGAGCCAGAGAGGGAGAGGTAGAGAGGGAGAGACAGAGAGAGAGCAAGAGAGGGAGAGGTAGAGAGGGAGAGACGAGAGAGAGTGTCGTCACCCTCGGTCCCCCCGGCTCCGCCGCTCCTCAGTCCCCCTGTCTCCGCCGTCGTGCTCGGTTCCCTGGCTCCGCCTCCGCTACCTCGATTTGCTCCGGTTCCGGCCTCGCGTTCGCTCCTCGTCGTCGTCGTCGTCACGTCTCCGAGCTCGCAGCTTGCGCCTCGCCTCGCTCCGGCCTCGCTTCTGCCTCGCACCTCTCCGGCCTCGCTTCTGCCTCGCGCCTCTCCGGCCTCGCGTCTCTCCGGCCTCGCGCCTCTCCGACCTCGCTTCTGCCTCGCGCCTCTCCGGCCTCGCTTCTGCCTCGCGCCTCTCCGGCCTCGCGTCTCTCCGGCCTCGCGCCTCTCCGACCTCGCTTCTGCCTCGCGCCTCTCCGGCCTCGCGTCTCTCCGGCCTCGCGCCTCTCCGACCTCGCTTCTGCCTCGCGCCTCTCCGGCCTCGCTTCTGCCTCGTGCCATTCCGCCTCGCGTCTCTCCGGCCTCGCGCCTCGATCTGCTCCACCGCCCACCTCCCCTCGGCGCCTCCAATCTCAGATCTAGGGTTTGGGTCTGGGTGGGTTTGTCGGTTTGAGGACGAGAGAGAGAGATCTGTGAGTTTTTTTTTTTTTTTTTAAATATATATAGATGGCATATATTGTAATTTTTACATTTTGAGGGTCAATTATGTCATTTAATATTGGACGGATTAAAAGTCTGTTAGTGTTAAATCCTGCTAGTGGTATAAAAAAAACAGATCTTGCAATTGGTAATTATGAGTACAAAATTGTAGTTTTGGGTAATTATCTAATATAAAAAAGAGTAAGAAAATTATGAAAAGAGTGAGAGTAAAACACTAAGAAAAATAACAATATATTTTAGGTAAAATCATATGTTGAAGAATAATCTCTCAAAATATTCCCATTATAACTATCACAAAAATCCAAATTTGACTTACTGATCTCTTGTACAAGAGTAGTTTTAAATACACTCCTCTGACCTCTAAATATACATTCCTTACTTAATACACTACTCCCTAATTTTTTCATTTCAATATTAAACTAGATGCACATCCGCAAGTACCCAAAATACCCTTATGCTAAAAAAAACCGTAAAATATCATATTATTTCATCTGAATATTTTTTAAAAATATTTTTAGAATATTTTTAACATATTTTCTACTAGTTTCATCTATAAATTTTTTTTATATTTTCAAAATATCATTAGCCAATTGATAATTAAATTGAGAGTTGTGTTGTTACAACTCCAACATCAATCAATAAGTCGGAGAAAATAAATTTCAAAATTAAAATGTCTAGGTCTACATATGTATTGTGTTATTTAATTTATTTACTTTTTGTTTTTTTTCCTTCTTATGATAATAGATATATGTTTTGGTCATTTAACCTATTTATATAGTCTGATTTAAGATATAGAATAAGAAGAGTGTGTATTAAGTGGTTTGTGGAGTGTATATAAAATTTCTCCCTGTACAATTACACTAACTAATGAAACTAGAAATTTTGAAATGTATAGAGGCGATGAGGTGTTAGCTTTTTGTGAATTCATTGATTTACTTTACGTTGAATATTTTTTATTTAACAACTAAACTACAACTACTGAGATTAATGATGATGACACATTTTAATTGATTTTTCTCTTTCTTTTTTTTTTAAAAGGAGTTGATATTATTAATCAATAGCCAAATCGGTCTAGAACTACAGAACCAAAACTAAGAGAATTAGCAGGCAAACAACCAATCTCCCAGCTTAATTGTATAGCGCATTACATCAGATTAGCACGCATGAAACAAACCTAATACAAACAAGTCGAACTTCGTCTGCTAAGACAAATTACAATACATACATTTTACCTGTCATAAACACGCAATTGTGACACAAGCAAAATATAGATTACCTGTCATTTCAATTGATTTTTCTGTTGTGATCAGGTAAATAACTTAAACACAATTAGTCTATCGAGTGTCGAACTCATTCACTTATAAGGGGGATATTATAGGGTGCTTATAAGTATAAATCAATTTTATGTTTGGTAACACAACATGTCAGTAGCTTTTTGAAAAAGTAGGGGTCATTTTCAATAGAAAATGAGAAACTGTTCCCACATACCTTATACTTATAAGTATAAGTCAGTTTTTACTTAAAACCCCAACTGCACCAAACCCACCTTATGCCATTAAACTAAATGATACATGGATAACGATATATATTTTTATTTAAAAAAAATAGAAATAATAAATAACAAAAATGCTATATGTAAAACCTTTTGAAAAAATTGCTCTCAAAATATGCGCATTATAACAGCTATAAACATACGAAACATTATTATCACAAGAAGCGAAATGTTCCAAAGTTGACCAAACTACATTCTGACACCATCACACAAATCGAAACCGCAACTTCAGACTTTGAAATTAACGAGTAATGACGTGGTAACTCCTCGGTTATTTATTAATCTATTTTATAATTCTTTTCGATGCGTTTATATAGAACATGAGATAGAAGACAGCCGACAACGCACTCTAACAAATGTTTATTTTTTTTTCTCTCTTTAAAAAAGTAAAAATAATAAATAATAATATTGAAATAATAAAGAAATTAATTGGTAAGAAAAATGTAGTAAAAATTAAAAATTACTTGTTACCCACAAGTGAATGGGTCTTGATCTCCTAAAAAACCTACCTTTTGACCACCTGCCGGGTCAGTTTGTTACCCACAATAACCCTCCTCCCCTCTCTCTCTTACCAAAACTCTCCACATCTTTGTTTTCTCTCTCTCTCTGCTTAACTTTTCCCAATCACTCTCTCTCTGCGTTCCTCTTCCTCTCATGGTTCCCCAATAAAACCCTAATTTATATTCCTCTCCTCTCTCACTCTCCGCAGGTAAGACTACTAACAACACCAGCTCTCTCTAATCACTCTCGTTTTCACTATTTGGTTTCCGCTAGGGTTTGATTGCTTCGGTTTTGGCGGTTGGCGGATCTGTGTGGTTTTGTTTTTTGCAGAGAAAAAAAAAAGTTTGAAATTTGAAGAATAAAGCTGGGAATTTAGGGTAGGGATTTATGTCCTTCAATCAATCAAGGTCGGAGAAGAGCGAGACGCAGTATCGTAAAACAGGACGATCCGCGAGCTCCAATCAGCAGCACAGAGGATACTCTCCGGCTTACCCTAAGGGCGCCGGCGCCGCTGGCCCCGCCCCTTCCATCTCCTCCCAACGCAGGTCTGCTCTTTTTAGGGTTTGCTTTTCCGTCTTTTAATTTTATTTTATTTTGGTTGGTAAAAGATTACAACTTTTTAATTTGATGGCTTTGAGAGTTTCGTCTGCGAATTTTTGGTGTATTACTGAATTTTGTTGTGTTACTGAATTAAATGATGAATTTGCAGCTTCAAGAAGACAAACAACAATGCACAAGGAGGGCAGTCTAGGGGGAATGTAGCAGCCCCTGTAAATCCTTTGGATCCTGGGGCAGCTTCTGCGCCGCGCGGCGGTGTACCGAATGGCGCCCATGTACAGCCGCAATATCACGGTATGGATGATTTCAGATAATCCAAGCTGTGTGTGCTTTTTGGTTAGCTGTGTACAATTTAAGCAATTTCTGTTTTGGTGTGTGTGGTAATGTAGGAGCCTCAGAGGCAAGTGTTGCAAACACAGCTCCGAAGCAAACAGAGCCATCAGTCGCACAGAGAGGGCCTCGAGCTGTTCCGAAGGCTCCAGCTCCTCAGCCTGCCGCCGTGAATAATGATTCAAGAGGGCCTAGTACTCCTGTTAAATGTGAGTTGCTACTTTGGATTGGCGGATTTTTGTGGTATTGATGTTGAGGAGGCTTAGCAAAGTTTTGATATGTTAAAATAATGGGATCATGGACAGTTCAGCTTATCTCAATATTGGTTTATCAAATAATGCGCTTCACTACACACACACACACACACGATAACACACTGAAAAGATGAAATATTGGTAGGAGGCAGCTGTTAATGATCTAAATTTTTATTTTTCAATGGTTCAGCGCCAGGGGATGCATCCAAGGGGTTTTCCTTTCAATTCGGGTCCATAAGTCCTGGTTTGATGAATGGGATGCAGGTAATATTACTTTGGACACTTGATGCCGATGTATAGTTAATAGTTTCCTGTGTATTAGTGCTGAACAATTCAATCTGTGTTTTCTAAACTTTAAAATGTTATTTCGTGCATGTAGATTCCAGCTCGAACTAGCTCAGCTCCACCGAATTTGGATGAGCAAAAGCGCGATCAGGTCACCCATCTATTCTAAGATCACATCTTATGGTTCAATTTTACATGATACTTTATGACATAAAGATAATTTAGTGTATTCCTCATTCATTCGCCTATCACTTGCAAGTAATATTAAAGTGGGTTTTTATTTTATTTTATTTATCACGTTGTTATGCAAAACTTGTGATTGCCTCTGTATATAATTCAACTTCCACAAGCTTGACTTTAATGCCACTGAATTGAAGCAGTATTTGTGTCTTGCTTATTATTCTATTATCTTTTTTCTTTTTCTTGTTTTATTTTTATAAAGTTTCTGCAAAATGACTTTCATTGTTAAACATGCAGGCACGTCATGAGTCCTTTAGACCTGCACCGTCATTGCCGACACCCTCTGTTCCTAAGCAGCAGTTACCTAGGAAAGATCAACATTCTGTCGACCAATCTGGTGCTGCTGAGGCTCATCTGCAACCCAAGGCCAAAAAGGATGTGCAAGTGTCACCTACACCTCCTGCTAGCCAAACTCAGAAACCTTCTGGTCCTCCAATGCCTGGGATCTCTATGGCCATTCCATTTCATCAGCCACAGGTTCCTCTGCAGTTTGGTGGCCCTAACCAGCAGATTCAATCTCAGGGTATGCCTCCCAATTCACTCCAATTGCCATTGCCAATTCCACTACCAATGGGTAGCAGTCAAGTACAGCAGCCAGTGTACGTTTCAGGTTTACAACCACATCCTATGCAGCCTCCTAACATTATGCATCAGGGTCAGAACCTGGGTTTTAACCCCCAATTGAGTCCTCAGCTGCCTCAGTTGGGCAACTTGGGGATGGGCATAGGTCCACAATACCCCCAACAGCAAGGTGGAAAGTTTGCTGGCCCTCGTAAAACCCCTGTCAAGATTACTCATCCAGATACACATGAAGAGTTGAGGCTTGATAAACGAACAGATTCTTATCCAGATGGTGGCTCATCCGCCCCCAGGACTCACCCAAATGTTTCTCAATCCCAGCCAATGCCTTCATTTGCGGGTTCTCATCCTACAAGCTATTATACCAATTCTTACAATCCTAATATGTTTTTCCCATCTCCAAATTCGCATCCCTTAACAAGTAGTCACATGCCACCCAATTCACAAGCACCGCGATTTAGCTATCCAGTGAGCCAGGGTCCACCCCAAAGTATGCCTTTCTTGAATCCGTCAGCTCACCCACCTAACCTGGAACATGCACGGGATGTACATAATAAAATTACCTCTGTTCCATCCGCAGCTATTCCTGTTACTGTTAAACCAGCTGTTGACTCTTTGCCAAACAGCACAGCTGCTGTTGAAAAAAATGAATCATCAAAGCCTTCAAGGCCGTCTGGAGAAGTTATCTCATCTCAGCCTCAAAGGTTTCCTGGTAGTGACCCATCAGTTAACAAATCATTGCCAGTTGTGGCGAAAGTATCTGCAAGTGTGCCGGCTACTCCTGTAGAAGGCCAGGTTTCAAGTTCTTTATCCTCTACTTCAGTTGCCCCAGCTGAGGAGTCTGTACCAGTTGTAACTGCCACCGAAGCCAGAAAAAAGGACTCCCTTAGTCGGTCAAACTCAATTAAAGATCAGCAGAAGAAACAAGGCAAGAAAGGGAATATTCAGTCACAGCATCAGGTACTTTTTCTTTTGAATACTTGGTGGGGCAGATCACTTTCTGTTTAGTCTTTCAATTTTGATGTTTTTGACAAAAACAATGTAAATACTTAACTATTTAATTTGTTTTTTTTTTCATCTGCTTGTAGCAATCTAATGCTACAGCGATCTTTCCCTCTCAGGAACATGCTGTATCTTCTAGTATTGGTGTTTCTGAACCAGTTCCTGTTCCAGAAACCACTGAATCTGTGTCAGAAATGGCCAGCGAATCATCATCAAATGTTAGTTCGGCCACTACAGATGCTTCGGACTCAAAGGCTGAAAATGTTCGAGAAGGTGCCATCTCCTCTTCTGAAATACCTGGTACTAGTCAAATAGGCAATTCTTCCCTACTGGTTGAACAAGGAGAACAGGAATCGGTTGGAGCAGAAAAACAGTTGGAAGAAAGTTTGTCTGAAGGATACAAACAGGAAGCTAATAGTCCTAGTATTTCGTCAGAATCAACCTCTGTGAAAAGTCTGGAATCTGTTAACAAAGCAGCAGAGCTCTCTGTCACAAAGGAAACCACCAAAGGCAATGTTATTGGAACTTCTGAAACTGCAGGAGTCAAAGATCAACATGTCGGGTGCAATTCAGAATTAGGTGCGATGAATACCTCTTCAAGCAGAAGTGATAGCATGGGTAATATTGAAGTCGCTTCCACAAAACTTAGTAGTCCAGATCAGCCCTCTGCTCCGTTTCAATCCACAGAATTATCAGGTACTACTTCAAAACATGAAGGGGAAAGTGTGGATAATATTGGTGGTGGGGGAAATGTTGAGAATATTGGTAGTGGCAGTGATTCCCTTACAGTGTCAGGTTCCAAGGATAAACCCCTTCCTGAACTGAGTAGAACTAAGAGTACTCTTTCAAAAACAAAGAAGAAAAGAAAAGAAATTCTTTCGAAGGCTGATGCTGCTGGGGTAACTTCTGATCTATACGGGGCTTATAAGAACCCAGAAGACAAGAAGGATGCAGCATCTTCTGAAACTGAGAGCACTTCTACTAGCATGTTGTCAAAACAGGAAGCTGCTGATTCTACTCAGCAAGTTGCTGCAAGCAGAGATGAAGGTGCACCGAGTAAAGCTGAGCCAGATGATTGGGAAGATGCTGCTGACATCTCTACACCGAAACTGGAAACCTCAGATGGTGGAGAACAGCCCCATGGTAACATAGATGGGAGTGGATACGGGGGAAAGAAGTATTCCAGAGATTTTCTTCTGAAGTTTTCTATGCAGTTTCTGGACCTACCTGAGGGTTTTGAGATTACATCTGATATATCAGAAGTGTTGAATGCCAATGTGAATTCTTCTGCTTCTATCGATTATGATTCAATCCCAAGTCCCGGAAGAATTATTGACAGGCCAGGAGGGGCAGGAAGACCCGACCGACGTGTGAGTGGAATGATTGAAGATGATAGGTGGAACAAAGGTGGTAATGCCAATTTCCGGCCTGTCCAAGGAGTAGTAAATTATGGTGTTTTGAGGAGTCCAGGTCCACGGGGACAAGCACAGCATGTTAGAGGGATCCTACCTGGGCCAATCGGAGGTTCTCAGGGAGGGATGCCCAGAAATAATCCTGATGCTGACAGGTGGCAGCGGGCTACAAATTTTCAACCAAAGGGTTTGATGCCTTCACCGCAGACTCCATTACAGGTGATGCACAAAGCTGAGAGGAAGTATGAGGTAGGCAAAGTGAGTGATGAAGAACAGGCTAAGCAAAGGCAGTTGAAGGCTATATTAAACAAGCTGACTCCCCAGAATTTTGAAAAACTGTTTGAGCAAGTGAAAGCTGTAAATATAGATAATGCCACAACACTGACAGGTGTAATCTCACAAATCTTTGATAAGGCTCTAATGGAGCCTACTTTCTGTGAGATGTATGCGAACTTCTGTTTCTATCTTGCCGCAGAGTTGCCTGATTTCAGTGAAGACAATGAAAAGATAACCTTTAAGAGGTTGCTTTTGAACAAGTGTCAGGAGGAATTTGAGAGGGGAGAAAGAGAGCAAGAGGAAGCCAATAAGGCTGATGAGGAAGGTGAGGTGAAACAGTCTGAAGAAGAAAGAGAAGAGAAAAGAATTAAAGCACGGAGGCGAATGTTGGGAAACATTAGATTAATTGGTGAGTTATACAAGAAGAAAATGTTGACCGAGAGAATAATGCATGAGTGCATTAAGAAGTTGTTAGGTCAGCAGCAGACTCCAGATGAGGAAGATATTGAAGCTTTGTGTAAACTAATGAGCACAATTGGGGAGATGATTGATCATCCGAAAGCCAAGGAGCACATGGATGCATATTTTGAGAGGATGAAAAGTTTATCGAATAATATGAAATTATCGTCTAGGGTCAGGTTCATGTTGAAGGATACAATTGATCTGCGAAAGAATAAATGGCAGCAGAGGAGGAAAGTCGAAGGACCAAAAAAAATTGAGGAGTTGCACAGAGATGCTGCGCAAGAACGACAGGCACAAGCTAGTAGGCTGAACCGTGGTCCAGGAATGAATCCCTCAGCAAGAAGGGGGGCGGCTCCCATGGAATTCAGTCCTAGAGGGTCGTCTATGTTATCTCCATCAAATGCACATATGGGTGGTTTCCGTGGGATGCCCTCCCCAGCTCGCGGTTTCGGCAGTCAGGATGCCCGTGCGGATGTCCGTGTAGATGAAAAACATTCTTATGAGGGTAGGACCTTGTCAGTTCCCTTGACACAAAGACCCATGGGTGATGAGTCCATTACTTTGGGTCCCCAGGGTGGTCTCGCCAGAGGAATGTCTGTCAGAGGACCACCATCGATGTCAGCTGCTCCTCTCCCTGAGTTATCTTATAATCCTGGAGACTCCAGGAGGATGACAGCTGGTTTGAATGGTTTCAGTTCCCACTCAGAGCGAGGAACGTACAGGGATGATCCAATGTCAAGAATTGTGCCTGATAGAACTGGAGGTCCAGCTGCTCATGATCAGGCAGCTCCAGAGCGTAATTTAAGTTTTGGGGGTAGGCCAAGGAGTTCAGATCGTACTTACGATAGATCTCTTACTGCACCTTCCACACGTGCACAGGGGCCATCTTTGTCACAAAATGTTCCTTCAGAAAAGTCAGAAGAATATCTTAGAGATAAGTCGTTGGGAGCAATTAAGGAATTCTACAGGTACATTTTCATCCCTCGAGTGCTTTCACTGTTTTAATTTAATTGCATTAGTTTCTTGGTTATCAGATGCTAACTTTAATGTCATAGTTCTTAGGTGCTAGAAATCATTTTTGTTTAGTGGAAGAGATAATAAGCTGTATGCTATGCCTATGGTAATGGATAGGATTTGGGACCATGGTTAGGCAACTTCTCATTCTATAAGTGATGAATCTGTTTGTCTAAACACAATTAATGTCAATCAAAGAATTGTGCTGGAGACTTCTTGTTCTGGCGCAACTAATGCTAATCTTACTCAGATAGAGTGGTCAATCAGATAGAAAGGAAAGCACATGCAGAATTAAATGAATGAATATGAGTCAAGGTTGCTTAAACAACCTTTTTTTTTTTTTTTTTTGGTGGTTGACACTCACTGTTAAACCCAGTGGTATAGTTTCCTTCTGGTTTGCAATCTTAATTCACTCTTAGTTCCCCAGGAAATTGTCAAATAATATGCAGATAATGCAAATAACTTAAAGTAGGCCCTTGGTTTTGTTAAGAGGAACAATGATTCTGTTTTGTGAAGAGATATGAAGAATTAGTGCGTTCTACAAACCACGGGGTGTTATTAGACAATTTTTTTTATTATTATTAATTTTCTTTTTCCAACATGACAATGTTGATTGTCACCCAACCAGATTTAGCAGCCGTGACGTTTAGCCTACCTGATGTGTTGGAGTCACAACGTGTGTTACTCTCAAATATTAGATGGACCAAAAGCATAGAGATGGGACTCTCAAGTCTTTGAATTATATTACAAGGTCCATCAGCCTTGGCTTGAGTGACATAAAGGTCTCATGTTCAAAATTTCCTATATAGGTATAGGGTTAGAGCTATGATTTCTATTTTTCTTCATAAACAATTCCTCTGTAATTTGATCTGCAGTTTGTCATGCTTAGCTCTCCCGCTAACAGTTAAACATCATACTTGCTACTCTCTAGATTTAGATTTTTTCTTTCTCGACCTGTATAGGGATTACTGCAATGTCTCTTTGGAATGGGTTTCATTCCACAATTTCAAATCTTGAAATAAGGAAATTTGAATCATTGTAGCACTTGAAAGGTTTATATGGTGAAAGAGAAATATTTTTTGTATATATAGACCTGTTCCTTGTTTCAGTACTACTGTTTTTTTTTATTAATCTTTGTACACATTGTTCCTCGTTTCTTGGACACATAAAGAAAAGTTTTATTCGAGTACTCTAGGTTTTGAAAACAGCATCGCTGAGCATTTCTCTTTTTGTATTGATTAATGAACTTGAATAAATCTCATAGGCAGTAGTTTCAATTATTTTTTATTTTTTTTGGCTTTAGGCTGATTCATGAACTGCTTCTATATCCCTGCTCATATGTATGTCTGATCTAGATTCTGATGTCTGTATTTTTTTACGTTATAATTATCATTTATCATCCGAAAGAGTTATTATTTATTTGCATAAATGTGGGTAGAGTTGTAGAATCTGATGTCTGTATTTTTTTAACGTTATTATTAGGTTTTGAAAACAGCATCGCTGAGCATTTCTCTTTTTGTATTGATTAATGAACTTGAATAAATCTCATAGGCAGTAGTTTCAATTATTTTTTATTTTTTTTGGCTTTAGGCTGATTCATGAACTGCTTCTATATCCCTGCTCATATGTATGTCTGATCTAGATTCTGATGTCTGTATTTTTTTACGTTATAATTATCATTTATCATCCGAAAGAGTTATTATTTATTTGCATAAATGTGGGTAGAGTTGTAGAATCTGATGTCTGTATTTTTTTAACGTTATTATTAGCATTTATCCTCCAACAAGATTAAGTGTGGGTAGAATTGTAGAAGTATGAAGTCTTCTGTACCTCTTCTGGCCACTTGAGCTTGTAGTGCTCCATATGTGCTCATTCTTAATAAGTGTTTTTTGGTGTAATGTTTTAGTGCTCGAGACGAGAAGGAAGTTGCTTTATGTATCAAAGACTTGAACTCACCAAACTTCCATCCCACAATGATATCTCTTTGGGTCACTGACTCTTTTGAGAGGAAGGACGGAGAAAGAGATCTCTTTGTGAAGCTTCTAATTAATCTTACCAAGTCTCAAGATGGAACTTTGAGTCAATCCCAGCTCATCCAAGGGTAGGGGAAAGTTGCTTCTCCCTGTATTTTTTCTTTGGCCGAACACGTTACTTTTTCACTGTTAATATGGCCTTATTTATTGTGAGGTTGTTTTGTTTAACTTTTTCGTCCTTTGCCCAGGTTTGAATCTACTCTCTCCACCTTGGAGGATGCCGTGAATGATGCCCCTAGAGCACCAGAGTTTCTTGCCCGGATATTTGCCAAAGTGATTTTAGAAAATATAGTTTCCTTGAATCAGATTGGGCAGTTAATAAGTGAAGGTGGAGAGGAGCCAGGAAGTCTTTTGGAAGGAGGGCTTGCAGGCAATGTTCTTGGAAATATCTTGGAGATTATTAAATCAGAGAAAGGAGACAGTGTTCTCAATGAGATTCGCACGTCCTCCAACTTGCGGTTGGAAAATTTCCGGCCTCCAGATCCTCTCAAATCAAGGATGCTAGAGAAATTTCTTTAGACATAGTGATGCTCATTGTAATCTTGTGGTAGGACAGAAAAAAAAGAAAATTCATGAGCAGTGCTCTTAGGGTGCTTAATGAATTTGCAAAAAATATTTTTCCAGGTGGGTGGTGGGAAATTTATGTAATGGGGTTTGTAGTTACATTCTCCATGTTTCAATGTTATTTATTATAAACAATACTGCAGTTATGGAAGGTTCAATTGAGCATCATTTTTAAATCTTCCTTGTTCTTTTCCTGTCGTGTACTATACTGGGTGTTGTCAATTTGCGACCGATGTCAAAAGGATGTCTGCAATGTTCCTCTTTTCTATCTACTAATTTGTCATTAATCATTCGTTTGCATGAGAACACTGTATAAGCATCAAGCATTTTGTTAAGACCAGAAGTATCAAGGTCAAAAAAGTTGAATTCACAATGTAATACACGATTTCAGAGAGCATATCCTGTTTCACCAAAAATCTCATGCAACAGAGGACAGTTAGGTGGTGTTTGGTACGTGGGAGTGGTTGGGATGAGATTGTCATACAAAAGAAATTAAGACATGTTCCACGTTTGGGAGAATCATGGACTAAATTTAATGGATTGTGTAGTCCCAAAAAAGCCCTCCGCACCGTCTTACATAAAGACACCGAAATTGTTGGGACTATTGAAGCCCCATTATTCGCTTCACGTCGTTCGCATCTAATGCTCCCTCACTCAATTTTTATCTCTTCAATCTTCTCAACTGCTATTATTCAGATATAGCTTTCGAGATTTTTTGATTGGGTTTTTCTCCAACTCAGCAAAAGATCTGATAAGAAATCGGTTTGATTGGTTCTCAGTTCAACAATGAGTTTTCGTCTTTTAGAAACATTTGTGCTTTTCTGGGATGCGATCAATTCGATTGAGAAGATATTCTGGATCTTGGCTCATGGATTTCGCTCAATCATGATTGCTACCTTCTGAATTTAAATTTTTCAATTGCTTTTATTGATTACATCTTCGATTTTGTTATTTTGTTGCATTTTTCTGATTTCGTAATGGATTGGGACAAAGGACGAGAATCCAGACGTAATCCAACTTGATTTCCCTAAAGAACTGAGTTTATGGAATGGGTATGTCTTTATTACCCTCCCTGATTGATCACAGCCCAGAAAGAGATTAAAGAGCATGATTCTTCATTCACTGTATTTGCAGAAATAAAAAATGGCTGGTTCATTGTATTTTTTGCATTCCAGATTAGCCAAATCCAGCTCTTTTAACCATCAAGGGCCTGAATTAATGCTAAATTAATTTGATTACATACATGGAAGCCTCATAATGTATGCAAAATTTGGGGACGAGGAGTTGACAAGAAATGGAAGAAGAAGAGAGATTGATCGGTCTTACTTTGCACCAAACATGGGTCAAGGCTTCCATAGCATTAGCCTGGCTTGAGGAGTGAAGGATTGTGTAAGGAATTAAGACGGGGTAACACAATCCCATGTAACAAACACCCCCTTAAAGCCTTAAAGGTGGAGGAGCTGTACAAACAGGAAATCCAATCAATAGAATGTTACTATATTTATTACTCAACACGAGTTGTTTCACAATTATCTAAAGCCTACAGTACATTAAGATGTAATGAAGTATTGATCTGTGTAGCCAGAAGAGATCATAGCACGAAAGGTTTTGCGTACACATCGAATGGCTCGCAGGCAGTTAACTGAGGCTCCTGTAACATGGAAAACAAAAGGCCACATCAATGAAAAGAAATTGCAATTGTTAGGAAACCTAAATATATGAGAGTTTAATTTAACAGGATGCTTATATTCCGATGAGGGTTCATTAGGACATTAGCAGATGAAGCTTGTTTTCATTTAAAAAGCTCGTAGTGAGATAATGAAAGATTAAACTTCAACAAAAAATGTCATGCAAGCCAATACCTGTCTTAGCCCACCACCACCAACACTTCCGCCAGTTAGAAGCATGCCGACAAGCGATGTAACAGCACCACCACTACCACCAAGTAGAGACGTAACAGCACTGCCAGGACCACCACCACCAGAACCCGTATTTCGAATGGTATTACGCATAGAAGTGAGTATGCTCCCATATGTTGCTGCGTGTCCTTGCTCGATAGCTTGGATGAAGCAGAAAGTCATGGCACCTGTTGACGTGATCTTGGATAAAGCCTGTACCCCAAAAAGCATCAATCAGATGTTGTGGAAACTGCTATAAATATTACTGAACTCGAGACATTATTTTTTCTTGTCAAACGTACTGATGTATCGGCAGAGGTTTGATCATCATCACAACCACTGATAGATATGACTTCTCCACCACTTGTTCCTTTCCATTCGCCTGATGGAGGGCGATGATCCTCCCACACATATTTTCCACCCCTAAATCCCCAACAAAGGATATCAACATATAGAAATTTTAATTTAGACAAGGACTATTCAAGGAGGTATACATAAAAAGTGAAGTAAGACACGCATAACTTCATATTAAACCCCACTAACCTGTCCATTCTGCAAAGGAACGGCAAATCCAGTACAGTGCCACTATGACAAGAATCTATAATTGCATGAAGCTTGACCCCATGTGGAATAGGCCTAACAATTGCTGCATTTATCTCATCATCAAGAATCATACCCTGGGTTTCAAAGTCAAGGGGGCAAAGGGTCTCATCGAATCCATCAACTTCATCACCATGATAATCCCTCTGCCGTGAACCATGACCAGAGTAGTGAAACAGAAGGGAGTCACCTGGTTGGCATCCTTGCACAAGCCAATGTAATGCCATTCTGATGTTGTATTTATTTGGAATCTTAGCTGGGTGAGTTTCTTCTTCTGCAGTACAAAATATGTAAAAAAATTAACAACTCAAACTACAATCTGCCAAAGGCTATTTACTTTGTTTCATATATGCCAATTGATTTGCATCAAGAAAAATTCGCAAGCATTTTCTTTGATAGGGATATATAATTTTCCTGTGTCATTTGGTTACCAGTAAAGGATAATTTCATATTAAAAAAGGAAAGGTTATAAAGAACTAAAAGAAGTTTCTCTGTTTCGAGTGCATTTTGGAAAAAAAAAAATGACACACTAAAAGATAACCGTTTTCGTCAACTCCTGATGATGAAAAAACAGAACTGATTATCACAATTAAAATTCTCACAATTAGAAATGACAATAACCAAGGGAAGAAATATCATCCAAAAAGTACTGAAGCTGTGTGCCTACTAGTTTTGCCTTGATCTAGGCCAGCTAGTTTTCCTATCAGTTACCTTGCAGGTGAGCATTAAGACAAATACCATTGGTTGCAATAGTACGCAAGACTTAAACATTCCTTTGTCTTGTTCATAAAATGACCATTTCCCTCACAAGGGAGTAGAAGTTCCCAGACACCCGGATGCAATTAGTTAATAACCAAAAACAAAAATAGTACTGACCCCTGTGGCCCTGCAGTATCAAGCGAATCAACCCTCTAGATCACTCTCGAGTCTAATTTCCAACTGATCGTAAAGCTCAGCATATAAAATTCATAGAATCTCACCAGCCTAAAGACCCCCATTCGCTATCTAATCATCAAGTCACGCAAAACATATCATCACCGACAAAATTTTCATATGCCACACCATCTGTCAGGCCAATTACCGATTACTGGATTGTTCATCATTGTAATTTCTTCAAACGACTACATAAAATTGTAAAAGGATGGTTAAATCAAGCCCTCCTAACCTTTAGTCAGCTACATTTAGACATTGGTGTTTAGCTTACCACATATAATATATGAACACCACCAACAAACTCATCCCACTCCTACTCTTCTCTTCTCCGAAAAACGAAACAATTAAATTTCCAGCTGCATTTCTCATCTAAACTCTCTACTCACAAAAACTAATTCGCAACCTTAATAATCTATACAATGTAATATAACATTTATATATATAACAATTATATATATCAAAACAAGCAATGTAGAACATGATGACGACACATACCGGTAAGCATGACGATGGAATCTTCTGGAAACTTGAACTTGTTCATGAGGAGATACTTCATGCACTTTGCGTCATTGATGCAACCCTTGAGCTCATGCCTTGAGTACTTATATGATATCCCGCAGATCACCGCCTTCTTCCTGCCGTGCACGTTCGGCGGCGGCCCCGGCGGCGCGTGGTTGTAGGGCGAGGGAGGCGGCGGCGCGTGGTGGCCGTAGGGCGAGGGCGGCAGGGGCTCGTGGGCGGAGGGAGCAGAGTGGAGGGCGCGTGGATCGCCGATTAGGGTGACGGCCTGGCAGAGGGCGCAGCGGATCGACTCAGCGCCCGGCGGGAGCTGGAGAGGGGTGCGGCAGTTGGAGCAGTTGACCAGCATCATGTTGTTGTACATGGCGGCGCGTGGGGAATGGGTTGGGGATTTGGAGGAGAGGGTAGGGGTATAATGGGAATTGAAATTTGGGGTTTGAGAGAGAGAGAGAGAGAGAGAGAGAGAGAGGGAGGAAAGGGGTGCTAAAGAACTAAACTGAGTTTTGTGATTGGAATTTATAGAAAGAGGAAGATGGGTTATGGAGCTCCATACTCATGACGTCATTAATACCGCGTAAAAGACGAACTCATTTGACATAAATTAAAGGATGCGATGTTAAAAAAAATATCATGAAGAGACCCACATAGTCAGTTGGCAAGTTGACTATGCTCATTAAGCAAGTTGAGTATGGAAAAGACTATGCGGGGAGGGTAAGCCCACCTATTTGGTGTACTCCAAGCCCGGAGGGGGGTGTCGCTGCGTCTTTGGCGCGGCACTGTGCTGGACTTCGGGTAAACAGGCCATTACGTGCCTCTTTGTGGTCCTTCCCAATACCTCTTTTTAAAAAAAAAAAAAAAAAAAATCATGAAGAGTACTGGAGTTGGTGGAGAGAATGTCCTACCAAGTAAAATTTTGATAACAAATTAAACAGGAAATGAAGTTTTACTAAGGCAAGTTATGTGATTAGTTTCATAGTTTGTTGCATTTTAGAGGTGTTTAGGAGTTGAGTATGTTATAATAAAATGAGCGGTGACAGTAATTGGTGTTTGCTCGCAGACTAAATGAATGACTTGGATCACTCAATAATAGGTGTTGTGTCAGTTGTATTGTCGTTGTGCAACAATTTTTGTTAAATATTTGATTTAGAATATTGATATCATTTTAATCATTTATCTTTTGATTCTTTAAAGTTTAGTTTTGTGTATGTCTTTCTTGTTGATTAGGTTTTTTTTTTTTTTTCATTTTTTTATGGAAGGAGAGAGGAAGACGACATGATATTAGTATATTATAACTCTGTTAATTAGAATCAACTCTTAAGATGGCCGTCAGTAACTTTTTTGTACCTAAATTTCTTCTTTAAAAAATTACCAATAGATACAATTCTCAGCTTATAATTATTTTTTAAAATTACCACTAGCAGGTTTCATTCTATTACTAACAGAATCCGTTAATCCATAAATTACGAAATTACTTTTTTTACGACACTACTGCATGTCAGTAGCATTGCGCATTTCTGATGGTTATTAGAATTATACATTTTTTTAGATCAGTAGTATTTTACCAATGATATTGAACTTCAGTAGCTTTAAAATTACTCACATATTGACATATAATATATATGTACCTCAGAATCATTGTTTTAGCTTACAATAGTGTTTCTGTAAGACTTTATTTATTTACCTAACAACAAGTTAGATTTATACTTACATCAGTGTACTACTGATGGTCAGTATACTACTGGGCACCAGTATGTAATTATATATCTACATTTATTGTAATGCTACTGACCATCAAAAATCACATAATGCTATTGACTCTCAAAATCGGGTAATGCTATTGACTCTCAACAATGTCATAAAAAAAGTTAAAAGATAATTTCGTAATTACTATTTAATGGATTCTGTTAGTTAAATGGATGAAAACCTGCTATTGGTAATTTTAAAATACAGACTTGCTATTGGTAGTTATGAGCTCAAAAATGTACGTAGTTATTGGTAAAAAACTCTTTTTTCTTTTATAATGGGAAAAACTTGTAGAGTCAATTTCCCAATGATATATGGACGTGTATTTTGTAAATTACACATCAAAGATATCTAGATTACAAGGAGAAACGTGTTTTATGTGTGCCTTTGTTAACGTTGGAGTAATCATATCTCTAGATTCACTCCTTATTACTCCCTCCGATTTTTTTATGTAGGTCGTTTTAAGAGTTTGCACAGAGATTAAGAAACAATTCTAATAACAATTTAACCCCTATTTATCCATGTCATTTATTCATACAAATAGCATGAGAATTGATATCAATTCCCACGATTGAATTCTTTTATCCATGTCATTTATTGTGGCTCAGGGATAAATTGGAAAATATAAGCTAAAACGACTTATATATTGAAACAAAACTCAAAACCTAAAACCACCTATATAAAAAATCGGAGGGAGGGAGTATAATCTTTGTGGATTATGGTATTAGAATTAGAATACAATTGTTGATACCTAACATGGTGCATGTATAATCTTATTATCCAAAAGAATTAATTTCAGTTTATCTACTTGAACTTTGGCTCAATCATCACTTCAGTCCCTATACTTTTGATTTCATCAGCTACACCCCTGTACTTCCCTAAATTAATCAACTGATAGCAATTTTGTAATTTCGTCCAAACAATCTATCAATACCAAAGGCTTTTTTGTACCATTTCCTTACATTAATGCACGGTTACCATATTATGATTATAAACAAGGCTAAATAAATCATATAATCAAGTTGAACAATAGAAAACAAATAAAAACAAATTATATATGGTAAAATAAAAAGAAATCACCATATATAATTTATTTTTGTTTATTTTCTATTGTTCAACTTGATTATCTGATTTGTTTAGGCTTGTTTGATATTGATAGATCGTTTGGACGGAATTTACAAAATTGGTATCAGTTGATTAATTTAGGAAGTACAGGGGTGTAGCTGATGAAATCAAAAGTATAGAGACTGAAGTGATGATTCAACCAAAGTTCAAGTAGTTAAACTGAAATTAACTCTATCCAAAACTTATTCCCTACGTGAGTCAAAAAATAACAAATCTACAAGGAGATATAAGGGAATGACTGCCGTATTCTGCAGTCCATTAGTTTAGAGCGAGGTAAAAACTTTAACATGAAAGAGGAAGTGGCCAGGACGCCGAAGCGTCTGGCTTACATTTACGAGGCTAAGGTTAGGAAGAACAAGTGAGGCTGGGTTGGATTGGGTTCAAGTGGATTGGTTCTTGGCTTACAACGTCGGCTGTACGGGATAGTACGCCGAGTATCGGCAGCCGAAAATTCAGTTGGTACCCCTCGGTTTTCTTCCTCCTCCCATTGAAGATTCAGATATGAATCATCAAATTTAGGAGATGGGGGTGCTCTTATGACGTTGATTTGATGATTGAATATCTCGTAATTGTATGAGAATGATTTATTCTTGATCTGATGTTGATTCGAATTGAATAGGGGAGGAAGAAAAGATAAAGAATTAATTTCAGCTTACCTACTAGAACTTTGGCTCAATCATCATTTCAGTCCCTGTACTTTTGATTTCATCAGCTACACCCCTGTACTTCCCTAAATTAATCAACTGATACCAATTTTGTAATTTCGTCCAAACAATCTATCAATACCAAAGGCTTTTTGATACCATTTTCCTACATTAATGCACCGTTACCATATTACGAATATAAACAAGGCTAGACAATTCATATAATCAAGTTGAACAATAGAAAACAAATCATATATGGTGATTTCTTTTTATTTTACCATATATGATTTGTTTTTGTTTATTTTCTATTGTTCAACTTGATTATATGATTTGTTTAGCTTTATTTATAATCGTAATATAGTAACGGTGCATTAATGTAGGGAAAATATACCAAAAAACCTTTGGTATTGATAGATCGTTTATACGGAATTTACAAAATTAGTATTAGTTGATTAATTTAGAAAGTATAGGGGTGTAGTTGATGAAATCAAAAGTATAGGGACTGAAGTGATGATTCAACCAAATTTCAAGTAGGTAAACTGAAATTAATTCAAAGATAAAATATGAGATCATATTGATTTGGACTGAATCGGTGAGGAACAAAAAGGGCAAAAAATGAGAAGCAGCGATGTTGATTTAGAGAAGACCACCGACTTTTATAGAATAACTCCAACTTTGTAGAAATTAATTATAAGACCGGGTCTTGCTCCATTGGTAAGGAAATAAATTTTTGTATTTTGTATATATTCTAATCTAAATGTTTAAATAAAAAACTTTGGAAAAGTTCTGAAATTTTGATATTAAAAATAGGAAAAAACTTGCGGTATTGACGCAGCCATAGATACCTTCTTGTTTCGTCCAACCGCGGCTTGCCACGTGTTTTATGAGATTATCTTTTTATTTTTTATTATTGAGAAGAATTTATTTTCTTTAATAACTAAAAAACCATATGAACGTAAACTAAAGGAGGAGACGCGCGCCTGTGACCTACGCGCTCTCTACCTCCTCATACAGTACTCCTCTTATTCCTCCTCAGAACCCACGAACTCTTCCTGCAGATTGACTCTCCTAAAATCAGCCATAGCCACTAGGTATGAGGAGTTTCTCTTCAATTTTTCTTTTTTCTCCATTTTGCTATCGCAATTGTGCGATCACAGTCTCTCATTCCTGCTATTTTGATACTCAAATTGAGATGAGAGAGTTGCAGACTTATTTTCAAAGCTCTTATACTGCAATACTATGTGCGAGTTGCGATGATGATATGATTAATAGTGCTAATATTCAATATCTATATTCACAGGTTCAAGAAGTCATCTTTGTCTTCAAATTTTTTTCTCTGTTTTACGGTCTTGCTATATTGGATTTAATACTTTTTTTTCTTTGCAACTACATGATTGTCCTGATTAGTTTCTCTATTAGTTTTTTAATTATTTTTGTTATGCTATCACCGTTTTACGATGACAAGGAGAACTTTACTTTGTTACAAGAAGAACTTTCTGCTAATATAATTTTCTTTTTTTATTTGGTTAGAGTTATTGTTGTATTGTTTTGGTTTTAAGGTTCCTGCTTGCTTTAGTTAATTAGGTATTCAAATGTTGCTGCATAGTAACGTTGTACCTCAACTTCAATTGTTGCTGCAATTGTTGTATGATACCGTACCTCAATTGTTATATGATATTGTAGCTCAATTGTTCTTGTAATTGTAACGTGGTATTTTAATTGATTCAGCATTATTATATTGTTCTAAATTCCTTGTTCTAATTTCTAAACAATTTTTATTGGCTTTATTTTCAGTTATGGAGAATAATGATTGTACAGAAACAAGTGATGACAAATTAAACCAGGAAAGTAATACTTCGCCTACTGCTGAATTCGAAGGACATGAACCATGTTTGATGAGTAATGCAGATAAAGGCATGGAAGAACTAGAATAACTTGGAAGAGAGTTTGATTGTTATGAAAGTGCCTACAAATGGTATGTTGAATATGGTCGAAGAGCCGGATTTGATGTGAGAAAAATCCTCAAAAAGACAAACGTAAAAGGGATTGTAACAAGAAATGCAAATTGTTACTTGTTGTGTTTCAGGATTCTTCTCCTGTTCGTGTTAGTTCAGAAATGCAACCGGGGATTGTTTACGACACTCTGACTGCAACTGCAACTGCAACAGAGACCCAAGTATGTTTGTCCTATTATGTTTTATGGTTTATGTTTTGTTCTATTTTTGTTCTGTTAAGACTTGTTGAAACATTTCAAGTGCTACAGTGTTTAATATATTTTTTCATCATGAAATAGGAATCTCAAATACTACCCGAAAGTGTCACTTACAGTGGAACTCCAAATAACATGATTAACAGTCAAACATGATGGTAACTCTTTATGGCATTTTTCTGAACTCCTTTAGCTGAAATAGAGATCTGCAGCGCTTTAGATTTTCTCATAATTTGGTTATTGATTGAACTTCTTGCAGGAAGCTATGATGCATTTCAACAAGACTTTATGAAGTAATGAAAGCAAGGGGATCAGATGAAAAGAGAAAATGAGGAAAAGTTGATGATTTGATGGCTTCTGTAAATTGATTGTCACTTTTTCTTTGGAAAATAATTCATTTCAACATTCATGATGCTTTCTTTAGCAAATCTATAATCATTCAGACCTCTATTAGACATTTTGTTTTTCCTGAATCAATGAAATAACTTGCATTAATAAGAAGCTCAAGTGAGCTGTTTACAATTTTTTCCAAGCACGTCAAAAATACATTGGTGCTTGACTACTACAGACTACACCCTAGTTTGCTTCTAAACCTATGACTGCCAGACGATGTGCCACCATATTACAAGTTCTAGGAGTGCAAAATAAGTTCACTCCCTTCAGTTTCTTCCAGGTGCGGTGGATATCGACCATATGACTTCCATTGGCTAGCTTATAGTTCATAATCTGGACATTGAATCTCCTAAATTAAAAACAAAATCACATATGCAAATCAACTGGGCAAAAACAAAAACAAATCTAAAAATAAGCATGAACCTTAAAATCACAACAGTACAATAATAATTTTGATAAACTCGGAGAAGTTCCAGTTTGAATCAAAATAGTAATGGTAGAACTCGACTCAGTAAATTCAACTCGGAGACCCGAATTTTGATTCCCATCCATTTATCGCAAAGCAGAGAGAAAGATGACTTCTTGAACCTGTGAATATAGATATTGAATATTAGCACTATTAATCATATCATCATCGCAACTCGCACATAGTATTGCAGTATAAGAGCTTTGAAAACAAGTCTGCAACTCTCTCATCTCAATTTCAGTATCAAAATAAAAGGAATGAGAGACTGTGATCGCACAATTGCGATAGCAAAATAGAGAAAAAAGAAAAATTGAAGAGAAACTCCTCATACCTGGTGGCTATGGCTGATTTTAGGAGAGTCAATCTGCAGGAAGAGTTCGTGGGTTCTGAGGAGGAAGAAGAGGAGTACTGTATGAGGAGGTAGAGAGCACGTAGGTCATAGGCGCGCGTCTCCTCCTTTAGTTTAGATTCATATGGTTTTTCAGTTATTAAAGAAAATAAATTCTTCTCAAAAAAAAAAAAAAGATAATCTCATAAAACATGTGGCAAGCCACGGTTGGACGAAACAAGAAGGTATGAATGGCTGCGTCAATATTGACGCAAGTTTTTTCCTTAAAAATATTTGAAAAAACTCACTATTATGATAGTGCAACTCCCAAAATTTTCTCCATTTTTTATTGTTTGTTTAATTTATAGTTTACCGACTTGGTAGTAAATTATATTTTCAAACTAAATACACAGTGTGAATGAAATTTGAAAAAATCGACCATAGGATATGATTGATACAGTGAAATATGACTACAGTAAAAAAATCACATATTTTTGATAACGTTGGAGTCTCGATCCACTCAATCAATATTTGTTTCATTCTTGCTCTCTAAACACAGTTGTGTCACGGAAAAATAAATATCTCAAATTATTTCCACAGACACTTACAGCGCATCATATTGAGAGCGTGGTAATTTTCGAGGAATATTTCTGACACCCGAGCTATTTATTAAGATTTTTTGAAGATTTTGTTGACGGTAGCCATAGAGGGAATACCCAGACCCACAAACCCGCAGCCACGACACCCAGGCTCGGTCCATGGCCCGGGGCAGGATCGTTAACACCCGGACCCGGGGCCCAGCAGTCTATCTTATGGCCAGGGGCCAGGAAACCAGGGGCGCCAGCCTGCCGAACAGGCCACTAAAGCTGCCCCACTATATGAACAGAAGAGGATCAGTCCCACATCGAAGAGTGAGACCAGACCTCACGCTCGACAACCTATATAAGGGCTTCAACTACCCTCATTAATAGGTAACGAATTCTCCAACTACTTATTCCTGCTTAAGTTATCCATTTATCCCAGCAGTGCTAACTTAGGCATCAGAGAGGAGAAGACCGGCCCGCCCGATATTCCCCTTAGTTAGTAGGACTTGTAGGAATGTATAACACCAAGATCCACTGGTCTCTGTGAGTCTCCAGATTCAGACAGAAACAATTTGTGCCGTCTGTGGGAAGATTTGTACAAAAAGTTGCGTTGCATTGTCAGCGGGTAGAAGATCGGTTTCAAAAAAAAAAACAGGGTGGAAGGGGACTATACCGTTAGCATGGCCGAAAGTTCAGAAGCGGGGCGGGAAAGAAATATAGAGGAGGATCAGCGGATCCTACCAGAGCAAGTGCTCATCGCTACCCCGGTTGCGATACGGGAGCAGCTCTCCGGCCGCAATGGTCAGACTAATGACAGCAATCGGGGGCCGAGCGGTAGGACAGAGGCACGCGACGGTAGCACTCGCGGGAAAGGCCCGGCGGAAGACAACCAATTCTCGGACCTGGGCCCTTCGCTGATATTCCCGGGTGACCCGAGGGACGGGGATGATAGTCTAGCCAGCGACAGCGACCAGGACGCCGCATATAGCCCCGACCAGTAGAAGTCGACCGCCTGAGCGCGGAGAGCGACCGGGATAGAGCAGAAGCAAATACCCGGTATCAGGAAATAGAAACGATGAATGCCGCCTTGGTGGCTACCCCCTGGAAAGAGGACAGCAGCGCAACGCTGCTCTGGCAAGGGCACATGTGCCACCACCAAGGCAGGTCCCGCGCCCGGAAGAGGGACAATCAATTGAACGCCCGGCCACGCCCAATCTTCAACGCGGACTCGGGGGGCTAGGGCACCGTTGGGTTGGTAACCCTGCGGGTCTACGGGCCAGCAGAGCAAGACATATTTAAGTCCCCATTCAAGATTGCACTTGACCGGGAACTTTGGGGACTTGTTGACGGTAGCCACAGAGAGGCTACCCAGGCCCACAGACCCGCAGACGACACCCGGGCCCGATCCATGGCCCGGGGCAGGATCGTTAACACCCGGACCCGGGGCCCAGCAGTCTATCTTATGGCCAGGGGCCCGGGAACCAGGGGCGCCAGCCTGCCTAACAGGCCACCAAAGCTACCCCATTATATGAACAGAAGGGGATCAGTCCCACATCGAAGTGTGAGACCAGACCTCACGCTCGACAACCTATATAAGGTCTTCAACTACCCTCATTAATAGGTAACAAATTCTCCAACTATTTATTCCTGCTTAAGTTATCCATTTATCCTAATAGTACTACCTTAGGCATCAGAGAGGAGAAGACCGGCCCGCCCAGTATTCCCTTTTGTTAGCAGGACTTGCAGGAATGTATTATACCAAGATCCACCGGTCTCTGTGAGTCTCCGGATTTAGACAGAAATATTAATCATTTAAAAAAGTAAAATTGACGAAAGCGCGGTCAGAAACTCGCCATGTGGCACTGTTTTATCTTTTTGTTATTTTAAAAAATTCGGCAATATTCCGTAAATATTTGTAAATAGCTCCGGTGCTCAAAAAAATCTCCAAAAATTTTTACACTCTCACGGTGATATCCTCTATCCACCCACATAAATATTTTAAAAAATTTATCTCCGGAAGACTCATATGTCATTAGAGAGGGAGGAGGACACATGGGGTATTCCTTGTGATCAAGACCCAAACATCAACCAAAATATGTGAAATTTTTACCATCATGAACAAATCCGATGGTCATATTTTTATTTTGTCAATTTTAGGCAAGTAAACCTCAAAGTGTCTACTAATGTACAATAATCTTTATAATAGGTTTGAAAGCAAGTTGTTGCATTATGAAGTGACTATATGGAGGAAACGTCTTGTAAATAATTGGCACCACCCGATGTGATTGGTACCTTTATTTAGAGACCCTGTATAAATTTCATGCACTTCGGACCTCGCCTGACCGTGTGAATCTTCAGTAAACCAAAAACATCACTAACATGCCCTAAGAGAGGACTCATGACCAGGATGCGAATGACGAAAGCCATTTATATTTCCCAAACCATGTAATTTTTGTCACTGAGCGTGTGCTGTCGAATCGTAAAAACTCATTCAGCAAGGTTCCGTTTAATGGGATCTTGTTATTAAAAAATGCCTCTTTTTGGGTTGACCGGAAGTTCGGAATGTCAAACGAGGTCGTAATTGGATGAAAATTTGACGATGTCCCTAAATATATATATAGATCACATCTTATGGTGTCGATTGACCATACTCGAAACTTGGGTTGTTGTTCACCAAAATGTCTACTAATGTACCATAACCTTTATAATAGATTTGAAAGCAAGTTGTTGCATTATGAAACGACTATATGGAGGAAACGTCTCATAAATAATCGGCACCGCCTGATGTGATTGGTACCTTTATTTAGAGACCCTGTATAAATTTCGTGCACTTCGGACCTCGCCTGACTGTGAGAATATTCAGTAAACTAAAAACATCACAAACATGTCCTAAGGGAGGACCCATGACCGGGATGCGAATGGCGAAAGCCGTTTACATTTCCTAAACCACGTAATTTTCGTCACTGAGCGTGTGAGGTCGAATCGCAAAAACTCATTCAGCAAGGCTCCGGTCAATGAGATCTTTTATTTAAAAATGCCTCTTTTTGGGTTGACCAGAAGTTCGGAAGGTCAGATGAGGTCGTAATTGGATAAAATTTGACGATATCCCTAAATATATATATAGATTACATCGTATGGTGTCGATTGACTATACTCGAAACTTGGGTTATCGATCACCAAAGTGTCTACTAAGGGCAGTCAACCATATGTTTCTTTCTACCTCCCTAAGGGCAGTCCTATTGCGCAGAAATAAAATTCTCAAATTTATACATGGGTAGATAGAGTGCGTGACCGTGAGTTTGTGGTAATTTTCGGAGAATTTTTCGGACACCCGAGCTATTTATTATGATTTTCGAAAGATTTATAAATGCTGAAAATAAATAAAAAGTCAAATTTGCGCCATGTGGTGAGTTTCTGGCCACACAGTCTTCAACCACATAAAATTTCTACTTTTCTAAATTAATTACTATATTTTGAAATGCTCAAAATTGCTTTATAAATAGCTTCGGTATCCGAAAAATTTCTCGAAAATTGTCATGGACTACTCGCAAAGTGTATTTTAATAATAGATTGTTAAATTGTAGATTCACGAGAAAAAACAATCGAGGAAAATTTGATGAGGTCTTTAAACAATCACCATAGACTTTTGAAAAATCGTAATAAATAGTTCGGGTGTCTGAAAAATGTATAAAAAATTATCACAGACTCATCAAGTTGCGTACCTTATTATGATGTCCATCAATTAGATATATATGTATATATATAGTATTTGCAATATGGATCCTCTTGAAGGGTGTTTAGGTTATATAGGGTTGACTGAGTTGACCAAGGATCAAACGATGATGAAAACATGTAAATTCTGTACGTAGGCTATTTCATGTCGTTCGGGGGACATCCAACGGTGTGATTAATCTAATCACATTTTCTCCACACATTTGTATCAAAATGTCTACTTGTCAACATACCTAATAAACCAGTTCAACAACATTACTATGCATACAATGATTTTATTGAATATATATCAAATTCAGAAAACGATAATTTTTTTATCCTAATATGACAATATAGTAGTAATTGGTATTTCATAAAAAAAATAACACTGTCCACCCTTTTATCGACACCGGTCAAACCAGTTAATCGTATGTTTCTTTCTACCTCTTTAAGGGTAGTCCTATCGCGTGGTGATGAAATTCTCAAAAATTAATCATAGGTGGATAGATTGCGTGACTGTAAGTGTGTGGTAATTTTTGGAGAGTTTTTTGAGCACCCAAACTATTTACTATGATTTTCTAAAGATGTGACAATTTTGAAAATAAATAAAAAGTCAAACACATGCGCCACATGGCGCGTTACTGGCTGCGTAGTCTTCCACCTCATATTTTTTTTTTTTACTTTTTAGATCGATTTCTATATTTTCAAAACATTAAAGTTTCTTAGTAATTTTGACTACTTATGATTTGGTTGTATTAGAGGATTTAGGTTGTTATTTTCTTTATAACTAGTCGGGAAATAAAAAGTTTCTTAGTAATTAAAAAGGTCTTATGCCCGAAAAATTCTCTTAAAATTATCACGGACTACTCATACAATATATTTTAATATTAAGTCTTTAAAGTATAGATTCACTAATAAAATGAAGGAAATTTGACGAGGTAATTAACACTGCCATATTGTAGAAAATCCATAATAATTTTTTCAAGAATCTGTGCTGTTTGTGAAGATTTTCATTAGAGTTTATATTTAAAGTTGAAAATGATCGTGAGTTGTACAATAAAGAATGATTTTCAATTAATTCAATATGTTATCAAATTTTCAAAATATCCATAACTTTATTCGGGAAACTTTCATACTTTATTAATCATTTTTTATTTTGAAATATTAACTATTTCTATTAAAAATAGAAAAGGGAAACAATTTTATTTAATTACAAATAATTACACAAAATAATTAAAACCGTTGTGATTCTGTATGTGCCGGTGCCATCGAACCAAAGACCCGCAATACTTGCTCAGGTGAAGCAAAGCCACCGGATTGCAAATAAACCCTTAACCCACTGAACCCGAATATTCATAAAAAATATATATAGTCACCACCACCACCACTAAAGTCTATTGCTTTGCAATTCCAAAAAAAAAAAAAAAACCACTGTTGAATTTTCAAACCCGAATTAACCCAAATCCATATCCCAATAACCTATCATCTCTTAGTTTCCAAAAAAAAAAAAAAAAACAAAGATATGTTCTTTGTAGTTCTGCACCGAATCTCTCCAGCCACTGCAACTCATGGGCTCATAGCATCCATTACCAACCTCAGCACCGCCATCACCCACTGCCGCCACGCATCGGCTGGAGATCGGCAACCAATCCTCAATTCAGATAAACCACTCCGAAATCCCCGACCTCCCCCGCACCGACGCCATCAACCTCCGCAAAGCCTTCAAAGGCTTCGGCTGCGAAACATCCACCGTCATCACCATCCTCTCCGTCTGCGACTCCCCAACACGCCCAAATCGCCTGCGAGTACAAGGCCATGTCCTCCAAGCTCAGCTTATCTGAGGGGTTTTCTCTACCGGGATCTCTTCGGAATGAAGCACGACCCAAACATATTGAAATTAGAGGTTTGAGGGGACATTAAGCCAACACATGATGCACCACCAGTAGAGAGAGAGAGTAAAATCAGATCTTGTTTTAGTTTTGGACAGTGAGAGAGGGGGGTGGTAGAGATGGAAAGAAGACCCCACGTGATTGAAGGAAAACTCAACTAACGTCTGACTTCTGCCGTTTGACAAAATCTTAAACGTTTTTGAGTCGAGCACCGAATAAGCTCTCCTTATTATCTTATATAAATAGATTGTCCCTCATTGACAGTGGCGGACGCAGAATATTACGTGAGTGGGGGCAAAAAATATATATATAGAGTTTTATTTGCGCGAAGCGCAAAATTTTTTTTTGTAGATTTCAATATAAGTCTCTAGTTTCCTTAAAATATATGTGTGTTGAGATTGTCATCAAAAGTTGTGCAAATGATTGCGAAACCAAAATCTTAAGATTCTTAGAGAGTCGAAAAACGGGAGGTTGATTGAAAAACTCACAACCGTAAGAGTGGTAGTAGGATTAGCCGATTTGAGTATAAGATTAATATAACGAGAAGAATGGAGAATATAAAAGTAGTTTAAACTATTGGGATCGTGATCTGCCGAATCCTATTAGGGTTATATTACTTATATAATATAAATATACAAATATATATTTGAAAGGACACTGTTGAAATTGGTAAAAAATAAAATACAGAAGTTGCAGCAGTCAAGATAAGTATACAAATATATACCATGCACATAGTTCGGTTGGTTTTTAGTAAAAAAAAAAAAAAAAAATTGCTGGTCAAAATCTCAGTGGGGGCACTGGCCCCCGCTGGCCCCTACGTACGTCCGCCAGTGGTCATTGACTAGAATTCTTATCTTCTTAGTAGTGCACTCCTCTTTGATATATTCATTCATGAGTGCACTATCTGATGCTGTTAAAAGAATTCGAATGTGCTTTAATTCATGACATTCTATTCAAGTGAGTTAAATATTTTTTGTTTTTGTTTTCCTGAGGATCATCAGCTGAGATGAACACAGAACTTTCGTTTTATTAATCATATCAACTATGGCGCAAGTCACATAAAGGGATCCGGATGCACAATTGTGGGAATTCATACCCGAGGAAATCATATTTGAAATCCTCACAAGATTACCAGTGAGATCTTTACTGAAATTTAGATGTGTTTGCAAGTCCTGGAACTCATTAATTAGCAGTCCAAATTTCATAGACACCCATCTTGAAAGGCATGTTATGGATAGTTCTTCTGACTATATACTTGTCGCGACTCTTGGTACAAAGTCACTCTACTCTTCAAAAGATTCTACGACATATACGATCTTGGATCTTCAAAGTTGTGAGATGAATCTTGGTTACAATGATTTCTTTGTTTATGGCTCGTGCAATGGATTGCTGTGCATCTGTCTTTACAGCTCATTGTTTATATGGAATCCATCAATCCGAAAAATCAAGAGAGTTTCACAAGGTCTTTACCAATCTGATAGAATCTTCAGAGGTATCGGGTTTGGATTCAACCATCAGAAAAACGACTATAAATAAGTTGTGGAGATTGTTGTACACACGGAAGATATGTACAAAGTCGAGGTCTACTCCCTTAGATTGAATTCATGGAGAGAACTTAATTAGTGCAGTTCTTCCCGTTTCGTTCAATCTTGCATACCTAGACCCGTGTTTGATACATGTCAATGGAGTTGTGTACTGGATAGTTAGACGTTACGACCATTCTAGACGTTCCATACTTTCATTTGATATGAACAATGAGGTTTTCCAAAAGATTGAACTTCCTGATACACTATTACGCAGAGGGTTTCACTCTACTATTAGTATCCAAGAAGTTTGAGAAATCCCTTTCTTTGATAAACTTGACTGACTACAGAGAAGATGACAATCATCGTGTAAGGCGGGATGCTCACTGTGATATCTGGGTTATGGGACTGGATACATGGAAGAAGATTAGCACTATTCTTCTAACTCAGTAAAATATGGACGTACGGCAAGGCCATTGAGCTTGACAAAGGATGGACTTTATATTGCAAGGATGGATGTGGAGTGTGGGTTCAAAAGTACTTTAGCTCTATATGAACATATGTTGGTATAACATATGTTGGCAATCCTTTTATTTAACAAAACACAACCAGCTTAGTATATTAAGCCCAATCAAGTGAAGTCTGAAGTTGAAGATCAAGTTGAAGAACCAACACGATCTCCTTGCACTCAGGTAAAATCATGCATAATCATCTCATGAGTTTTTCACTAAGGATGGGAAATTATCTTGCCATCCTGTACTTTCTGGGTTTTAGTGTTTATCACACAGTCACTTATATTGTTAAAATCATTCATTGATAATGTTTTGGATTCTCTATTGTAATTCAAAATATCTTCTAAAGAGATGAGCTTTTCATTGAGGATGAGAAGTAATCTTGCCATCTTGTACTTTCTGGGTTTTAGTGTTTATCACCCAGTCACTTGTATTGTTAAGATCATTCATTGATAATGTTTTGGATTCTCTGTTGTAATTCAAAATATCTTCTTAACAGTACGTTTAAGATAGGACTTGTTTCTGTTTAAACTCGTAGGTCTGACAGAAGCACAATAATAAAGACTAAGAACACAAGCATGTATAGTGGTTCGCCGTGCCGCCGGAGGGCACGACTACGTCCACTTAGAATTCACTAGGATCGGCCAATAAGCCTGGTGGTGTTACAAGGGTGGAATGCCCAATTGCCAGTTAGTCTATTCAAAGGGGGGAAGCCTTCCTTTTATAACTAAGAAAGGCTCCCTCCTACACCATGTTTCCAATGTGGGATGGAGGCACAGTATTCCTGCTCACGAAGCTACTTGCGGAGCCCGGAGGCATGGCTTCCGGATGCGGCACCGGTGATCTTCCACCATGGAGATGTAGCCGAGGTGTCGGTCTACCCGATGGATGCTGGAAGTAGGACCTATGGCGCCGGTTGGATGATCCACGAGGTCGTTGAACATGCTTGCCGGTGCACTATATCTAGTGTCAACAAGTCCCCCAAGTTCCCGAATAAGAGGCAATCTTACTTGGGGAGTTAAAATCATGTATCGCCAAGCGTGGGTGACGACCGAGTGACCTTACCGGGCGCCACCCCCACTAGTCCCCCAACTCCTCAAGTAAGATGGGCTCGTTACCGGGCGTTTGAATGCCGAGTCCCCCAGGTTTTCCGGTGGACTGCTTTTACTGTTTAGAAAAACTTTTACCCTTTGAATATCTTTGGAATATCATTGAAATAACCGTTGACCGGTGGAATGCCTGTTACCGGTGAAATACCTGTTACCGTTGGAATGCCTGTTACCGGTGAAATGCCTGTTACCGTTGGAATGCTTTTACAATGTCTACTGATATGCGTGCAATAATGAAATGCAATACTGAAATGCAATGCATACGGATATGAGTGCAATACTGAAATGGTCGACGCATACGGATATGCGGTATATAAATAGCTTTCAATAAGTCCCCCAGTTCGAATAGGGACTCGGCCGGGAGTTCGAGTATTCCCGTTGGTTCGTGGTGGGGTGTTGCGGTCATGCTGTTGCACCGGCCAACACTCGCTCATTCTTCCCAGCTTGTTCATTTATATGCGTGAGGTAATGTGCAGGGTTGCGAGCCTGCGGGGAGACCTGTTAAGTGCGAGCCAACAGATCTACCAGTGGGGTGTTGCAGCCATGTTCAAGCACCGGTCAACACCCGTTGGGGTTATAAAGTGTTGTGATCCCGCATGGTATGCCAATGGTGCTATACAACAAAGTGATGCGATGCACATGATGATAGAAATGAGGTGTTGAGATCCACCATGTTTATGCAAGGAAAGATGTTTATACGGCGTTTGAAATCCGCCATGCTATGTTTCGCAAGGACTCGACCGGTGGACTGCCATGTCGGAACGAGTCAGGTATGAAATGCTCTGGGAGGACCCGACCGGTAAACTTCCATGTCGGAACGAGTCCCCCAGTGAAAATTGCTAACAATTGTGGTACAAACCGGGGAATATGTCCTGTGTTAGAGGTTAATTTCCCGGTGGGGTGTTGCGGCCATGTTATAGCACCGGTTAGCACCCGCTTATTCGTCCCAGCTTGTGTTAGAATAAGCGTGGGGTAATGTGCAGGGTTGCGAGCCTGCGGGGAGACCTGTTAGGTGCGAGCCAACAGATCTACCAGTGGGGTGTTGCGGCCATGTTCTAGCACCGGTCAACACCCGCTGATTCTTCCCAGCTTGTGTTGGAATAAGAGTGGGGTAATGTGCATGGTTGCGAGCCTGCGGGGAGACCTGTTAGGTGCGAGCCAACAGATCTACCGGTGGGGTGTTGCGGTCATGTTCTAGCACCGGTCAATACCCGCTGGACCGCTTATTCCTTAGGAATATGCGTGGAAACTCCGTGCTTGACTGACCGGTGGAGTTCCCCCGGCGCTGGACTAAAACGGAATGCTATGCATTAAAATGCGTGCACCGTAATGCGATGCATACTGATGCGTGCACTGAGATGCGATGTATTGAAATGTGTGCACCATAATGCGATGCATACTGATGCGTGCACTGAGATGCGATGTATTGAAATGCGTACACCGTAATGCGATGCATACTGATGCGATCGTGCAATGCTGAAATGATCCGCCGATGCATAATGGTATGTGCAGCACTGATAAGCGCATAATGATATGTGTGCAACAATGCATACTGATATGATCGTGCAATGCTGAAATGATCGACCGATGCATAATGATATGCGCAACACTGATAAGCGCATAATGATATGCGTGTAACGATGCATACTGATATGATCGTGCAATGCTGAAATGATCGACCGATGCATAATGATATGCACAGCACTGAGAAAGTATGGAATGGAAGCATGTAATGCTCGATGTTTTGAGAGTGCATGATATATGCCTCCGGTGTGGTTGGCTTACCCTTTCCTGTTGTTATACCTCAGCCAACCACACACGAAAGACCATGTTGCTATGCAAAGACAAGCTAAAATTATACCGTTCCAGCAAGTAATTATGCGCACACATTTATCGCATGTTTAATGTATCAACATACCCAAAGCAATCATGTGGAGATATAATGATATGAAATGTGGTACTTATCTTTGGAGAAGTTGCCGGGTGTTTGAAAAGTCTATGGGAATGGTTCCCGGGTTGCCTAGGCACATAATGGGTGTATTGAGCAGATTGGTGGGCTGCTGATCCGTTGGGCCCGTTGACCGGGCTGACCCGCTGGGCTTGGTTGACCGGGCTGAACTTTTCCCCCCTTTTTTTTTTTTTTTTTTTGCGGATCTTTTTCTCTTCTTTCCTTTCCCGCTCTTTCTTCTTTCTGCTTCTCTTTCTCTCTTTGCTTTTCTTTCTTTTCTTTCTTTCTGCTCTCTCCCTCTGCCTGCCTTTTGGTTTCTCTATTTCTTTCTCTTTCTCCCGTACCGGAGAGGAGGGCGACCGAGGCGGAGAGACGACCGGAGAGAGGGAGAGGAGACCCAAACCCGGCCTGGTTGGCGCCCACTACATGGACCCAGGCGCTTCAGGTTCGATCCGCACCATGGCCTCCGGTAGTGTTGAGGTTCTTTATCTGGCGATCGGGACAGCACCCGAAGGAGTTAACATCGGTGCCGGAGTGGAGCTGGGGCAGCGAGAGGGAGGCTGCGTGACCCGGTTAGAGCTGAGGTCCGGAGCTTCTGCATGGCGCGAGCCTGAGAACCGGGGGCTCTGCATGACAGCCTCGAGGGGCGCCGCTCTGCCTGGGTCACCGGTTTAGGGTTTAGGGTCTAGCCATCGGTTCCGGAGAGGAGCTTGCTGGTCTCGACGTGACGAGAGCTGGGCCGGTGGAGTGCAGTCATACTTGCAGGGGCGCTGGTGCAGGGGTGAGGATTCGGGGTGCCCAAAGAGTATATCCGGGTGGCCTGAGCAAAGGCCCGGAGAGGAAGACGACCGGAGAGGGAGACTCATGAGGGATGGGCAACCGGCTCGTGCATCGAAAAGGTGCGGCCATACGTCCGAGCGGACGCCTCGGCCTCGTGGAGCTCCGCCGACAGATTGCCGGGTTCAGGAATAGATTGCGGAGCGACGGCGGTGTTTGCCCAGAGGGGATTCGAGTTGACCCGGCCGGTTCCTGCTGACCAATTTGACAGGGCTGACTCGTGCCGCTGACTTTTTTTTTTTTTTTTCTCGACTTTTTCTTTCTTCTTCTGATTTCGTTTCTTTCTCTCTATGCTGCCCATCTCTTCTCCTCTGCTTCTTCTGCCATCATCCTTAAGCCATGCCCATCATCCCGGCACTGGAGAGGAAGACGAACCGGAGAGGGGGAGGATCGGGGAAGGAGACGACGGCGCCCGGAGAGGAAAGTCACTGGGACTGTGCCCGGGGAGGAGGGGCTCCGGTACCCGGAGAGGAAGACGACCGAAGAGAAGTCGCTGGTTCCTCATGTTTCGGAGCCATCTGAGGCTTAGCTCCATGCTGCTCTCAGCAGCTTGATGACGTCGTCATTCCTGCCGCACACGACATCCGCAAGAGGCGCGCTACCCCAACGGTCGTGGAGGTGGACGTCGGCACCGCGGCAGAGAAGTTGGACGATGTCGGTGAAGCCCTTGCAGACATGACAAGGGGAGTCTTCCAGTCGGCTGGTTAGGTGCCGTATTGCCGATCGTTATGCCAAACGGATCGAGCCTCGCCATAATCGGACCGAACTTCGCGAGCTGCCAGATCGAACCTCATGCTTCCGGCCACTTTGACAGACCTGACCGGGCCGGTCGGCGACGCTTGTGCTTGGCTAGGGTCACCGGGAGGTGGGTTCGAGCTGCGGGAGTCTGGAAACACCACGCGAGCACCGGAGAGCCGCAGGACCGGAGACGGCTGCTCCGCTGACTTGGACTGGGCTATTGTTTCTGTTTAAACCCGTAGGCCTGACGGAACCACAATAATAAAGACTAAGAACACAAGCATATATAGTGGTTCGCCGTGCCGCCGGAGGACACGACTACGTCCACTTAGAATTCACTAGGATCGGCCAATAAGCCTGGTGGTGTTACAAGGGTGGAATGCCCAATTGTCAGTTAGTCTATTCTAAGGGGGGAAGCCTTCCTTTTATAACTAAGAAAGGCTCCCTCCTACACCATGTTTCCAATGTGGGATGGAGGCACAGTATTCCTGCTCACGAAGCTACTTGCGGAGCCCGAAGGCATGGCTTCCGGATGCGGCACCGGTGATCTTCCACTATGGAGATGTAGCCAAGGTGTCAGTCTACCCGATGGATGCCGGAAGTAGGACCTATGGCGCCGGTTGGACGATCCACGAGGTCGTTGAACATGCTTGGCGGTGCACTATATCTAGTGTCAACATGACTTATGTCTGTCATCCTAGGATTTATGTACTGCTTAAAATACTCATTGATCAGAAGATCTTTCCTTAGTTATTCATTGAGTAAAGATCTTTTACTTTTTGAAGTTGGATAATTTTCTGGAACTCTCTCTCTTTGTTGAAAATATCTAGCTTCATTCAATGCTCCCCATGCCTCATTAAATGCAAGAGAGATTGTGTCCCCTCTTGTTAATATCTTTCTACTATTAGGAAGATATTCTTCTTAGACTACTTGGCTAGCTAGTTGATATTTTGCTTTTGGCCACTATGCAATGTTAGTTTTTATTGGCTACTTGTGTGCTCTCATAGAGCCTCACTCATACCTATATAAAGGGGTATAAATATCTTTGCTCCTTGGTTGTTCAAAATGTAGTCTTACATTTTCTTTTGTTGGGTTTGATTCCCTTGCATGTCCATTTGCTCTAAGTCTTCCTTTTGTGATTATAAATCTTAGAGCTGGACACAACCCATATCATTTATTTCTCTTCTATTGAGATCTTGTTTATGTATCTTGCATTGTTCCAATAAGCTCAAAGTTATACTTGTGTTATAATCTTTTGAGATTGAACAAAACCCTTTTTGTAAACACCCATATAATTTGCATTTGCATCCCATGAGATGTCTTGGTGATGAACCTTAGAAGTATTCATAACTGAATCAGCTGAGAAGTAGCTGGATTCAAGGTTGATGCTTCTGATATTTGCTTGTATAAACACTTGAGAGACAAGTGAGGTAGAATAGTCGAGAGACTAGGATAGTCTAAGACAAGATACAAACGTGGTTTCTGATCCACATGTTGCTGTAAATTTGTAAGAAGTGTTGAAGCGCTTATTGTGAACCAGCTCATTAATAGCTGTGTTCAGAGCTGAAACTTCAGTTACCTTCATATGTAAACACTTAGAGACATGAGAGGTAGAACATGTCGTAGACTATATAGAGTCTAGGCACGATGGTACCGCGGTCAACTATCCAGGTTGCTACAATCTTGTAAGAAGTGTTCAATTACATATTGGATAGGTTTGTCCCTTAGAGTAAGGGGCATGCAGTTTTTCTCCCTGTTGCAGGGTTTTTGCGAGTAAAAGACATCTTAGTGTTGTTTGTTTATTACTGCACCTGTATACTTTTTAGTTATCGTATTTATGTTATACAAGATAGCACCAACTATTTCTATCATTGTGAGCGAAATTGAAAGAAAAATTTTTCAGGGCCTATTCACCCCCCCTCTAGGACCTTCAACATATATCGCAAGAAGCTAAGGAAATAACTACAATTGAAGTGTGTCGTCCATGTTTCGTGGAGGTCCATAGTTATAAAGAAAGTCTAATGTTACTCAACTGATCGAGTTATGTATGAGTTCTTTGGGAAATAACCTTTCATACTGTGAAGAATTTCACTTCATGTATTCGTTGGATATGTCCATTTTATGTTTTACTCATTCAGTCTTTTGCATTCTCTCTTCAATTGCTTTATTTTTAATTGTTTAGTTACAGCAAAAGTCTTCATGTTATCTTCATGTTATATTTCTTAGATTAATTAGGACCAACTCAGTTTGAATCACTTTTCATGAAGTCGTAGATCGGTGGGGATGAAAATCTTGTCCAAAGCAATTTGTGGCAATTGGCATGAAAAGCTTTCCTATTTAAGCACATATTAAGGGTTTGTTGCTGATGTTGTCAATGCCACATATTGTTTAGTAGTTGAGAGATGTCCTTCTAGGATCATGCTTTATCAGTTTCTCTGCAACGAATGCACTCCGCAATGAAAAGAAGTAGTTACAATAACTTGTGGTGGATCTTCGAGTGATTGGACACCCTGCCCAATTTGAATGACAAAAAGCACGCAACTTGAAGTCACTATTTGATGAAAAGAATATGCCTTGCCCCTGGGCACCCTTGAGATATGATAGGAGCACAATGTGCGACGATATTAATATGCTTATGCCCTCATTTATGCTTCGTTTAACCCTTATTTACCTAAGATAGAGTCATAATTTAGTTTAGTGTCAATTTGGTAGAGTTTTGGAGAAAGTGTGCTTAATTGTCAGAAAAACGACTAAGTATAGAAATCTGAGGCAAAAGTGCAAAATATGTTGTTTTCGTGATTTTGAGGCCTGTTTTTGACTGACCTATCCTTTTCCAAATTTGATGAAATTTGGTATACATATAGTTGGCAAGCTAAAGTGTATTGTGTCAAAATTTCAGATCAATCGAAGTTTGGGAAGTCACCCAAACGATGGCTACAACTTGGCAGTTTGAGCAAAGATCACCAGGGACTACCAGGATTTTCCTGGGACTGTGTCCTGACTTCTGAAATTTCTGTGGGACACATCGCTTAGAAACAGAGAACGTGCCATATGCCGTTGGAAAGCTCTACGAGTCTAGTTTCTCTGAGACTTGGAAGCGCATCAATCTGAGCTCTGAGGAGGAAGTTATGCCTGATTTACTGGAGTAAGGTTATTCTGCCGGGAAAACAACAACTTTCCCGGTTGCATCAGGATAACTCTCCATTGGATTTTTGGAAGCATGGATCAGATATTATGGACCTAAAGACTTATTGGACATGTCCATGCTATTCAAATGAGATTGATTGAAGTCCAAGATCAGAATTAATGTCCAAGAATGCAAAGCTTGGCCGGCAAGGAAACATAAGCCAACTAGGAAAGGAATTCTCATTCCTTATTGCTACCGGCAACCATAGGGTTTTTCCTATATAAAAGGCCAACGAAATTTCAGAAAAGGGGATCTCCTCTCTCTCACTTTTCACTAGCCAAAACTTTGTCCAATTAGCACCACAAATCCCATAGAAAATTCAAGCCGATTCCATAGTTCATCACCACCACCGATCGCAAGACATCAACTCCACCGAATCTCTCTTTGCCGATTCCTCTACAAGGTTTCTTTTAAAGTGTGATTCACTCATCTCTCATGGCTTGTAATTTTCTATATAATTACTTAACTTTGTCTATGAAGTTTGTAAGGATTTGTGGTTTGTTATTTGGTTTTATTAATTTTACATTGGATTTCTGAAATTCTGTTATGTGTTTTGGTTTTCTTTTTGTTTAAGTGATGAACATGTATATGACGAATTGATTGTATGGCAATAGGGCAGTACGTTTGTTGCATGATTTGATGATTTTATTTGGTTTATTTTCTGAATTCGTATACACAACAAGTTATAGGGTTAAAGGTAGCTTTAGCTAGGCGATCCTTAGGTTTATTTCTTTATGTTGCCGAACTACAAATATGGGGTAAATTATACACGAAGTTAATTGATCTTGTATTGGTTCTAAGGGGTAGAGTAATTCAGAAAATATGCATGTTGAAGCAAGGTGAGGTGACGCCATACTTGTTGCATGTTTCCAATTCGACTCATTGTGCTTATGTGTTTCTTGGTTTAATTTCTACACGAAGTGTCTTTAAACTGATTAGCACTATGTTTAGGGTTATGCACGAAGCTAATTCTAAATAATTGAGGAGTTTTGAATGATTAGATGAACCACGAAGGGCTCTAGTTATAATTGGAACTAAATTGCATGAAATCAGATTCAATAAAGTTGCTGCCGTATTATTGTTTTTGATCGGTTTGTTATGTGCATGTGAGTTTTTGTGTGATGTGTATTGTGTGAAAGATGTTGATCATATGTAAATATATAATTTAGGATTTAATTTCGTAAAAATCAGTAGAATATAGAATCAAATATCAAACCCCCAATATGATTTTGTAATGCTTTATGTGATTGAACGCCCTTGATTTCCCCGGACTGAACGATCCCTACTTGTCCTATACTAACGATGACACAAGAGGGTAATATGTGTATGAAGTTGTTTTACAGGTACAATGTGCTTGGATAATAGCTCCATCAAGATACCTCACAACACGAAGTGCACTCTCCATGTGACATTGTCGTGGTTCATGCATGAATCTGCTAAGGATATGTACTGCATAGGTGATATCAGGTCTTGTTACAGTGAGGTATATTAATCTTCCAATCAATCTCCTATACCGAGATGGATTCTTCAGAACATCACTCTTATTTGACAACTTCAAACCCCGTTCCATTGGTGTTTTAACGGGGGCTGCACCTAGCAATCCTACATCTTTAATGATTTCCAAAGCATACTTTCGTTGTGAAATAAAAATCCCATGAGCTGACGAAGATACTTCGATGCTAAGGAAGTACTTTAAATCACCAAGATCTTTAATACGAAATTGACTATGCAAGAATTTCTTAAGTGCATCAATACAATTTGAATCATTACAAGTAATTAAGATGTCATCAACATATATCAACAGGGCAGTGAAAGACTTGTCTTGCCTTTTTGTGAAGAGTGAATAATCTGCTTTAGACTGAACATAACCGGCCTTCTGGATAGCTGGGGAGAACTTGGCGAACCACTGACGAGAATCCTGCTTCAACCCATACAAAGACTTGTGAAGGCGACAAACTAGATGTTCCTCCCCCTGTCGCCGAAGACCAAGAGGCAGTACCATGTAAATCTCCTCAATAAGATCCCCATGTAAAAAGGCATTGTTGACGTCTAATTGAGAAAGAGACCAATGCTGAGCAGCGGCAAGAGCAATGAGACAACGCACAATAATAATTTTTACAGTGTGAGAAAATGTGTCCTAATAATCAACACCTTCCATCTGAGTAAATCCCTTAGCCACCAATCGCGCTTTATAGCGCTCAACAGAGCCATCAGAACGATGTTTAATCTTGTATACCCAACGGCAACCAATTGGTTTCTTGCCGGCAGGAAGAGAAATGAGGGACCATGTGCCATTATCATGAAGTGCCTGCAATTCACAACGCATGGCTTCTTGCCATTCTAGATGAGGAGCAGCCTCGGCATATGTTTGGGGCTCAGAAAGTTGACTGATCTGAGCAATATAACATCGATAACCAGGAGTATATCTGTCACGCCCCAGTCCCGATGTCAGTGGGGTTTAGGCACCCGGCGCTGATCCCAAGGTGTGAGTTAAATGTTACAAAGCGGAATGTAAATAAAAAAATTAAAACACTTCTTTCTAGGCTCTTCACTCTAGGCTCGTCCGACACTTCGACCCGACAAACACTAAACATTTATCTGCAAAACAGCAAGTAAATGGGTGGGTGAGCAAAACCACGCGCTCAGTGAGTGCCCTATATAATATGCCAGCAAAGCCATGTTATTTTACGCACGCTATAAAATACATATATCATATAACACAAGCGAACTAAAGCTGATAACATAATAACAATGCATGCATGTAATGTTCCTCCTCACATTTTCCCCAAATATATAGTTTTTTCTTCCTTTGTTAGTCTTCTTGTTATACTTATGGTCCCCAGTTCCGAAACCCGAAATAGATCATTTTATCGACTTCTGGCGTCGAATGAGTATACTTTCCCCAAACTCGTGCACATGTGGGCTGATCATAGCTACTGGATGTCCCCATGAGTTAACTCAACTACACAAAATGTTTTATTTCCAATAATAGTTCCCAAACACTCATGTTCCCTTCAACTTCCAATCTCACTATTATTCCATCATGAAATGCATGATCAGGTAATATAATTCAAAACAAAAACACATGCTTTCCAATATTATAGATACGTAACAACCAATCAAGAAATTTAAATATCACCAAACATATATCACCAACATTCATAATATATATAATTTCCACATGTTTCACAAATCGACCTGCTTCACTTGAAAATAGAGAGATATTTCATAAATAGATCAAAATCATACTTTTAGACTATTTTAAAAGTATATAAGAATATTTGAAACACATTACATAAACCACTCACCTCGACGAACCGAATCGACACCCAGATCGTAAACGAGCAACTTAGAACGAGCCTTCTAGAAATCACTGTTGGATCTAACTCCAACCACCATAGATAGAAAGATTGCATAGATACGAATCCGTAGCTACTCGCGGATTCAGAATCGGAGTTACGGATCAAAAGTTATGATCCGCAGAAGTTTCGTCATAAATCTAATAAAATAATAATATCTAGAGAGAGAAAGATGAAAGAATTCTAGAGAGAGAAACTAAAAAATGGTACGGACTCAATTGGGGGGTGATCAAAAAGAATGACAAGTGTCACCCAATTAATGGTGCATTTGTGCCACATGTCAACAAGAGGAAAAACAATACCACTTTACCACATCTTGACACTTGTCAAGATGACTCATGGAAAATGGGATAGGGGCTGAAACAAATGGAGGCTAACCTTGGTTATTAAGTAAAAATTTTGATCAATGGGAAGTTGCCACGTCACCACTTTTGGAATTTTTGACGAAACTTTGAAAAATCGCTAAAAATAGCTCGGGAACTCAAATAATTCACCGAAAAATATGACGAACTCGTGATGATCTCTACTGTCTATTTCTCACAAGAAAAATAAAATTTGACTAACTTAAAAAAATCAGGATATTACAATATCTATGATAAGAGATATGATTGGACAACGAATATCGTGTACCTTTTGTCGGACCCAGCATCAAAAGAGACGAAGGAATGGGTGAGGGCAGCGTAACCTGAGAGCACACATAATCGCGGAACTTGTCGGGCATGGAAGTAATGCGACTAGAGCGGCGGAGACGAGGTTCTGGCGACGGTGGGGATGCGACGGGGTCGACGAAAGCATCTGTTATGGATCAGGCTGGAGGGAGATTGGACGGTTGAGGTGGAGCCGAGGAAGGCCGGAATTGGGAAAGGGAAGATTCAATTTGAGGTGGTGGCGACTCAGTTGAGGGATTGGTACCGTCTTGGGACGACTGACTGTGTTGTCGAGAAGAGAGATTGGGTGAGAAAGTGGTGTCAATGTTGGAGTCTAGAACTGGAGATGGAAGAGGGTCAGTGGGCTGGGCCTGAGTATGTGGGACGTTTGAGGTCAGTTGTGTGTCGCTGGATGCATAAGGAAAAATTGTTTCATGAAACACAACATCTCTACTCGTGAAAATCTTTCATGTCGAGAGATCATACAATTTGTTAGCTTTCTGAACTAGTGGGTAACCAATGAAGACACAATGAATAGAACGAGGAGAGAATTTGTTTGTAACATGGGTGTTAGTGGCATAAGCTAGGCAGCCAAAAACACGGAGATGAGAGAAAGGAGGAAATTTCTGATATATAATCACTCAAAAGGTGTTTAAAGAGATAGAATGGGTGTAGAAACACGATTAATAATATGAACAGCTGTGAGAACGCACTCACCCCAAAATTTATAAGGGAGAGTGGCATGAAACTTTAAGGCACGAGCAACCTGAAGAACATGTCAATGTTTGCGTTCCACAACCCCATTTTGTTGGGGCGTGTAAACGCATGAATGTTGGAAAACAACCCCATTCTCTTTGAAAAAAGGTCGGAGAGAAAGAAATTCACCACCGTTATTACTACGAATTTGTTTGACAGTAGTAGAAAATTGGGTGGTGACAAAAGCAAAAAACTCTTTCAAAAGGGATTGTGTTTCATCCTTATGTTGCATAAAAAAAACCCAAGTAAATCTTGTATAATCGTCAACAATAGTAAGAAAATAATGTGCACCGGATATAGAACGATGTTTATAGCGACCCCAAATGTCACAATGAATAAGATCAAAAGGGTTTACAGATGAAATAGAACTCGTACTAAAATGTTGACTCTGTTTTGCCAAAGGACAGACATGGCAAACATTATTTGGACGAACAAAAACATTTAGAAATTGTTTAGCAATAAAACTTGAACAAGAAGAGGAGACATGGCCTAGACGCTGGTGCCAAATATATGTGGGTGAGGTGATAAGATTGCAGGAAGAATGTTTGGTATTTGTGGGGTTGTTGTTGGTGGATTTCTTCTCCGTCACTAGAGCCACTAGATAATAAAGTCCATCACGCTCTTTACCCAAACCAATCGTCCTCCTCGAAGCCAGATTCTGCAAAATACACCAATAAGGGAAAAATGTCACCGAACAGTTTAGGCCTCTCGTTAGTCGACTAACAGACATCAAATCGACTTTGAACGTGGGAACACATAGTACATCATGTAAATATAAAGACGAATTCAAAGGCAATGATCCCTTTGTAACAATAGCAGCCCTTTCTCCACTAGGCAACAGTACAGGAGGTAGTGAACATTTTTTTTCTTTATGTGAAAACAAATTTGGAGAAGAAACAATATGATCGGTTGCACCGCTATCAATAATCCAACGATTTGAGGAGATTCTAGACAAACCTGGCGGAGTTGTTGGTTTAGTCATCGCACCATGCACTTGAGAATTAGCATCTTTCACAATAGAAATAAATTGCTGGAGTTGAGTTTCAGAAAGACCTGACAAGATAGCCTTGACGTCATCTTTGGTGAATCCCTCAGAGACTTGATTCACTGCATAATTACGACTACGGTTCTCTTCATTCTTAGGCCTGTTGAACTTTTCCTTTGGGTGCCCTGGTGGATATCCATGTAGCTTCCAGCAATTTTCAGTTCTATGCCACATATCTTTAAACTTCTTCTCCTTACAATAAGTACATTGTGGACATCCTCTGGAAGATCCAAAATGACGTTGCTCTTGATCAGATGGTCGGTTATCTTGGGAACCCTTAAAGCCATCAGAACGCTCAACTCTATTGAAGGGAGCATATTGAACAGATCGATTGTTTCTCACAGCCATGGCAGCACTGGTACTGGATTCAGTGATGTGTGTTACACTGAGATGCCTTTGTTTTTCTTCTTGGCAAACAGCAGCATAAGCCTGCCTGACTGTAGGAAGAGGAGTCATAAGAAGGAGTTGTCCTCTGGCTGCACTATAGGATTCATTTAAACCCATTAGGAACTGCATCAGCCGTTGTCGATCTTGTTGTGCCCCACAAGTGCAAGAGGACGCATCTGTGTAGGACGATAAATTATCCCATAAACCTTTCAACTTGGTGTAATAGGCAGAAACGGAATTCTGATCTTGTCGATGATACGCAATCTCTCGCTGAATTTCAAAAATGCGAGGTGCGTTACCTTGAGAGAGCCGTCCAAACTTCACGTGCAGTGGTGTAGTACATCACACTATCAGAAATTTCTGGAGCTATGGAATTGATGATCCAAGAATGGACCATATCATTGCATCGAGACCAAGTTGCATAGTCATCTGGATACTTCTCCGCCGAGGGTGGTTTGATTGCACCATTAACAAAACCAAGTTTGTTTTGGCGTTAAGAGCAATATTCATGGCTCTCAGCCCTGTGGAGTAATTATCTCCATTGAGGATTTTGGAAACCAAAACTAGGCCTGGATGATCTGAAGGGTGAATGAAGAAAGGGTTAGAGACATCTTATTTTGGAGCATCAGATTCGCTTCCCTTGGTGGGTTTGGACTCTTCAGTTTTGCCCATGATGAACAAAAAGGATTACTGCACGAGAGATAGAATGCAGCGCCTATGGATCTTGTACCTTCTCTGGTACCATGAAAAGAAGTAGTTTGGCTCGAATAATTATTCATTGATAGATACTGAGTATATATATACAGGAAGAAGACCTCTTACACAAGGAAACTAATCTTACAACACTGATACAACAGAATCGTTATCAAATATTTTCCTATCAATATATTTCCATTCTAATTAGATACTGAGAATCAATTTCCTAACACGCAATGTTTATCAAACTTTCATTTTGTTAAAACAAAAATTGTATCAATCAAATACCTAATGTTCTGTAGTCTTTGGCGTTAGAGATTTGGACGAGTTTTATCAGAAGAGCAACCAGTGATAATTGAAACTGACTTGTACGTGCTGCATGACATCTTCAGATCTATTTCTTATACCAGTAATGGGTTGCATATATGTGTCCAGTCTACTTAGGAGTAATCATATCTAGATTTAAGGAGAGTAAATCCTTCTAGATTTAAGGAGAGTAAATCCTTCTAGATTAAGGAATTAGTTTTAGAATAGGAATTCTGATACCTATTATATTAGGGACCATTTGCACAAAAAAAAAGTTAAAACTTGACCATTTCAATGTTTATATCCCAAACCAATGAATTTTGGGAAAATACACAACTACCCTAGTAAATATAATTCAGTCATTTACTCTACCCTAACCAATACTAAAACTCTCTCTCTCTCTCTCTCTCTCTCTCTCTCTCTCTCTCTCTCTGCTCTGCCGCCCTCAATCCTTCTCCACCGCCTCCTACCCCCATGCGCCCACCGCCGACTCCAACCAGAGCCCAAGCGCGGCCACATCTGCCACGTCAGCCCTACTCCAACCTCCGCCGCGCTCTCTCCATCGACCTTGGGCAACTGTGTGGAGGAGCAGACGCCGTGGGCACCGGGATGCTGGGTCGAGGCGTTGGCCTGGGCAGGAATCAGAGCAATCGAGGTCGAGATCGGGAGGGAGGCCGAGATCGATGGGTGCCCAGATCAATCTAGGACTCAGTTGATAGAGGGATGCAGGGATTGATGGCCTCGGGTCCGGCTGGAGCGTCGTCGGCCAAGGCTAGGGTGAGAATCCGGTTGGTGCAGGCCTAGCGATGCTAGGCTGGATGGTTGCGAGGCTGCTGCTAGCGAGGCTAGCGTCAACGGCGACGGAAAGAAAAAAACTAGGGTTTTTTTTTCTGTTTGTTTTTTTTCTTCTCTTGGTTAGAGTCAGTAATCGATTACTGGGGGTCAGTAATCGATTACTGGGGGTCAGTAACCTGATTACTTCATGAAATCTGTAGAGTTTCATTGTATTGTATGTGCAAGTTCTTTATGTTATTGTCAAGTTATCAATGAAATCTTAGTACCAGTATAGTGTGGATGTTTTGTGATTAAAGTTTTGCAACTTTATGAACTCTGGCTATGGATTACTGGGGGTCAGTAATCGATTATTGGGGGTCAGTAACCTGATTACTGACCGATTACTGGGGGTCAGTAATCTGATTACTGGGGGTCAATAATCGATTATTGGGGGTCAGTAACATAGTTACTGGAAAATATGGAATCTGTAACCAGATTACTGGGGGTCAGTAATCGATTACTGGGGGTCAGTAACTTGATTACTATGGATCAGTAACTTAATTACTGGAAATTTGTAATAATCTGTAAATTGTTTACTGGGAGTCAGTAACCATCGTCCAATAACCTGATTATAAAAAAAATTAAAAATCCGGCGAAAAAAAAAATTCCGGCAAAAAAAAATTATGGTGACCGGAATCCGTCGACTCCTGCGACCGCCCATGGGAGGCCGCAGGAGTTGAGTGATATTTCGGCAAAATTTGTTTTTTTATTTTCCACTTTCTCAGCAAATTATAATTCAAAAATATGTTAGATAAGACAAAAGGATAAAAAAAGAAGAAAAAAAATTAAATTTGTTCAAATGGGCAATAGAGTTGTTACCTTATGTTCAAATGGGCAATAGAGTTGCTACCTTATGTTCAATAAGGGAAAAAAATAAGATTGTCATTGAAATGGGTAATGAGGGGGTCTTTTTTCTACTAAATGGGCATTTTCCCATTATATTATATATATCATCCCTCATTAGTCATTAGAATTCTGATCTTCCTAGTAGTTTACTACTTTTTGATTTGTATTCATTCTGCTGTGCTGCTCATCATGTGCATACCGTCGTCTGATCCTCCATAGACAGCAGCGAGCAATTTGAATTTGCTCCTCTTTAATTCATTTACAGTACGTTGTTAGAAGTTGTATTTCCTTTTTTTACGAGGATCATCAGTCGAGTTCTACATAAATTTTTTCGTGTAAAACATATCAACTATGGAGCGAGGCACAAAAAGGTATGCACAATTGTTGGAACTCATACCTGAGGAAATTATGTTCGAAATCTTCACAAGATTACCAGTGACATCTTTACTGAAATTCAGATGTGTTTGCAAGTCTTGGAAGTCGTTAATCAGCAGTCCAAATTTCATAAACGCCCATCTTGAGAGGCAAGTTATGGATAGTTCTTCAGACTATGTACTTGTCGGGAATCCTAGTACCAAGTCACTCTATTGTGCAAAAACTTCTACGAAGTATATGGACTTAGATCTTATTCGATGTTGCGAGATGAACTTTAGTTCCAATGATTTCTGTGTTTATGGTTCGTGCAATGGATTGCTATGCATCTCTGCTAACAATGAGCTATATATATGGAATCCATCAATCAGAAAAATTAAGAGACTTCCACAAGGTCTATACCAATATAAAAAGAACCTCATTAGTATCGGATTTGGATTTCACCATCAGGAAAACGACTATAAAGTTGTGAGGATTGTACACGCGAAAAATAAGTTCAATGTCGAGATCTACTCCCTTAGATTGAATTCATGGAGGTCTCTTGATGCAGTTTTCCCGATTTCGCTCGACTCTGCATACATTAACCAATGTGGAATACATGTGAATGGAGTTGTGTACTGGATGGTATGGGCAGAAAACTTTTCCATACTTTCTTTTGATATGTACAATGAGGTTCACCGAAGTATGGAACTACCTGATTCACTAGCGTTCAGTTCTGTGGATATCTGCGTGTTTGAGAAATCCCTTTCTTTGCTACACTTGAGACAAGGCGATCAGCTTGCAGGGAATGTTGCTTGCTGTGATATCTGGGTTATGGGACAGGATACATGGAAGATGACTCACACTATTCTTCTACCACAAGTGAGACGTTACTCATTACATTGTGGACGTAGGGCATGGACATTGAGCATCACAAAACATGCAGTTTATATTGCAAGCCCGGATGAAAATAGAGAGTTCAAAACTTTGTTTCTATATTATCCTATATCACAAGAAGCTAGGGAAATAACTAGAGTTGAACCATATGGCTACATAAAGGTCGATACTTATATAGAGAGTTTAGTTTTACTCGACTGAATTATGAGTTCTTTTTGTATTTATCTTGTGAGTTTTTCGGTTGTTATCCTTGGTGATTAACCTTTCATACTTGTAAGAATTTCACTTCATGAAGTCGTTAAGTCTGGTTTCTCTCCATCTTATACTTATTCAATCTATTGTAGTTTTTCTTCTGTTTGTTTTTTTATTATATAGTTACAGAGAAGGTCTACACGACTAAACATTATCTTTGTTAGATTTGGATTAAAACAAAGAGTATAAGCAACTCAGCATGAAATGGCGCTTTGGAGATCGATTGGGATGAACTTCTAGCTAGTCCAAATTTTTTTGTGGTTGGCATGACAAGCTCACATACTCGAGCACATATTTATGGTCAATCCAAAGATTATACTTTGGATATATGTCAGTCTGGGATCATACTTTCTCTGCAACTAAAATGCTTTGCGCAGTATAGTCCGGGCTCTACTCCTAGTTTTTGTCAATCAGAGTCCTAATGTTGTGTCGTCTTTAATGTCTTTGAGGTCTTGATCGAGTTCCACCACCAGGGCACTCTGAAGTCTGGACTACTTGCTACCTTGTAAAGCAGCTCTACATTTCATTAGTGAAAAATGACACTGTGCTGCATAACACTTCAGCTCATTGACACAGTTCTAACACTTCTGAGTATTGTGTAGCATTTACAGACTCCTTTCAAGATTTGGCACTTGCGATACGAAGGAACTAGCTGCTCGCTTGTGCACATTTACTATTATAAACTTGGGAAGAGAGGTAGTCAGACACTGCATAATCCGGTTAGAAACTACAGGATTATGTACGGTCAGATGTGCGATGGTCTCCAACGTAAGCAAGAACTCACATGTATTTGGTGACTATTTGTTTGGGAGCTTCTCTCTCTATGGAGTTTCCCCATATTCGAAGTTTCGAACAGTGGAAGCCAAGAGAACTGTACTCTTCTCCCAAGAGTTAATTATGGATGATAATTCGTGCAAACAACCAAACAAAACTACCTATAGGCCTTTGCCAACAGTATGAAATTCGACCCCAACAAAAAAAAAAAAAAAAACAAACACCACCGTGAACAGATCAGATGAGTAATTCGGAAATTAAAAAGCTTAAGTTACAAATAATATCCCGGCAAACACATTGTTCAAAAGGAAGAGAGACTAAAACAAGGCCATTTGATAAAAGACTTGACAACAGAAACCAGTTGTTTTTCAGAACCGAGACAGCAAGGACTTAGTCGACTTCTTCAATCTTGGGACCTGCACCACTGCCACCAGAAGCAGGAATGTCATCATCCATTCCACCAGCCATGTCAGGAGCAGCACCACCCTGGTACATCTTGGCAATGATCGGGTTGCAAATGCCTTCCAGCTCCTTCACCTTGTCATCATACTCCTCTGCCTCTGCAAGTTGATTGCCATCAAGCCACTGAATTGCCTGTTCAATTGAATCCTCAATCTTCTTCTTGTCAGCCGCGTCAAGCTTTGAGGCAATCTTGTCATCTTTAATTGTGTTCCGCATGTTGTAGGCATAATTCTCCAAAGCATTCTTGGACTCCACCTTCTTCTTGTGCTCCTCGTCTTCCGACTTGTATTTCTCAGCCTCCTGCACCATCTTCTCAATATCCTCCTTGGATAGTCTTCCCTTGTCGTTTGTGATGGTAATCTTGTTCTTCTGTCCAGTGGTCTTGTCCTCAGCAGAGACATTGAGGATACCATTCGCATCAATGTCGAAGCAAACAGTAATCTGAGGAACACCCCTTGGAGCTGGAGGAATTCCAGAGAGCTCAAATTTACCCAACAAGTTGTTATCACGGGTCCTTGTCCGCTCACCCTCAAAAACCTGAATCAAAACACCGGGCTGGTTGTCTGAATATGTAGAAAACACCTGCTCCTTCTTAGTTGGAATGGTAGTATTCCTCGGGATCAATACAGTCATAACACCTCCAGCAGTTTCCAGACCCAATGACAGAGGAGTGACATCAAGAAGCAATAGGTCCTGCACCTTCTCATTGCCCTCACCACTCAAAATAGCGGCTTGCACAGCAGCACCATAAGCTACAGCTTCATCGGGGTTGATGCTTTTGCACAACTCCTTTCCATTGAAGAAATCTTGCAGCAACTGTTGGACCTTTGGAATCCTAGTTGAACCACCCACAAGCACAACATCATGGACGCTGCTCTTATCCATCTTTGCATCTCGCAAACACTTCTCAACTGGCTCCATGCACTTCCTAAATAAATCCATGTTCAGCTCTTCAAATCTTGCACGAGTGATAGATGAATAGAAGTCAATGCCCTCAAACAAAGAGTCAATCTCAATAGTTGTTTGAGCAGTGGATGAGAGAGTCCTCTTTGCCCTCTCACAAGCAGTCCTCAATCTTCTAAGAGCTCTTGGATTTCCAATGATATCCTTCTTGTTCTTCCTCTTGAACTCTTGAACAAAGTGATTCACCATCCTGTTATCAAAATCCTCTCCTCCCAAATGAGTATCACCAGCAGTAGCCTTAACTTCAAAGATACCCTCTTCAATTGTAAGTAGAGAGACATCAAAAGTTCCTCCACCCAGATCAAAAATCAAGACATTCTTCTCTCCAACACTGGTTGCCTTCTTGTCGAGACCATAAGCTATGGCTGCAGCAGTAGGCTCATTGATAATACGCATCACATTAAGACCAGCAATGACCCCAGCATCCTTTGTAGCCTGACGCTGCGAGTCATTGAAGTAAGCAGGCACTGTAACAACTGCATTTTTCACGGTTGAGCCGAGATAAGCCTCTGCAATCTCCCGCATCTTGATGAGCACCATAGACGAGATCTCCTCAGCAGAAAATTGTTTCTCTTCACCTTTGTACGAAACCACAATCATGGGCTTCTCAGCAGGACCTGCAATGACCTTGAAGGGCCAGTGCTTAATATCCCCCTGAACAGAAGGGTCACTAATTCTTCTACCAATCAACCTCTTTGCATCTGTAAAAATAACAAAAACCAATCAGAAATCACATTACAAGCAGAGATTACAAAGCTACTTTACATTAAACAGATCAAGCAATAAAGTCTTGTCTTCACATCTTTAAATAAAACAAAATCCAATTAGAGAAGCACAAATTGGAACTTTACAGAGAAACAAATTGAACATGGACAAAAAAATCAAGCTAAAATAACCAGCAAGCTTGACCAACTGGACAATTCATAAACCCTCTTACTTTGGGTGAAACCAATAACCAAAAAAAAAACCGAGATCACATTATAAGCAGAGGTTATACAAAACTCCTTTACATAAAACAGATCAACCTACAGTCTTGTCTTCTCATCTATAAATAAATAAACAAAAAATCCCAATTAGAAAAGCACAAAACAGAGCCATACACAGTAACCAATCAAGTGGAAAAGTCCTTATTCAGCATAGATAAAACAATCAAGCTAAGATAACCCTCATGACAATTCATAAACCCTCTGATTTGGCTGAAACCAAACAACAAGAAACACCCAACTAAATACCGGATTAATCAAATCTAAAAAATTATAATTGTAACTGATGATGATAAATCATAGATCAATTTCACATAGTCCAGTTAACCACAAAGCACTAGCTTTCTTTAACAATCAAACACCACAATCAGGTACAAGACTACTAAAATTATCCAAATCTACATGCATTGAAGCTAAAACAACCAATACCATTAATTCAAACAAATCTCAAATCAAAAACAGGGAGGTTTGAGAAATTACCGAAAACAGTGTTGACGGGGTTCATGGCGACCTGGTTCTTGGCGGCGTCACCGATCAGCCTCTCAGTATCAGTAAAGGCAACATAAGACGGCGTCGTTCTGTTACCCTGGTCGTTGGCGATGATCTCGACACGGTCGTGCTGCCACACTCCGACGCAAGAGTAGGTTGTTCCGAGGTCGATCCCGATAGCTGGTCCCTCTCCTTTTCCGGCCATTCTGTACTTCTCACTCTTAGATTTCGACTTAGACTTCGAAGAAAGAACGCAACAGTTCGCAAAGGTAAGGTTTTGGTTTGGTTGGATTTTGTGTTTGTGTGGGAGGCGAGAGAGGGTGTGGGGGAGTGTGGGTCTAGAGTGTTCTTATTAGGACACAGGGTTTTTGGGGGAAGAGTGGGGGTCTAGAACCTTCTGGTTTAATGACTACCGTTTGATATTGGTGGAGTGGACGGTGCGGATTTTTTTGGTTGCTTTCCTTTTTCTGTTTTTGCAGGTTTTGCGGGTCTCCTCTCTAGTACTCTTTAGAAGTTTTTCCTTTATTTTTTTTTGTTATATTGAGATATTTTTCTTTTATGTTTTAATTATTTTATGTTATAAAATTAGTTTGAGGTAAAATCTGTAGAACTCGTTCATAATGAACTTTGTGGGTTTTCAAAATCAATAAAAGTCTGTAATCAAAATCAATGATTTTAAAGAAATCGACAGAAATCTATATAAGTTTGTGGTCTTTTTAAAAAATTTGTGGACTAGTCTGAAAGTCTATGAATTAAAAAAAAAAATCCATACAAATCCATATAGAATACACCCCTTTAAGACATTGATTACTTAAGACTGATTAATTAGTGAACGTACATCAATGATAAGCTTAGAATTTCTTTCGACCAACAAAAACGGGAAATCTATCTCATACAAACCAACATATTTGCTAATAGTAAGAAGAGAGTGGAGTCTGGAACAAACATATATATATATATATATATATATATATATATATATATATAGCGAATTTTCGCTCTAAAATTAACGTGTGAAGTTCCTTTTTTGACAAATTTTTCGGTCATATTTCTACAGCTCCACCGTTCAGATGTTAGAACCTAATGTATAAATCATCCCTGTAAAATTTCATCCAACTTGATAATCGTTTGACCTTTCTTTATGGCGATTTACATGAACAGTTCAGGTTGAACAGATTCGGTTTGTTCATTAATTTAATATAGTTTCGATACCTTTAACGGTAACCAAATTAGATTAAATTTTCAGAAATGAACTATACATTAGATTCAAATATCTGAACAGTGGAGATCTGAAAATATGACCGAAAAGTGTGTCAAAATATGAACTTCGTAGGTTAATTTTAGAGCGAAAGTTCCATATGGATAGGAAATATATATATATATAGCCCCCTTCCAATGAGGGATCCCTCAATTTGACATACTTTTTGATCATATATTAACATTTCCACCGTTCAACTTTCATTTTTATATGAGCAGATCATATCTGTAAATTTTCATCTCATTTGATAATCTTTAGAGCATTCAAAATTGTAATTTACAAGTAAAAACATGAACGGTTCAAGTTTGACAGATTTGATACCTCCATTGATTTAATCTAGTTGGATACCTTAACGATCACCATTTTGACTAAAAATTTACTTGAATGATCTACACGTACAAACATAATAATTGAACGGTGGAGATGTAAAGATGTGATCAACAAGTTGGCCTAATAATCGATCCCTTAAAATGAACTAGATAAGGGATCCCTTGGTGGAAAGATCATATATATATATATATAGTTTCTATCCAGAGCAAACCTTCGGTCTGAAATTAACGTGCGAAGTTTCTTTTTTGACACACTTTTCGTTCATATTTTTAAATCTCCATCGTTCAGTATTTAGAACCTAATGTATAGATCATTCATGCAAAATTTCATCCAATTTGATGATCATTAAGGTATCAAAACTATATTAAATCAATGAACAAACCGAATATGTTCAACTTGAACTGTTCGTGTAAATTTTCATAACGAAAGGCCAAACGATTATCAAGTTGGATGAAAGTTTACAAAGAAGATCTATACATTAGGTTCTAACATCTAAACGGTGGAGATGTGAAAATATGACCGAAACGTGTGTCAAACAATAAACTTCGCACGTTAAGTTCAAAGCAAAGGTTCGCTCTGGATAGGAACTGTTATATATATATATATATACACCTTAGCTGTAACACGATTCAGAAGGTAAACAACTAAGCATAGCCATCAAAAGTAAGATTCAAATAAGCGTGAGGAAAGGGCTTCCACTAAATTGAAGGCTTCGTTCGCTGAAGCAATTGTTTAGTAACAGAAAAAAAAAGTTTAGGAGTTTAGATATATATATGGGCAAGTACTACTTGACCTCGTAAGTATGGTAAGGAACAAACCTTCGCTACGAAGTAGAACAACCTCGTCTTCCATGTGGCAAAGCCCAGTAGTATATAATGGGGTCGTCTACAATACCTTAAGGTATACAATACTCTTAATTTACAACTATCAAAATAAAATTTACTATTTTTCTATACTAAATTTACAACATTGACAGCAAATTTACAACATATGTTTTATATATTTACATATAACTAAACCAATTTACTACATTGACAATGCAACCATTTATTCATAAACTTGTAAATATGTCGTAGATAAAGTAATTACAACTAACAGAACAACAATTATCCAAACAATCACTCTATTTACCACAATGACAACAAAATTTGTCGTCAAATTTGTAAATGAGGGTATCATATACATGTGGGTACCGAAGAAAATTTTGTATATAAAGTACGTGCATTCTCGTATGATAGTAAAATAACAAACTTTGGCACAAAATCAACCTCATGTTGGAGATTCATATACATTGACCCAGAGGAGATTAATACGCAGGGAGGGGACATTGATAGGAGCATAAAATACAACGTTCTTAGTATGTTTTACCCTCGTTTATACTTTGTTTTAACCCTTATTTATTTAAAATCGAGTCATAAAGAGTAATGAGTCTTTGGTAGAGCTATCATGAAAATGTGCTAATTATAGAGGAAACTACAGAAAATTCGATAAAGTGTTAAAAGAGAAAAAGAAACCTAGTCAAATAGGAGTCTTAAAATGTATCGTTGATTATGTAAAGCTTTGGCCTTGTCTTTTATAGATTTAACTTCTCTGATTTTATGTAGATGCATTGAAGATTCAGCAATGGAAGGAGTTACAGCAATTGGACCAAGGAAAGTTGCCAAGAATTGCAAGTGAATCCGGACGCGGAATCAGCAAGTTCCTGTGCACATCACCCAACTTCCATAATTTCTTTAGAACAGGTTACTTGGAACTAGAAGGTGTGTCATATATGCACGGAAAGTTATGGGAGTCTAGTTTCCAGAACACTTGGAATCGCATCAATAGCTATTTTCTGGAGGAAGTTATTACCGAATCAAGACACAAAGGTCAAGTCTGCTGAGAAAGAAAAGCAAGTTTCCGAACAGAATACTGAAAGTGCCGAACAGGAGGCTAATATTACTGAAATGCTGTGAAGGACACGCATGCTGCGTAGCGCCAGGCCTGCAGCCTGCCGAGGCGTGTCCGATCATGACATCTCGTGTCCGACATGTATCCCAAGCACTTTCCAGACGTATCCTAGGCATATGCCAGGCATATCCGAGAGGCTCTGCCGATAATGTCAATGTATCGGATATGTATCTGATACTGGCACCCACGTTGTCAAGAAATGTCGACACTGACACTACCGCTGTTAAGAAGCTACTGCGCAGCAGCCTTGCTGCACCTGCCGAGACCCAGCGCACCAGCCGGTCGACAGCCCTGCATATGTCCTGCGTGTGTCCTGCCGAAGCTGCGCAGAAGTGTCCGATACCTGCCGATAGTGACTGCAAGCTTTCGAGAAGAGTGAAAACGGCCGAGAGAAGCTTCCGAGTGGCTGCAAGTGTCCCTGTCGTGTCCTAGGACTTCAAGAAAGAAGAAAACATGTCCTGAAATGTGTGAAGCATGTGAGGACCAAGTCCAATGCCGGCAGCTGCAAGGAAGCCAAGTTCAAGAAGGAGAAGAAAAACCTATCCCGTTTTGGTTTGGGAAAACTCTCCTAAACCTTGCATTCCTTCTCCTATAAATAGAGGCCGGCATACATACATAAAACTTGTCACATTCTTAACACAAAACACAAGCCATAAGCTCTACCAAAGTTCCCAAAAAAAATCCTACATAGAATAGTTAGCCGAAACACATCTCCTCCACCACCAAAAACATCCCAACCGTGCCATCATCATCTCCATCGGATCAACACAAGTCGAAGCATCAAAGGTGTCTGCAAAGTGTGATCCACTCCCTACTTTCGGTTAACAATTTTATTCTTTGTAGTTATGTTAGGTTTTGTCTATGAAACTTGCATGTATTTTTGGTTTCAAATTGTATGTCTATTTATGTTTTGGATTGGAATTTGATTTTATAAATTACATGTTAAAAACGTATTTGATTCTTTGCTTAGGTCTAGGTTTAGGCTACGGATTCAATGAGTCTTTGCATGTTAACTTTGTAATATAAACTTGTAGGAAATTCGTACACTTAGATAATTAGGACAGTATGTAATTGATGCATGCTTAAGATTTAAAATCGGTTAGGACTAAGGTTAGAGCATTTAAACCGACACACTAGTGATGATTAGCATGTAATTCTAAGTGCTAGGTTTCATGTGATAGAGTTTGGTTGAGTCATGCTAGTAAGTAGTCTTAAATCAACTCGCCTGGATCTAATAACCTTAGAACATGCAAGATAAATAAGATGATTGACAACCTTATTTGTTTACTTGTCTTCGATTTAGACTCTTGTACTTAAATGTTAAAACGTTTATAACCGTATTAGAATAAACTTTAAGATCGATTGCGAATAACCTGATCTTAAAACATTAGAAGTCTTACAATTAGTTAAATGGCCGTTTTAGCATCTAATTGTAGTCGAAACCTTATTAAGTCTAAGTTGTGTCATTACTTGTTCCTTACTTTCATGTGTGTGAGTCTTACTTGTTAAAGAGTTGTGTGCCGAATGCTTTTATATGAAAGATATAGACCAAACATGTAATTAAATAGTAGATTTAGGATTTATTTTCGTGTCATTTACTTTTATGCCGTACGTTTAGAACAAAAATCCAAACCCCTTTATGAAAACATGTAAATATGTTTATATTGTGAATATGTGTGTTTCTAACGTTTGAATGTTTCAGCTACCCTTAATTCCGGGACTGAACAATCCCTATTTATCATGTGCTACTAACGTCTATTTTGTAAGGTATTATTTGTGTGAGCCTCACGGTTCACATCAGACATCATATTAATAAGTAATGATCATAACTAAATATACTGAAAACAAACTTAAGTTGAATACAAAATGCACACCGGCCAACTATATTCATTTTCGATCAACTTCACTTACAGTAAGTCCCGTTTAATACAAGAGGGTTTTCTGCTTAACTAGTTTGACCAAATTCCTTTGTCAATTATATTTAGAGTCAATTATACCTTTGTCAATTATAGTTTAACATTACGTACTGATTGGAAAATTGTATGTATACAACAATATACTTATGCGTAGTAGTGTTTCCAACACACAAACCTCTATTACGGTCCCCGGTGTTACCACTAACTTGATTGTCATTAACAACGATGGATGGTTTCTGATCAACTTCATGTTTGTCGTCTTTGGTGACCTGTCTTTGAGAAGGAGGACATAATTTAACGATGGTACAATTGCTCGAGGAATTGCTGGAATTTGCTTCGTCTGTTTTCAGAACTGAAGATGGAGCTGCACGAGGATACGGGTTTGGAGCGGCCCGTGGTGGTAGTGGGTCGGTTAAGGGGACAAAGCAGGGGTATCCAGGTAATGGCATTGCAGACTTCGCAGAAGACGTACTTGCCGAAGCAGTCTCCCAAAAGAGGCAGCAAGAGTTGGGTGCGGCAATTGGAACAGTTGACAACCTTTATTTTGCCGCAGGGCGTGCTAATATCAGTGCTAATATCAGTGCTCATTCAAAATATCAGTTTTGGTAGTAGCTAGCTAGTGTGCAATCTGTGCATGCATGAGTTGACGACTGTTGGAAAAATGGGTTAAAACCCCTTTTTGAAACCAAATTTAAATAGATTAATTAAAGTGTGTTACACTTATAATTAATGAGAATTGAACTTGGATTTGTATTCTTCATAATGAAGACTACAATATTATGTGTTCATATGACAAATTTGGTTTTGGGATGAATGAAAAATTGTCATCCAAAGTTGGCTATTGAAAAAGGGAAATGGTAAGAGTCAAGTGACTCTTCAGTTGCTACTAGAAATTTTTTGATATTCTAGTAACATATGATGTAATGTGTATTATGAACATTGAGTGGGATGTTCATGACCATTGAGTGAGATGTTCATGACCATTGAGTGAGATGTTCATGACCATTGAGTTCCCTATATTGATGATTGATTTTAATAGCCTTGGCCATTCCTCACACTATAAAAAGGGCCTCCTATTCCATAGTTTGACACACCAATCCCGAGACCAACACACCAACACAACATCGAGAGTATTCAATTTTCTGCTCTTGTGCTCTTGTTTTATTCTGGTGATATATGGAAGGTACTAGCAGTTCGTAGGTGTTCTTGTAGTAGTGCAGCCACAAGAATTCGAAAGGTCGTTGTATCCTGGGAGACGAACGCCAAAAAGGCCTTTTGCACCGATAGAGGCGGCGTAATTGTCTTAAGGAAAGTGTGTGATACACACGACTCGACTTCAATTAATTCGATTTTCCTTATCATTTTAATATCCGTCGGTAGCCGTTGGCATTCTTTATTTATAATTATTATTTTAATTATAAATTAATTTTGGGTAATCATATTTGTAAGATCAAAACTTCATCTCTTGTTTACAACTTAAGACAATTACAATTTGATTTTGCTTGTATGATTTGAGGTTTATTGGTTGCCTAAACGGATTTAAGGTTCTTTCGAAGCTTGTTGTTGCCTTATGGAACGGTTTTAAGGTTCTTTCGAAGCTTGTTGTTGCCTTATGTAATGGTTGCCTAAATGGATTTAAGGTTCTTTCGAAACTTGTTGTTGCCTTATGGAATGGCTGCCTAAACGGAATTGGTCGCCTATACGGATATTGTTGCCTTACAGAATTCGTAGCTTACGTATACATTGAATTGAGAAATAAGTGATTATATTAATTAACACTTATAGGTGTGTTTTCATAATTGAAAAAATTGCTGAAAAAACCAAAGAGTCAATCAAGGTGCCAACCGGATGTGATTGCGTAATACCTGTACTACCAAATGGTTGCCTAAACAGAATTGGTTGCCTGTATACTTGTCTTACGGAATGGTTGCCTGTATACTTGTCTTACGGAATGATTGCCTATACAGCTATTATTGTCTTATGGAATTTATAAGTTACATTTACATTGAATTAATAAATAAGTGGTTATTTCAATTAACACTTATGGGTGTGTTTTCGGAATTGAAAAATTACTGAAACAACCAAGAGTCGATCAAGATGCCGACCATGGATGTGATTGCCTGAATATATGTCTCAGTCTCACAAAGAGAAAAATCTGAGAAATTGAATGGGCTTCACTTGATGCACTTGTTGAAAATATGTCCAACGAACATGGCATGGATGAAGTCAATGATTATGACTGTGGAATAAAAGACTTAGAGCTGTGGTATGACCAAGCCAAGTTTATAAAATAAAATAGAACCATGAGTGATGGATTATTTAATTCTTGTAAATGACATTTGTCCAAGAATGAATAAAGTTTCTTTTCACCAATATGGTTGAGCCATCCAAATATATGGCATGATAGACCAAGATATATGATAATTATGGTGCTCTATGTAGACTAATTAACATTGACAAGGGTCAAAGTATGCTTTATGATACTTTAACTCATTTTGAAAGCAAGTGGATATGTAATGGCATGTTTATTGTTTGAATGCAATAATAAGATGATTAAATCCACTAGAGATATGTTAAATTTCATATTTGACATGAAAAATATGGATATTGCTTATGTGAGCAAGTCAAAGAGACACACGAGTAATATTTGAGTTGTGTTGTCCTAGAAGGATACTGAGATGAAAAATGGATATCTAACACGATAGTCTAGCGGTCATGTGTTCACATTAAAAGGTGGAACAGTGATATGGAAATCCTCCAAACAAACCATTTTTGAGTTTGTGGTACCAGACAAATGTGGGGAAGAAGCACAATGGTTACACCAATTCCTTGAGGATATTCCAAAATAGACAAAAACTTGTGTCTGCAATTTGCATGCATTGTGACAATCAATCTGCAATCAGCAGGGCACAAAGTAATGGTAAGTCTAGACACATCTTTCGAGGACATAATACTAATTGACTACTCTCTATTGGAGTTATCTTGATTGACTATGTGAAGTCAAAAGATAATATTGTGGATCCGCTAACCAAATGGTTAACTAGAGAGTTAGTTAACAAATCATCAAGAGGAATGGGACTAAAGCCCATGAATTAAAAAATCTTTACAGTGGATACCCAACCTAGCTGACTGGAGATCCCAAGATCTAGGTTCAAAGGGACAACTAAATTGTAGAGATAATGTCGGATCACTGTGGGGAGTTTTCCCAGGTCCATTCCTATGATGAAAAACAGTGATGCCCGTAAAGAATGAGGTTAAGCTAAAGCTTTTAATGATTCTTATGCGTCGGGACATCCGAGCGGAGTAATGCGGGTTACTCTTAATTAAGAGATCACCTATGTAAGAGAGAAGTGGGGCCGCTTCTAAGGGAATTGTTGGGGCACAATTCTTATCAAACTCTTACAGAACCAGGCGTGTGTCCAAGGCCAAAACGGGCACAATAGTGAGAACTGCAATGTACCAGGAAGACTCCTGTGTGAGGTATGCTATCAGTTACACAAAATAACGAATAGTTCAAGGACATCGCGTCTATTGTTTAGTTAGTAACGTAATCATACTTTCACAAGGGAAGGTTCAAAAGGTAAAACCTACCTATCCTATGCAGGTTTCGACCATAGAAATCTATCACCAATTCTATCGAGTCTTTGGTGGTCAATTTTATTCATGTGGGGAATTGTTGGAAAAATGGGTTAAAAACCCTTTTTGAAACCAAATTTAAATGGATTAATTAAAGTGTGTTACACTTATAGTCAATGAGAATTGAACTTGGATTTGTATTCTTCATAATGAAGACTACAATATTATGTGTTCATATAACAAATTTGGTTTTGGGATGAATGAAAAATTGTCATCCAAAGTTGGCTATTGAAAAAGGGAAATGGTAAGAGTCAAGTGACTCTTCAGTTGCTACTAGAAATTTTTTGATATTCTAGTAACATATGATGTAATGTGTATTATTGACATTGAGTGGGATGTTCATAACCATTGAGTGAGATGTTCATGACCATTGAGTTCCCTATATTGAGAATTGATTTTAATAGCCTTGGCCATTCCTCACACTATAAAAAGGGCCTCCTATTCCATAGTTTGAAACACCAATCCCGAGACCAACACACCAACACAACATCGAGAGTATTCAATTTTCTGCTCTTGTGCTCTTGTTTTATTCTGGTGATATATGGAAGGTACTAGCAGTTCGTAGGTATTCTTGTAGCAGTGCAGCCACAAGAACTCGAAAGGTCGTTGTATCCTGGGAGACGAACGCCAAAAAGGTCTTTTGCACCGATAGAGGCGGCGTAATTGTCTTAAGGAAAGTGTGTGATACACACGACTCGACTTCAATTAATTCGATTTTCCTTATCATTTTAATATCCGTCGGTAGCCGTTGGCATTCTTTATTTATAATTATTATTTTAATTATAAATTAATTTTGAGTAATCATATTTGTAAGATCAAAACTTCATCTCTTGTTTACAAGCCCTGGAGTGAATATTTGAATTTAAGGATTTTTTAGACAAACAGAGAAAGATGGCGGATGCTGGCTGGGGATGTGGTTGTTGGAATCAAATTCCTCTTTAGCCTAATTGAGAAGCTATATAATGAAGTATCAGATTCATTTTGATAATGAAACTGATCGACAACAAGTTCGATGATCTAATTTTTTTTAAAAATGTCAAAAGCCAATTAAGAAAAAAATTAAGCCTCAAACTCATTTTAGGGCAACTTCCTGGATTGGTATCACAAGTTCACAACCTTTATTTTTTTTTGGCTTCGCTGCTTTGTGTCTATTTTTTTTTTAAGTGAATATAAGGATTTCACATCTAACCCCTATTGTGTCCATACATATACGTTTATATAATATACATATGTTAGTATTTCATGTTTGATCATTTAAACAATAAATACGAAGGATGGGGGAGATAGTTTAGGTTTTCGAGTGAATAGCTTGCAAAGAAAATAAAGACCTTATCTAAGTTCTTGTTTACCCTAAAATCTATAGACAATTCAAGTATCACAATTAATGAAAGAATTAAGAAAACATATAGTGTACCCGTCGTGGCTGTCGATATATTATGTGACCAATAGAGAGAACAATCGAGATGGATCTTGTCGCGCAACGCACTGGTGAATGTGGATTGGATTGGTATCATATTCTCGATCAGCTAGCTTACTCGAGAGGCCAATTAATATAGTCAAAGGATCAAATTCTTATTTGATAATAAAATTGACACCCACGTACTCACAATATTTAAGGATGTAATGTGTATACAAAGTCAAAAATGGAAATAAGTATATCAAGCTCGAGACAAAGAAGTTGTCCATCGATCTTGTGAGTAGGCTAGGGCACTCTTTGGTCAATGTTAGATTAGGTGTTTTGCATCATCGGATGCATACTAGCTACCATGCGTCTCAGCATGACAACATTTGATTTTTGATGGATATCCCTAATTTTGTGGAGGAGATAAACATACGCCATCTATTTCTTTGGTTAATAATAAAAACTAAGAAATAGATGTGAAGGAGAGAATTAAGGAATTTAGATGGAGAAAATGAATAGTTAATTAAGCATTCATTTATGATCACAGATATAATTAGGAATGTTGGCTATAAAAGCCCTGAGTTGTTTTAGACAAATATAAGTTGATAGGAAACCAAACTAGAGAGAGTTTGAGAGACAGAAAACCTCACCTGACGTGAGAGAGAAATCCTCTTGAGAATAATCCAAGAGAGACTAGTTAGCCACAATATATATTGTGAGTATCAATCTTGTAATCCCATTATATAATAGTGGAAGAAATCGTTTCTTTTGTTGTCTCATTGTGATTACACAAATTGTGGGAAAAGTCAGATCCTGGGATAACTAATTATCCATTGGCCTCGTATTAGGCAGTCATATTTGTCATCTTTCCCAACAAGTGGTATCAGAGCTTCGGCTCATTACACGGTTTAACTTGTGGCATTCACAATGGAAGAGTCAACCTCGACGTCATCAGCAACAATGATTAAACTAACCTCTTCAAATTACTCCATTTGGAAGCCCAGAATGGAGGACATTTTGTACTGCAAAGATTTATACCAACCTTTGCAAAATGAAGGGGCAAAGCCAGCTGATAAGCCTGATGCTGATTGGACTTTGATGAACCGGAAAACTGTCGGACAAATTCGACAATGGATTGACCAAAGTGTCTTTCACCATGTAGCGCAAGAAACAGTTGCGTACACATTATGGACGAAACTGGAGTCCATGTATGAAAGAAAGACGGCCCAGAATAAAGCCTCTACAATTCGACGGTTGGTGAACCTTAAATATAAAGAGACAAGGAGTGTCTCTGAACACTTGAGTGATTTCCAAGGATTGGTAAATCAACTCACGAATATGAAGATGGCGCTTGATGATGAAATGCAAGCATTGTTACTCCTTAGCTCTTTGCCAGACAATTGGGACACGCTCGTGGTATCGTTAAGTAACTCAGCGCCACAAGGTGTTCTAACATTAAACACAGTTAAAGATAGCTTGTTCAATGAGGAATCAAGGAGGAAGGAACAAGGTATACCGACTGAGTCTGAGGCACTAGTCAGCGAATATCGTGGACGAAGTAACAATAGGAGACCTCACGTCAGAGACAAATCTAGAGGCAGGTCAATGAACAGGTTTAGAGGTAAGTCGAGAACAGAAAGAGACATTGAATGTTACCATTGTGGTGAGAAAGGCCACATGAAGAAAGAATGCAGGAAGCTCAAACGAGAGCAACTAGGAAATGGTGATGCAAGCAATGTAGCTGCTACCATTTCTCATGGAGATGAGGTCATCTTTATTTGTGATGCTGGTCAAATTAATTTGACATCACAAGATACATGTTGGGTCGTGGATTCTGGTGCATCATTCCATGTTACCTCACGGCGGGACTTCTTTACCTCCTATACAAAAGGTGATTTTGGTCATGTGAGGATGGGGAACGATAATACTTCCCAGATTGTGGGAAGAGGAGATGTTTCCCTTGAAACAAACACGGGTTGTCATTTAACATTAAAAGATGTGAGACATGTTCCAGACATGTGTCTCAATCTAATATCGACTGGATTGTTAGATGAAGAGGGTTATACTAGTGTGTTTGGAGATAAGAAATGGAAGCTAACACGAAGTTCCCTGGTGATAGCTCAAGGCAAAAAGGTAAACACCCTTTATGTAATAGAAGCCAAAATTAATAATGGGTATGTTAATGCTGTTGGAGAAAATTCCTCATTCGAGTTATGGCATAAGCGGCTCGGACATATGAGTGAGAAAGGGCTTCGAATTCTAGCTAAAAGAGAGACATTAGCCGGGTTGAAAGGAAAATGTATGTCTCTTAAACCATGTATGCACTGCTTGGCTGGAAAGCAACATAGAACTTCTTTCTCTTACCAGGCCCCACATAGAAAGCCAAATGTTTTGGATTTGGTGCATTCTGATGTTTGTGGTCCAATGACCATCAGTACTCTTGGAGGTAAAAGGTATTTTGTTACCTTTATTGATGATCACTCCAGGAAGGTTTGGGTGTTTGCCCTGAAAACAAAAGATCAAGTGTTTGATGTATTCAAACAATTTCATGCCAGTGTTGAACGAGAAACTGGCAGAAAATTAAAATGTGTTCGCACCGACAACGGAGGAGAGTATATAGGAGATTTCAAACGTTACTGCTTGAGTAATGGGATAAGGCATGAACGATCTGTTCCAAAGACTCCTCAACACAATGGAGTGGCTGAAAGGATGAACAGAACTATTGTTGAAAGAATAAGAACAATGTTATCTCATGCCAAGCTACCTAAGAGCTTCTGGGGTGAAGCTCTAATGACTGCTGTTGATTTGATCAACCTATCTCCTTCAGCTCCATTGAACGGTGATGTTCCAAACAAGTTTTGGACTGGAAAAGATGTATCCTACAACTATTTGAAGGTGTTTGGTTGTAGAGCGTTTGTTCATATTCCTAAAGATGAGAGATCGAAGCTCGACTCCAAGTCAAAGGAATGTGTCTTCTTAGGGTATGGAAAAGAAGAATTCGGATACAAGCTTTGGGATCCTATAAAGAAAAAGATTGTTAGAAGCAGAGATGTCGTCTTCTTTGAAGATCAGAATATTGAAGATATTCATAAAGGTGTAAAGCCTACCAGTCCCAAAGAATATCCAATTACCTTGGATTCTGAACCTCAACCAGAAATTTATGAGGGAGATGTAGTAGAAGATCTTAGAGAATTAAATAATGAACCGACAATGAATAATGATCCAGCTGAAGAAGTAGCTGATGCTGAAGATAACGAGGATGAAGAACACGATCCTCAAGAACCATTCATAGGACCTCAGCTAAGAAGGTCTGGCAAAATACCTAAACCTCAGACCAAGTATCCTGCAACAGAGTATGTGTTACTGACTGATGGGGGAGAACCAGAGTCTTATGAAGAAGCTCTGATTGATGTCCACAAGGCAGAATGGTTGGAAGCCATGCAAGAAGAGATGCGATCCTTGCATGAGAACCAGACTTATGAACTGGTACAATTACCTAAAGGTAGAAGAGCACTCAGAAACAAATGGGTGTATAAACTGAAGACTGAGGAGAATAGCTCACGACCAAGATACAAGGCAAGGTTAGTCGTGAAAGGTTTCAGTCAAAAGAAAGGTATAGACTTTGAAGAGATTTTCGCACCCGTGGTAAAGATATCATCCATCCGGGTGGTACTAGGTTTGGCTGCAAGTCTAAATCTAGATATTGAGCAGTTAGATGTAAAGACTGCATTTCTTCATGGAGATTTAGAAGAAGAAATTTACATGGAACAACCAGAAGGATTCAATATCAGAGGAAAAGAAAATCTTGTATGTCGACTGAAGAAGAGTCTATATGGCCTTAAGCAGGCTCCACGACAATGGTACAAGAAGTTTGACTCCTTCATGATTGAGCATGGATATCAAAGGACTACTTCTGATCATTGTGTCTTTGTCAAAAGATTTTTTGACGGTGAGTTTATCATACTACTTTTGTATGTTGACGATATGTTGATCGTAGGACAAAATAGTGACAAGATCAGCAAGTTGAAGAAACAACTAAAGAAGTCTTTTGCTATGAAAGACTTAGGACCTGCAAAGCACATTCTAGGTATGACCATCTCTCGTGATCGAGAGAAAAGGAAGTTGTGGCTATCACAAGAGAAATACATCGAGAAGGTGTTAGAGCGGTTCCACATGGAAAAAGCAAAGTCAGTTGCTACTCCACTTGCAAGTCACTTTACTCTTAGCTTAAAGCAAAGTCCTACATGTGAAGCTGAAAGGGAGGAAATGCGCAAGGTGCCATATGCCTCAGCAGTTGGAAGCCTGATGTATGCAATGGTGTGTACGAGGCCAGATATAACACATGCCGTTAGTGTTGTTAGTAGATTCTTGTCTAAACCAGGAAAAGAACACTGGAATGCAGTAAAGTGGATTTTAAAATATCTCAGGGGGACTTCCAAAATGAGTTTATGTTTTGGGAGTGGAAGACCAGAATTGATCGGCTACACAGATGCAAATATGGCTGGAGATATAGATTCCAGAAAGTCTACTTCCGGTTACCTGATTACATTTTCAGGGGGAGCTGTATCGTGGCAATCAAAGCTACAAAAGTGTGTTGCTTTGTCTACCACAGAGGCAGAGTTCATTGCAGCTACCGAAGCTTGCAAGGAAATGTTATGGATGAAACGGTTCTTGCGTGAGTTAGGGCAAGAACAACAGAAGTACATTGTGCATTGTGATAGTCAGAGTGCAATCCACTTGAGCAAGAATTCAAGTTTTCACTCGAGATCGAAGCACATTGATGTGCGATATCACTGGATACGTGATATGTTAGAATCCAAACAGTTACAACTTGAGAAGATTCATACGGATGATAACTGTTCAGATATGATGACTAAGTCCTTACAAAGGGAGAAGTACGAGTATTGCAGACAAGCAGCAGGTGTACTGAGTCTCTCCACCTAAGTCGGGAGGGGGAGATTGATGGATATCCCTCATTTGGTGGAGGAGATAAACATACGCCATCTATTTCTTTGGTTAATAATAAAAACTAAGAAATAGATGTGAAGGAGAGAATTAAGGAATTTAGATGGAGAAAATGAATAGTTAATTAAGCATTCATTTATGATCACATATATAATTAGGAATGTTGGCTATAAAAGCCCTGAGTTGTTTTAGACAAATATAAGTTGATAGGAAACCAAACTAGAGAGAGTTTGAGAGACAGAAAACCTCACCTGACGTGAGAGAGAAATCCTCTTGAGAATAATCCAAGAGAGACTAGTTAGCCACAATATATATTGTGAGTATCAATCTTGTAATCCCATTATATAATAGTGGAAGAAATCGTTTCTTTTGTTGTCTCATTGTGATTACACAAAGTATGGGAAAAGTCAGATCCTGGGATAACTAATTATCCATTAGCCTCGTATTAGGCAGTCATATTTGTCATCTTTCCCAACAATTTTGGCTTTGGTTATTCTTAATTTCTTATATATGTTTGATGCCTTTTTGGTATGTTAAACTGGTACATATGATACTCATATATTGCGTTCCAGTGTCTATGCATGCGAATGTGAATTTCTTTTGTTTGATTAATTAGAAGATATTTATCAAAGTAATTGGGAGAACTCAAATTTTATTCACACAATTAATTTATTTTCCTTTTTCCATACCTACTACAAATGGAAGTTAAGCAATTGTTCATAATTAATTTTCTTTGAACAAAATCAATTCAAAATTTGTCCGGATTGTGAAAAATTAAGAACACAATTACTTTGAACTTAACATGCATGCATGGACTGAAAACAGTCCACACATGTGAATAATTAAACTATATATCTCTTCCCCAGATTCAGCAAGAAAAAACAGTACGCATCACCTATGTCAAACTGAATTAAGTTGGAATACATCACTACTGGAAACCAGGTCTGAAGCGACCAATATTGAAACGGAAAAATCAAAATTCGTCGCCTCAATACATTGAAGCGACCAATATTGGATTTGTCGCTTCAGAAAACGAGAGCGACGACTTTTGATCAATAGTCGTCGCTCACATCTTATTGAAGCAACGAATATTGGTTTGTTGTCGCCTCCCAACAATATTTTATAAACTGTAGCGACGAAAATTCAAAGTTCGTCGCCGATGTAAAATTCAAGCGACGAAGTTTATAACTTTCGTCAATATTCGTCACTGACTTGTTATACGAAGCGACAGGTTTTGAGCAATAGTCGTCGCTTCATGTTTTAAAATCTGGCCAACCATATTTTCATAAAACTTATCACACGAAAACGTTATTACGTACCTTTAGATGACCTTGTTTCGTCGACTCTTCCAAACATTAAACTCTCAAATAGATGAGACGTAATCAGCCATGTAACTTTTATGATGTAGGAAGGATGGCAGCAGACATTGAAGAGCAGATTGACCGTTGCAAGTCTAAACCCGGTTTACTCCAGATTTGGCGTCCGGCGTCCGGCGTCCGAATGATGATTGTGATATCTTTATGGAAAGAGAACGGTGCCAGGAATCAAAATCGTCGCTTTGCCACTATGTGTGGGCTTTTTCGGGCTTTCGAGCTCGTTTAGAGCCTCAAAACGGCAGTTTTATATATTTCCAGAATTTATGTTTACTAATTTATTTTGGATTTGATTTGTTTTTAATCCTTGGGCTTTTAGGTTTCTTTGTTAGTTGCCCTAGGGTTTCTTTTTGGTATTTAAGCATCCCTTTGGAATTTCAAACAACAGTTTTTATCATATTAATCAAAACCCTAAGAGTTTTCCTCTTAATTCCTGGTGGATTCCAGACCTGCTCTATAGAGTACGACGTTGATTATACTCTCCATTCATTAAGGGTTCGACGTTGATCAACCCTTCCACACTTCTACTGCGTCATTTTACCTCCTGATACTATGGTTCCCCATAGAGAGAGATACGTTTAAATAAGGTTGACCGCATCGATCGGAGCCCTAACTTTGTCGGATTTAAGTGATTTTTTTACCATAACTGTATTTCATCATAACGATCAAATGTTATTTCACAGTGTTTTTCAAAATTTGACTTCTTTTATATAGTTGCTTCGAAAAATTGTACACTTGAGTATAATCTTATAATCAAGTTATACCGTATTAGTAAGCATGTTGTCATTATAATGGCTAAATTCACAAAATAAAAAATTTGACCGTCTGATGTGATCGTTATAGTTAAATATGAGTAGAGTAGAAAAATCAACTCATTTCGTGAACGCTCGATGCCCGATCGAAACGGTCAACCATATTTTCATAAAACTTATCACACGAAAACGTTATTACGTACCTTTAGATGACCATTTTTCGTCGACTCTTCCAAACATTAAACTCTCAAATAGATGAGACGTAATCAGCCATGTAAAAATTTGGTAACTTTTACCTCCCGATACTATGGTTCCCCATAGAGAGAGATACGTTTAAATAAGGTTGACCGCATCGATCGGGGCTCTAATTTTGTCGGATTTTAGTGATTTTTTTACCATAACCGTATTTCATCATAACGATCAAATGTTATTTCACAGTGTTTTTCAAAATTTGACTTATTTTATATAGTTGTTTCGAAAAGTTGTACACTTGAGTATAATCTCATAAAATTTTTAAAATCTTTTAAATATTATTGAAGCGACGGATTTTGTATTACTTCGTCGCTTCAGTGTTTAAAAAAGTAGAATCCGCGCCACATGCTGAGAACCAATTAAAAGACATTGTGCGGATCGACCCTATATGAACCGTCAGATTTTCCAGATCCAACGACCATAATTCACTCTCCAATTAACTCCCTTTTATATAAACATTACCATCCTTCCTCTTCCCCCATAATTCACTCCCTCTCCTCCTCTGCCGTCGCCTCCTCCACTTCCTCCCTCCCTCTCACGCGCCTTCTCCGCCAAACACGGCCTCGCCGTCGCCATCCAAGTCTTCGACGCCGACCTCGCCTTCTCCACCAGAGCTCCTCCCACCGCCCCGGCCACTGCTGCAGACCTCACTCCCCTCGCCACGCAGTACACCGCGCCGATCCCCAACCCCGCAGCGACGCCGTTCCGACATCATCCGCATCTCTTAGCGCCTCCCCGCCGACCCTCCTCGACGCGGCCGTCACCGTCTCCGAGGTCCACCTCTACGGCGACGTCGTTCTCCTCACCAACTCCTCCTCAACTGGACAAAAATTGGACAAAATTTTTTTTTGGATGCGAATTCGGCGCTGTAATTTGGATGCGAATGAGTTGGTTCAAACTTGACAAAAAAAAAATTTCTTCTCTGTAACAGACATGAAGCGACGAACATTAATATTCGTCGCATGAAATTTTATCATCCCATACACTCTAGCGACGAATTTTGAACCAAACTTCGTCCCCTCGAATTGGAAGCGACCACCCAAAATTCGTCCCCTCAAAGTGGAAGCGATAACCCCAAATTTGTTGCCTCGAATTTGAGGAGACGACCCAAACTTCGTCGCTCAGAATTTGGCGACAAACTTTGAAGTCGTCGCTTGAAATATCCAAGTGACGACTTTTGTAGCAAAAGTGGTCGCCTCGAATCGAAATGACGAAAACGGAGCGACGACCTCCAACGATGATTTTTTTGTCTCTTCGGTGTCGAAGCGACGATTTTTTTTGCTGAAACGACGAAAAAAGTCGTCGCTTCGGTTGTGAACTGCAGTAGTGCATATTGCACACCAGACTAGTCATTTTCGATCAACTTCATAGTCCCGTTTAGTACCAAAGGGTTTTCTGGTTTGACCGATATATACCTATATGATCGAGTATATGACGTCGATTTTATAGTGATCAAGATTCGAGTCTCGTCAAACATTACTAATGTACGTTTACAACAAACTTACGTGCAGTGAATGTATGCTTATTTGTAGTGTTGCCAACAGAGAAACCTCCATTACGGTCCCCGGTGTTTCCACTAACTTGATTACCATTAACAACGATGGAGGGTTTCTGATCATCTTCAGGTACGTTATCTTCAGAGTTTTCGTCTTCGGTGTCCTCATCACTTTCAGAATTTTGGTCTTCGGTGTCCTGATCATCTTCAGGTATTTCGTCCTCGGTGATCTGTGTTTGAGAAGGAGTACTCAACTTACCATTATTGGTGGAGGAATTGCTGGATTTGGCTTTCAAATTACCGTTGGTGGAGGAATTGCTTGACTTGGCTTTCACATTAATTACCGTTCGTGGAGGAATTGCTTGATTTGGCTTTGCCTTTTTTCGGAGCTGCACCAGAGGAGCGCTTTGGAGCGGCGTGTGGACGGCGTGGTGGTGGGTTTATGGGGACCCAGTAGGGTACAGAACTATGGCGGGAGCGGGGGAGGTTCGGAACAGTGAGGCGGGTACTGCCATAGCAGAGAGCCCCAGCGGACGGTTTGGCCAACGAAGTATGCCACAACAGGCAGTCGGAGTTGGGTGCGGCAATGGGAACAGTTGACCACTAATCGTCTGCCTCCATTGGCGCTCATTCTGAATCTGGAGGAAAACTGCGCTTAAATCTGTGTGAGCTGCGTGTTCTGCTAGTAGCTAGATAGTGTGCATGCATGCATGCATGCATGAGTTGAGGGGAGTGAGTAGAATTTAAGGATTTAATTTTGAGACAAACAGAAAAAGATGGATGAAACTACTGCTGGTTGTGGGAATCAAATTCTTCTTTAATTAGCCTAATTGAGAAGCTATATAATGAAGTATCAGATTCATTTTGATAATGAAATTGACAACGTACAAGTGCGATGATGTAGAAGAATATCAAAAGCCAATTCAATTAAGAAGAAACTTAAGTCTCAAAAGTCATTTTAGGGCAACACAACCTTATTTGTTGGGTTTCGCTGCTTTGGGTCCATGCATGTGGCTATTGCAACTGGTTATATGATATATAGGTCGGTGTTTGATCATTTTTAACAATAGAAATGAACGATGATCATGAGCTAGGGAGATAGTTTTAGGTTTTCGAGTGAATAGCTTGTCAAGAAAATAAAGACTTCGAGAAAATAGTTCAAGTTCTTGTTTACCCTATTTCATATACACAATATATAGTATCACAATGACTGAAAACATATAGTTTAACTGCGTACGTAGCCGTCGATTACATGAAGAACAAGGACGCCCAAGTATCTGGAATGCCTTGATTTGTTTCCTGTTATCTCCGGTCCTGCAGTACTACGTGAACAAAACAAATCACAACAACTAAACGTAAGCACAATTAGAGAAGCTGCAGAACAAACTAGAGATTTAATCTAGAAGGCCTTGAATCTAACGCACTTGGATTAAAACTCAAAGACCCCAATCTATTTGTCCGCAGATTTAAAAAAAAATCGATCATATCATGAATCAAATAGACCCAGTATCAGCAGAAAACACCGAGAGTAGCAAGTTAGAGAAGAAAGGAAGCGCACAAGAAAGAGTTTACCCTTGGGTTTTGGGGTTATTAGGGTTTCTGTGACTGGGATAATACGAGATAGAGTGTTAAGAAGAAAAGACCTAATTAGGAGGAGAAAATCGATGATCTGCTGCAGGAACTTCGTGATGGATATGGATTTTGAGGCTTCAATCACTATCACTATCCTTCGGATAGTGAAGGAGTGGAAACGAGCAGCTAATTAACTCTTGGCATGCAGAGGCACAAACAATAGCCTAAAACGTAAAGAAATTTGCTAAGTTTTTGCAATATTTTCGAATAGTTTGTCTCCGAAAGAAAAAAAATTTGGGTCAATACTAATAAATTAAGCTATGAGTATACCAAAAGTAACGTACAACGTACTGATCGTGAGTTAGAGTTTAGGTTGTTTACTGAGGCCTCCTTTGCTGGTATTGAAGTTCAAATTCAAGTTATACGTACTATTCTAAGACTATAAATTAACACTCATCTAATATCTAAGAACAAGTCATATTACTGGGTAATTACTAAATCTATAAAGTTTGAATTTAATTATTTTGTAAGAAAACCAATCATATAGTTCTAGTTGATTTTTACTCATCACAACCAATTCATAGGCCTGAAGCCTGATGCGATAATCGAAGGGCGAGTGGGGTTGCGTTGTGCAGAACGAGTGGCCCTATATATACATTCATTCAGAAAAATATATATATATATATATATATATATATATATATATATATAAAGGCTTGTTTAACATTTCTAAGTCTTCTATCTATTGTTGCCGACGGAGAACTGTCCATTTCGGTCTCCTTTGTTTCCACTAACTTGATTACCTGAAACAATAATGTTCCCATCGCCTCTAACAATAATGTGACTATCATCTTTTCTGGGTTGTTTTTGAGAAGAACTGGTCGTCGACTCTTTCTCATCAGAGGGCTTCTTGGAGGAGATTGCGTAGGGCATCGCACCTCCGAGGTAGGGGTAGTATGGATGGCGGACACGGGTTACGGTATTGCATCCGAGGCAGCGGACTCGGGTTGTGTACATGACATCGGGCAGCTTTAGCTGGCGCTTGCAATAGGAACAGTCTATGGCTACTTTCGGCAAATCCATGATGCTACTCATCTTTGAATCTGGAGAAGAAGGGCATGCATGCATGGGTTGAATGAGAGTGGAATTTATAAGATCTAAATATATAGAGAGAACGATCAAGGTGGATCTTGTTGGCAACGTACTGGAGCATGTTGATTGGATTGGTATCATATTCTTAGCTAGCTTACTCGAGAGGCTGATTAATATAATCAAAGGGAGGATCAAATTCTTATGGATAATGACATTGACACCCACGTACGTACTCACAATTTTTAGGGATGTATACAAAGTAAAATATAGAAAAACGTGCGTATAGTTAGCTAGAGACAAAGAAATTGTCCATCTTGCGATCGAGTAAGTGAAGTTAGTGAAGGTTTACTATAGGAAACTACAAAACTACTTCTGCTACAACAAGAAGGATTATAATTGTAATAACAAAGCAACAGCTTCAAGAGTTTTGACAAACCAGTTAGTATCAGTCCAGAAGTTACTTTCAGTTTCAGGATATTTAACATGTAATTTGGTCGATCCTTCTCCAAAAATTGGAAGCCTAAGTTTCAGGTCATCCCTGAAGGCTAGGAAGCGAGCACTGAACGTCACAAGTGAAAACTATGAACTATTTAGATATAAGAGACGCATAAGGCTGAAAGCAAGGCTCACAAGTTTTGCAATTAATGGGATTGAATTGTACTCATCAACTTCGCAATTAACATGTCACCAGATTAGCATTAATCTTCAGAAAATGTAGAGAGTTTAAATTGAGTGAATGATAAGGTCAATTTTGCCCTTAACAAGTTTTTAGTACTAGCTCTGCATGCTTTCCCTTGTCACAAGCTAAACCAAGCCTACCAAACAAACTGTGGACTCCTATATGTTCTCTTGACTTCTGCATCAACAACCTCGCGCTCCACTTGGTCTTAGGAATAACAATGTAGAGAACACCATTCTTGAGCTCTGCATTCACTTTGCTCTTGTTACTGTCATTAGGAAACTGAAGGCATGCATGTGTAGTAGGAACTGAAGCTTCTACTAGATCATGCTTCATCCTCGTTATCTTCCCCCTACTCCCACCAATGGATATTGAGTCTGTTACAGTATATATGTGAGTCGTCATCATTAGTTATACATACGGATACACGACATGTGTGTTTATACATAGTACATACATGGATATACCTTTCTGCTGTTTAACATGCGAACTAAAGCATTTACTGAGTAATGAATGTATTTTATTAAACCAAAATACCAAATGCGGCCAACATTTTATTAAGCACAAATTATTGATCACTCCTTATACTTATAATGTCTCGACAGTTTAATCGTTGTGTTTTCAATTTCAACTGATCACTCTTTGTGGTCTCAATTTTCTACCAATTGGTCTATTTCATCCAGAATGATTGTTTACTAATTTTCAACTTCTTCAAATGCCCTTAGGTTATTATTTTATATTTTTGCTTTCTCTTCTTCAAAATCAAAACCGAGAGAAACTTCAGAATATCTGAGTTTATGATTGTCGATCTTCAATCCAAAATTTTTACAATTGCAAACTGATTGCAATCGAAAAAAAAAATGCAAATTGATTTGATACATACTGCTAACAAAATCAAATAACATCACCATAATAACGATGAAATAAAATTCTATCAAATCTTCATCAATTTAAATCAAAATGAGATTAAAATAAATTTACATCATCATCCTTAGCATTAACATCACTCTCTAAGCTCTCATGAATGAAAATATATAAATAACTAGTATTTCATATAATTAAGCTTACAAACAACACTACTACACTAGGCTTAATTTTTTTTTTTTGCCAATAAGACTCAAATTTAATTGGGCTACATAATCTTTCATGGTGGGTTGTGTATTCTTCTGTTTTGGTTTTGAAGAAAAAGGAAAAGAGAAAACAAGAAAAAAAAAAAAAACAACACCTAAGGGCATTTGAGGAAATTAGAAAATAGTTAACAATCATTTTGGACAGATTGGACCAATTGGTCGAAAATTGAGACTACGAGAAGTGACTAGTTGAAATTGAAAGCACGAGGACTAAACTGTCGAGACTCTAAAAGTGTAAGGAGTGACCAATATTTTGTCATTTTATTAATAAGCTTCTCTAAATGGCATCTACATGTTTCAGCAAAAGCTTCTTACATGTAATTTGAATTCTTTACATTGTAGTTTTTCTGTACTAACTAAGCAGGATGAAACTATTTTTTGGCTTCTTGGTGGTTGAGATTTTTCTATGGAGAGGCAGTCATGTGCATCCATCCAATACAGAACAACTCGATCGACTTACTATTGAGCCCTTTTCAGTACTATTTTGCATCTGCTTCCATGCAATATTGTAATCTTCCATGGTGCGGTATGTGTGCAAGTGAAACCAACTGTACGTTAAAGGTCTGATTTTACTAGGTTTTATACCTGAACCGTCTAGTGGTTCTGTTAACCATTCCTAATGGGCATATTTTAGAATGGTATACCTTATTTGTTTCCTAATTAATGGTATCTTTCAGAATGGTGCCTTTTTTGTTTTGTTGCTTAATCTTTAGCGTGCTAGAGGAATAAATTGATTTGCAACTATAAGACTCATTTACGAGATGCAGCTGCTTGCAAGTCATTTATAACAGTGAGCACGAATATTGCAGATTTCAGTGGCTATGGAACATCCTTTGATCATTTTGTTAAAATACTGTTCAGATACAACATGAAACTTCACCAGAGTGAAAATACATCTACCTATTCTATACAGAAGGGACTCATTGCAACCGAAAATAAGGAAACCAGCCAAATGCTCTCTGCTATTCCCACTACTACTCTATATATGTACACAGCCTAATAAACGATGGCAAGTAACTTGCTGATCCTTCCGAGTAGATGAGTTCATAGCCCGCAAAATCTTCTCCAGACAAGACAAAATCTCTGTAACATATAACTTCAACCTGAGTAAGAGAAGTCATTAACGACCTCTGATTCTAACCTCAGAAACTTGCAACAATAGATAAGTGTTGTCGAGGAGTTTCACATAACTGGAACCGGAATGTTATCAGCCGCTACTCTAGCTGCATTGGCTTCCCCGTTGGCTGCAATGACAGCCTTGTTAACTCTTTCATCCACCATAGCAACATCATAGGCTATATCAGCCAATATTTGTGCTTCTTGATTATAACACAGATAAAAAATAAAAAATAAAAAAATTGAAAGCGAGCTAAGAAATCGCCGCCCTTGGTCGAAATTTTATTAGATAGTAGAAAGAATACAAGGAGGGGGGGGCGAAGCCAATACCGCTCCTAAGAAGGCATTACCCAAACACAAGCTACAACTTTACATATGGGGGTACCCAACCAAAGAAATACATGACATTCCAAACGCCAAAACCCAGCGCATTATTTAGGACACCCATGAAAAGCCAAAGTGAAAACTCAAATAGCCCCTTGCATCCCTTCTAGAAGCCAAAGCGCAGCAACTGGCTTCCCTTCCAGCAGCTAGACCGCAGCAATATGTGTTACTGCCAGCTGCCACAAGAGTCCATGCCTGCAGCCACGAATGTGCATGAATAACATTTCTGGTTTGATAGAACTCTGTGCTCAGTTCTATGTAAAGGACAATTTAACCAAGCCAACGACCCTTATGTAATCTTAGAACTTAGTGTTAAATTAGCAAAACACTCCACAGAGAGAAATACTTAAATCTCTTTTTTTTTTTTTTTTTTTAAAGACTCTTTATGCTTCTTCTGATTGTAAATGAATAGAATATAAGTAGATATCTAGCACTCTAGCAGAAAGATATATGCAATATAATGTACAACTGCATCAAGAACTTTCGAATGATTTACAGCAACAGAAGATACAGAAAAGTTGCTTTCTGTGTGCTAGGAACATCAGGGACCCCATTTTACCAGTGACCGGCATGAGTCTCCCCATTTCTAAACGTGTACATATCGAGGCCTTGGCTTCAGCCCTCATGCAGGCTCCCACATAATGAAGCTCATTTACAAATTGATAGACCCCGAACCCATGCATTGTCCGCAAATTACTTTCCTGCATAAGTGTCTCCATTACTGAAGAAGTAACAAAATATCAGAACAGTTCTCAAATATAAATACTGATACATAGGCGTCTCTTTCACCACAGCAGCAATTACCAAAAGATGCGAATAAACGAAACATGTATGGGTGTGGTATTTGTCTGTGAACTGATTGCAGGGCAGGACAACACAATTCATTGAAAGGCAAACTGTTGGGACTAGTTTCAATAAAAAAACCCTGGGTCTAATACCTAGCTAGAAACTATCTCGTCTTTCCAATTGATTAGATATTTTCCACTATCAGTTCTTTCAACTAAGAGCATTACATATTCTTCAGGTCACAAGTACAGATTCATGCCATTACATTTAATCACGTTTGAAAACAGGCCATATACTGAAAAACCAAATCCAACAAACGAATACCAGAACCTATCACCGACACATATGCTTCGTATATTCATATATGGCTGCGAAGTATGGTCCGTACTGCTTGGATCCAGCTGAAAGGCCCAAAAGTAAAACCCCTAGAAAGCGAGCACTGTATAAAATAGGGCTGGGCGTTTAGTCTCATAATCCCGAACCCGTTCCGATCCCGTCTCTAATTTTGTCGGGACGAGATGAGATTGCATGTTAAAAACTCAGATTCCGTCCCGACCCGATCCCGTTTTAAAGTAATGGGACAAGATCGGGATTAGCCCAATTTAGGCCCGTTAAATCCCGGCCCGTCCCGTTAAATATGGCTTAATCTGTGCCATTGGATTCAATGACTTCATCTGTGCCGTTGGATCCATCGGGTTGAAGACTAACCCAGCCTCCCAGGCCTAGACAGAAACCCAGAATCCCTAATTCCATTCCCAATTCTCTCTTTCTTTCCTCCTAAATCCCAATTCATCAACAGCGAGAGAGAGACATCGACTTCATCGTAGGACTCTGCCGTCTCTGCGAGAGAGAGAGAGAGAGAGAGAGAGAGAGAGAGAGAGAGAGAGAGAGAGAGAGAGAGAGAGAGAGAGAGAGCCATCGATGAATCAATGGATAGAGGGAAGAAGCTTGTTGCTCGGCGAAATAAAGAAGCTCCAGGCCTTGAAGATTCATCAACAGTGACATCACCTTCTCAGCCCCTTCCTGAACCCCTTCTTCAAATCGTAGTTGTGGAAGCTTCAAGCGAGGCAACAACTCCGGCAACTGAGCAAGCTCCTTCAGGTGATTCTGCAGCCCTTACTAGTACTATGCTTAAATGTAGTTTTATTTGAGATCACTTCACATAATATAAGAAAATTGTGAAGGGGAAAGACGTAGAAGGGAACCCAATAGACATAGAGATACGTCGAGCTTATTGTAATTATTGTCCAAGACACATAGGCTGTGATTCAGGTTGATTAGAATCATTAGATCACTTGTTGATTTGTTCTTTGTGTTTGGTTTACTGCCTTATCGATTAGTTATTTTATGCTTGACCTTATTTTCAGTTTGAGACTGAATTTGGTTATGTTGTTCACTTGTTGATTTTTTATTTGTGTTTGGTTTGCTGCATCCCGCTTGCCAATACACTCTGTATTTGAAAGTGAAAGCTAGATGTTGCAACCTATGTCTCAGACTAGTATTTTTTGCTGCTGCTATGTGCTGTGCTATCTATGCTAGGAGAGTATTTTATCAAGTTCTGGCTTTTGTGTATGTTATTTCAGTAAAACACAGAAACTTTGTGATTAGTTATTTAATGAGTCAATCCATACAACGTTGCAGGATTTGAGGATCAGATGCAAGTACATCAGTAGCACTTATTTTGTTTGGTTTACTGCCTTACTGCCTTATTGGTTTACATCAACATATTGTTTTTGTAGTAACCCCGATTTTATAATTCAATTTCGTGTAAATTTCTCGAAATTAATGGAAGGGTGGTTTACGAAATTTCGTATTTCATACCATTTTTATTAGTTGTTGCTCGAGGTCGGAAGTGATTTCGAGAGTTAAAATCCGAAAAGCGATTAAGTTTCGATGGGTCAAAAGTTGACTTTTTGATCCGTCGTGAATTTCGGAAAGTTTCCTTCACAAAAGTCGTAGAGCTCGACGATACGAGTTCGTAGACACGCGACACGTGTGAAACGGACGTCGTATGAAAAGTTACGACCTGTTGAAGTTATTTCAAAAATATGAAATTTCTATAAAAAAGGAATTTAATTTCAGACAAGTCGGAAATTCTGAAAATATCAAAAAAATATTGCGAAACACTGTTCATCGTCCCCAATTCGAATCTAGAGCTTCTTTCGCGTCGATCTCCCTCGTCCGGCCACCAATCGAGGCGTGCGACGTGTCAAAGTGTTCATCTCGACGCCCTCTTCAGTTTGAGCCATGGATCGAAACCAGAGGAGCACGAAGGACGGAGCGGCGGCGCCTCGACGGACTGGCACCGTGCGCGGCGACGCTACAGGCGACGCCCGGGGGTGCACCACCCACCGTTCGGCTGGGTTTCTCCTTGCGCGTCTCCCTGTGTAGGTGGATCGCGCCATTTCACGCCGAATCGCATGGATCGAACGGATTTCTTCCCGACCCGTTTCAACCGTTCGACCCGAGCCGACCCGGTTCAGACCTGACCCAGCCCACGTTGACCGACCCGATTGACCGTTGACCCGTGTTGACCGTTGACCCGACGTTGACCTTTTGACCCGACCCCGGAACGACAGCGATTCGATCCGACCCGATCCTGCAGCGATCCGACTCGACCCTAAATAGATATTTACCAGTTTGGTATCAGAGCATAAGGTGCATATTTGGTGATAATCAGTATCTTCTGAGTGATGGCTCGACTGCAGCGGTTCCCCATCATATGCTCTTCGGTACTGGTATGTCATTGGGTATGCAGGGGAGTGTTAGGTGCTTTCTCGATCGTTGATCGTGATATATGAGTCTTGTGGAAGAAGTGGGCGAGTCTTGGGTGGTTTATATGAGTTTAGTCATTGAGGAACGTGAACCTCGAGATTGAACCTAATATTTAGTCGTGGTTTGTTTTCTTTGAAAACATATCCCTGTGTTTGACTGATATGCTCTTTTGGTTGTTCGCTGTGTTTGTCTGATTTTTAGTTATCATTGATTGGGTGCTTAATTGATTGATGGGTGTGTTTGTTGTTTAGTAGATTCGTGTTTTTTGGGGTGAGACCCACGTATCATGGGTTGGCTATCTCGTTTGTGGAGTGTTGGCGAACCCATGCGTATGTGTTGACTGTGGTGTGTTGCATGGGGGATGGCTTAGTGTTGGCTAATCCATGCATACGTGCAGTTCTAGTGGAACATTTTATGCGACGTATTGTTGCATGTTTAAAATGACTCTAGGGTATCAAAGTAGATTTTGTGTGAAGATCTATTTTTGATGTGTTTTGTTTTTTATTAGCGTTGATGTGGGGTCTTGTTGGGACCTTCACAGAGTGAGAGTTTCCGGAGGAGATGGGTTTGCCCGTCTGGTGAAGAACTAGCATAAGCTATGGCGGAAGCACAGCGTGTGGTGCGAGTTACCCTGCTTATTGTTTTAGTTAATAGTCGTTCTTGCCTACCATGGTGGACCGAGAGGGTCACCACGTTTGGGGTAATTTCTTTGTGCGGTGGGATAATTTCTTGTTCCGTTGGAGGAGCATGTGATCGAGTCCACGAAGTCCTCGGATGTAATTTTTTGTTTCGAGGTTGGGACGTGGATAGTAGCTATGCTACTATTTTGAGTTGAGGTACGTGAGTGGTCAGTATTTTGTGTTGAGGACAAAGTACATAACTTGAATATGTTCGGGGAACTATCCGTGATAAGAATTTTCCCTGTGTTAGTAGAGAAGCGGTAGAGAATTGAATTCTCTTTTCGCGCTCAGCGACTAGTGTCAGGGAAGGTGAGGCTCGTGTCGCCTGTTTGGTCGAGTGATGCAGAAATGTTAGCACGTGAGTGTTGAGGTGGGCCAAGTCTGGTGATCAGCAAGTGGCTCTTTTTTTAGATGCTTATTGACATGTGTGTTGGCCAGTGTTTGAGAATCTATGTAGGAGCTCCTGGCTTCGTGAAGGGTAATTGAACGGGAGCCGAAGCTCGCATGCAATAATAACCCTACAAAAATATCGTTAGTAGTATGAGTAAGTAGGGATCGTTCTAGGCCGGGGATTAAGGGTACCTGAGATATGAAATTGTTAGACAAATATACACAAACATATATACAAAATCGTCACATCTGGGGGTGAAAAGATTCGGCAACAATGCTGCCCTAGTACTAGATACGGCAACAAGATTAAATGCTGAAAATAAATCCTAAACTAATATTTACAAGGTTGGTCGACATTCCTTCACAAAGCACTAACACACAAGCAATCAAAACACATAACAAACAAGCAAATAGGACTCACGGCAAAGTATTAAAGCGTTCTAGACTCAACTTAACTCCAACCCAACTAGCTCCTTATCGGCACTACTAATTGAGACTCTCTAGTACTTCAAGATTAACTTATCGTTTAACCCCAAAGTTATACTAAACATATTTGAGAACACTTATCGTCGAAAACAAACATGCAAAGTAATTAGGCACACGGTCTTTTTAGTTGGAAACAAGTTAATAAAGTAAGGTTGTCAATCTTCTCATCAACAAGCATGTTCTTTAAATTACTCTAGCCCTTATGAAAAACAACACAAACAAAGTAACTCGTTGATTACTTTAATCCATATTAAATTTCGGCTAATGAGATTAATAATCTAAGTATTGCAATTACATAGGCTACCAATCTTTAAGCACACGAATTTAAAGAACAAGTCAAGAAAACCCTAAAATCAATTTAATACATGTTTTTGCCGATTATCCTAATTACTAGTTCATTACATATTTCCCTTACTTTTTAACATGCAATCCATATTCTTACATCTAAAGCCTCACTTGAAGATAAAGAAAATAAATTGACATGCAAATCATAAAAACAAATTTCAATCCAATTCATACATAGACATAAAAATTGAAACCAAGAATTCATGCTAACTTCATAGACAAAGTTTAACATAACTACACAAAAATTTACAAAGCCAAGAGTAGGGAGTGGATCACACATTAGAAACCTTGAAGACTTCGTCGTGTATGGATCCGTGGATGATGGTGTTCGGATGGCTGCTGCTCGGCAGTGAGGGTATCGGCAGCAAGGGGAAATTTCGGCAGGAAACTTTGGTGTGGTGGTGGTGGTTTTGGCTAGGGTTTTTGTGTAGGATTCTTGGGGAAATTTAGGTAGAGCTTTGGCTAGATTTTTGCTTTGGAATGTGACAAGTTTTTCTGTGTAAAAGTTGGGTATAAATAGAGGATAGGGAGAGAGGCTGCCGGCAGTCCCTTCTTGTACAAGGAAAAACAAAACCTAATGGGATATGGTTTGAAACCTTCCTTTTTCTACTTCAATTAGGTTTTGTTTTTCTGAATTTTTCTTCAAGGCTTGGGCTTCACATCTTCATGGACTTCTTGTATGGACTTGGACTTCAATTGATAGGCCTTGATCCATCAAAAATGCCCCATATGCCGGCAGCACACAAAGGCAGCAAATCTGCCAGAATTCGGCAGCTTCTCCTAGTGTGACTAGGAGAACTTCTTTCTTCAAGTTTTTCTTCAATGCCATGGCCTAGTGTCTTCCTCTTCCCTTCATAAAGCTTGGACCATCTTCACATATGCATTTGTACACCATTAGGTCCATCAAAAACAGAAAACACGAAAAGGAGGCAGTAGGTTCCTGGAATCGGCAGATTTGACCTTGTCGCAGTAATTCCGGCATATCTCCAGCTTCGGAGCTCCGATTGATGCGATTCCAAGTCTCACGTAAACTAGACACATAAGGCCATCTCCCCATAAAACAGTTCCGATCAAAATCCTTGTGAGTCGACGGGAATGATTTTTCGAAGTTGGGACACAGTCCCAAGAAAAATCCTGGAAGCCCCTGGATTGAAATGTTCGGACTGCCGTTTTGCAGTCAACTTTTGGGTGGCTTCCCGAACTCCGATTGATCTGAAATTTTAACACGACATTCCTCAGTATCTGAATATTAAGCACACCAAATTTCATAGAATTCGGACAAGGATAGATCATATTTGTACTCGTCACAAAATCGCGAAAAAGACATGTTTTGCACTATTTTCCAGATTTCTCAAACTTAGTCATTTTTCGGATAATTAGACACATTTCACCAAAACTCTACCAAAATTGACACTAACTATATTATGACTCTATCTTAGACAAATAAGGGTTAAACAAAGCATAAACGAAGGCATAAGCATATAATATCGTCGCACATTGTGCTCCTATCAACTACCCCACACTTATCCTTTGCTAGTCCCTTAGCAAACTAAATTAAACTAGACTCTAAACAAACTATTGCCCCTAACAATTTGTCTCAGGCTCGTATGTACACATAGCTTTCAAGTTAATGCATGAGAATGCTAAGCACGAAAATTCCGAGCTTCATGAACATGTGACATCAATATGAACATATAAGAGCAAAAGGTAAGCATGTAGACATGTTAAGCTAATTCAATCCTCCTCACTAGGCATACTCTCTTCTTTTCACTCGAAGCATGGTAATTCACTCAATAGTATATGCAAGCGAAAGATAATGAATTACGAAGAGTGACTTGCATATATCAAAGAAACGAAAGCACTTTGTGAATTTTATGGGAAAACCTCATATGATAACTATATGCACCAATGAACCAAAACCATAAGCTTACTCTTGAGATAATCTCCACAAATCAAGTTTAACCATCTTAAGAATCATGAAAAAGATCAATAAGAGGGTTGTAATGGGGCTAGGCTAAGAGGTATTCGATATTTGGATAAGGAGGTTTAGAAACGTCACTAAGGCCTTAACAAAGCTCGAATCTCCTTATGTCTTCTGGCCAAAAGGGTCAAATTTTATCTTGTTGGACCCATACTTCATTCTTTTCCTCCCATAACATTACAACAATACTCTAGACAATAGCCATGCACAAAATTTTTCTTTTTCAAGCCTTATGCCGTGCCCTTCAATCTCATATTTTTTTCTTTTTCTCGGCATTTTTTTTTTTTTCTTTTGATCCGAGCATTTTTCTTTCTTTCTTTTATGGCAAGGCATCTAGTACACTTTACATATAGATTCATGGCTAAGTCTACCCCACACTTATTCTTCTTCATCACACACGCGAAAACGCCTTCAAAAATTCAAGCTTTGCCGGAACACACAGTAAAGGCATCACTATACTAAGTTCATGGAAAGTGTTTAAGGGTGATGAAAGAAAAGGCTCAACGTAGGCTCAAAGGGGTTTACTAAGGTGTCCCACGACGGGCTCCAAAAGGGCTCATGCTTTATTTGGCTTTGGTGGTAAACCTAAATGATCTTTATTCAATCATATTCAAAATCAAAGTATTTTATGATATAAACGTTTCGAAAATCAACAAGAGTAAGTTCTAGCATACTAGAGTTCATTAAAAAGCTATGGCACATAGTCGTCGAATATGCAAAGAATTATGAGGTTTCATGCTTCCTACGAATCTATCGAATTTTATCTTTTTATCGCTCAAGAAGAAAGCAAATTGGCACAAAAGCTCACATAGGTTATGTTCGAAATAAATTAGCTCAAACATGCATGCTTCATAATCAACAAGTCCTACATGCTCCTACCAATGCACAAAATCCATGAAACTTACAATTTTAATTGTATGCACAACTATCATCCATGTATACAAAGAGGAGAAAAACATCATTGACATATTAGGGGCATCCTAAGACTCGAAACAAACAAATTTAAACACTCTATTTTTTGTGGAACAATTTTCTGAATTTTTCTTTTCTAAACTAAGCACACAAAAACAAAAACAAAAACGGAATACGTTATCCCACCCCACACTTAGAAAATTACATTGTCCTCAATGTAAGCACAAAACAATATCAATGAATTTCCTAAGCATGCAATAGTCTAACACATTCCAACAAATCATCACAAATCAAAGACAAAGAGAAGGGTTAAGAAATTTCAAACTCTCGGTGATGGCTCCTTCACTTTTCTTTGATCGACATGGGTTGCCTCCCAAGTAGCGCTTCGTGTTTATAGTCCATAGCCTAGACTTTTCACCGTGTTTTTCATGTGTTCATCGTGCTCCAAAGCATTCCAAATCGGCAAGAAGAAGTTCAAGAAGAAGTGTATTGCATTCCGTATCCGCATCGGTGCTGTTTGGCGTATCCTGTTGGTGCGGCGTGTCGGGCTCTTCTGCCGGCGTAACCGGCGTATCCAGCTTGTGTCCGGCCTCTTGCGACCTTGTGTTAACCCTGCCGGCAATGGCAGGTCCGGCAGGAGGTGGTGGTGCGACTGAAAACAGCGGCAGAAGCACGGCAGGTTGGTGCGTGTCCGGCAGGAGGTGCGTGTCCGTGTCTGTCCTCATGGTGATGCTGCCGGCAATTGCAGGTCCGGCAGCCACTTGGTGTGGTGGTGTCGTGGGGTTGGATGGTGGCTCGGCAATATCATGTGGTGGGGGATCATGGACATTGGTTTCATCATTTAGGGGCTCAAATGGCTCGTAGTACGGCTTGAGTCTATGTCCATTTACCTTGAATATGTTTCCCGTAACTTCATTCCGAATCTCTACAGCTCCATGGGGAAACACTTGAAGAACAATGAATGGTCCGATCCAACGAGAGCGCAACTTACCCGGAAAAAGTTTGAGTCGTGAATGATACAAGAGAACTTTTTGACCAACTTCAAACTCCTTCCGTCGAAGCATCTTATCATGAGCAACCTTAGTCTTTTGCTTGTAAATCCATGCGGCTTCATAAGCTTCATTCCGTATTTCTTCAAGTTCGTTGAGTTGAAGCTTCCTATGAAGGCCGGCCTCATCAATGCTCATGTTAAAGGCCTTCACCGCCCACCATGCTCTATGCTCAAGTTCAACCGGTAAGTGACATGCTTTGCCATATGTTAACCGAAAAGGGGACATACCTATCGGTGTCTTGTATGCCGTCCTATAAGCCCACAAAGCATCAGCGAGACGATCACTCCAATCCTTCCTTGAAGGTCCAACGGTCTTCTCAAGTATTTGCTTGATCTCTCGATTACTTACCTCGGCCATGCCACTAGTTTGGGGATGATATGGTGTAGAAACTTTATGTGTGACTCCATACTTCTTCAATAAGGCTTCAATGGTGCGGTTACAAAAATGGGATCCTCCATCGCTAATCAAGACTCTTGGAACTCCAAAACGTGAAAAGATGTTGGTCTTGAGAAACTCGGCTACCACCTTAGCATCATTCGTGCGTGTGGCCTTGGCTTCAATCCACTTTGACACATAATCCACCGCAAGCAATATGTAGAGAAAGCCCTTACTTGAAGGAAACGGTCCCATGAAGTCAATCCCCCAAAGATCATGAATCTCAATAGAAGTGATGGGATGTAATGGCATTTGATCTCTTAGTCCAATATTCCCCATTCTTTGGCATCGATCACATGACTTACAAAACATGTACGCATCTTTAAAAATTGTAGGCCAAAAGAAACCACAATTAAGTACCTTCAATGCTGTCTTCTTAGCTCCAAAATGACCTCCACACGCCTCACTATGACAAAAAGCAAGGATGGAACGATGCTCATTCTCCGGCACACATCTTCTAAGCACTTGATCACCACATTGCTTCCATAAGTACGGATCATCCCACAAGAAGTGTCGAGCTTGCTTCCTTATTCTTTGTTGATGGTGGTTCGGCAACTCCTTGGGGAATCGGCGTGTGGCTAGAAAATTTGCAATGTCGGCATACCAAGGCTCAAGTACTTCAAGTCGAAAAAGTTGCTCATCCGGAAAGGTCTCTAATAGGGGCAGCCGATCCTCCTCATGAACAAGGCGACTTAAATGATCGGCCACAACATTCTCTACTCCTTTCTTGTCTTTTATCTCAATGTCGAACTCTTGAAGCAAAAGAATCCATCGAATAAGCCTTGGCTTAGCATCCTTCTTTGTCATAAGATATCTTAAAGCGGCATGATCACTATAAACAATAACTGTGGAATTCAAAAGATATGATCGAAACTTTTCCAAAGCAAAAATTACCGCTAAGAGTTCCTTCTCCGTTGTTGTGTAGTTGAGTTGTGCATCGTTGAGAGTCCTTGAAGCATAGTAAATGGCGCATGGCTTCTTCTCAATTCGTTGTCCAAGTACCGCTCCAAGTGCATAATCACTAGCATCACACATCAACTCAAACGGCTCATCCCAATTAGGGGACACAAGTATTGGTGCCGTGCATAGTAACATCTTCAAACGGCAAAATGCCTCCTCACATGCCTTTGTCCACTCAAACGTCACCTCCTTTTGTAACAAGTTGCTTAATGGCTTGGCAATTGAAGAGAAGTCTTTGATGAATCGTCGATAAAACCCCGCATGGCCAAGAAAACTTCTCACATCTTTCACACATCTAGGGCTCGGCAATGCTTGTATGAGCTCCACCTTGGCTTTGTCAACTTCTAAGCCTCTTGCCGAAATTATATGCCCTAGAACAATGCCTTGCGTGACCATGAAGTGACACTTCTCCCAATTGAGCACAAGATTTGTCTCTACACACCTCTTAAGTATCTTCTCCAGGTTCCCCAAACATGCATCGAAGGTGCCTCCATACACACTAAAATCATCCATAAACACTTCGATAATGTCTTCAATAAAATCCGAGAAGATAGCATACATACATCTTTGAAAAGTGCCGGGTGCGTTGCAAAGTCCGAATGACATTCTCCGATAAGCAAACGTGCCAAATGGACAAGTAAAAGTGGTCTTCTCTTGATCGTCCGGGTGTATCATGATTTGATTGTAGCCACTATATCCATCAAGAAAGCAATAGTAAGAATGACCGGCCAACCTCTCTAGCATTTGATCCATAAACGGCAAAGGCATGTGATCCTTCCTCGTTGTAGCGTTGAGCTTCCTATAGTCGATGCACATCCTATGACCGGTTACAAGTCTTTGTGGCACAAGCTCATTCTTCTCATTCTTGACAACCGTTACACCACTCTTCTTCGGCACTACTTGCACGGGAGATATCCACTTACTATCCGAAATTGGGTAGATCACCCCACAATCAAGCAACTTGATAATTTCTTCTTTAACAACTTTCATCATGGGAGGGTGAAGTCGACGTTGAGCTTCCTTTGTGGGCTTAGCTCCTTCTTCCAACAAAATACGATGAACACAAGTAGTAGGGCTTATTCCCTTGATATCCGCCAAGGTCCAACCTATGGCGGTCTTGTACTTCTTAAGCACACGTATCAAATCCACTTCTTGCTTCTCACTAAGCATTGAAGACACAATAACCGGTAGTGTATCTTCTTCTCCAAGATAAACATACTTCAAGTGACTAGGGAGTTCTTTAAGTTCTAACTTTGGGGCCTCTTCCACATTTGGTCGAAATTTTGTTGTGGCACTTGGAATTGACAAGAACGAGTTCCTCGGATACAATGTTGTGGCATCAAGTTCGGCAGCCACCTCTCTAAGGCTCGGCAACATTGTAAATGACTCGGCATTGTTGCTTGGCTCGGCAATCCCTTGCTCGGCATGGCTTGGCTCGGCTTCATGCACTCGTTCTCCCCTCTTGTCAAATCCGACCCCTTTCTCAATCGCTAATTGCTATGCGTCGAGCGAGGTCGACATAACTTGCTCGACCTCCTCCAAAACATCAATGGCACAACCCTCCTTCAAATCAACATTGGGGAACTTCATGGCGTCAAAAACATTGAACTTGATCACCTCACCATCAAACTCCATAGTTAGGTTGCCCTCGGCCACATCTATCTTTGTGCGCGCGGTCCTCATGAATGGTCGCCCTAAAAGCAATTGAGTGTTGTTGACCGGCGAATCCTCCATCTCAACCACATAAAAATCGGCGGGAAATATCAATTGGTTGACTTGCACCAACACATCCTCTACATAGCCTTCCGGATATTTGCTTGAGCGATCCGCAAGTTGAATGATGACATTATCCTTCTTGAGAGGCCCTATACTCAATGTTTGATACACATTGAGTGGCATGACATTGATCGATGCTCCCAAATCCAACATAACATCATCAAAACGTGTGTTGCCTATGACACAAGGCACATTGAAGCTTCCCGGATCCTTCATCTTTGGTGGCAACTTCCTTTGAATAACGGCCGACACCGTCTCGCTCATGGTTACCACACGAGTCTCTCTAGTATGCCTCCTTGCCGTGCAAAGCTCTTTCAAAAACTTAGCATACTTCGGTACTTGCTTAATGCATTCCAACAAAGGGATGTTGACTTGCACTTTCCGGAAAATCTCCAATACCTCTTTATCGGATTTATCTTTCTTTGTTCTAGCAAAGCGAGAAGGGAATGGAATGCTTGATGATGACACACCTCCCTTACTTGCTTGGCTCGGCAATACCTCATTCTTTGATGTGGCGGGATCGTACTCAAGCTCGTTACGCAGCCCCTTATCTTGTATATCATGGCCGGCGTCACCCTTCTTCTCGGTTGCACTTCTGCCCATCTTGGTAACAACACTGCCGGCATCATTATCATCATGCACGGCAAATTTTCTCTCGGTTTCATTATCCCTGCCGGCTGCCCTATCTCTCTCGGCATCATCAAGGCCGGCAGCATCATTGCCGGCATCATTCCTCTCGGCCTCATGCAAATGGCTGCCGGCAATGACAGGTCCGGCAGCCCTCTCATCCTCATTAATACCTTTGAAAGTCACTCGCTTCTTCTTTGGACTTGTTGGAGGAACCAACTCTCTTCCACTACGAGTTTGAATCACTTTGGCTTGCTCGTTCCTCGGATTTGGAATAGTATTGCTTGGCAACTTCCCTTGCTCATTAAATCTTCCCATAAAGTCTACAACTTGCCCCATTTGAGTCTTGAGCTCACCAATGTCCTTTTGATGATTTTGTTGTCCCGCGAGTAATGCTTGAGTAGCACTTGACAAAGATTGAATCAAAGCATCGTAGTTAGGATTGCTTGGCGAAGCTTGGCCTTGGCCTTGGCTCGGCCCTCCTTGTGGCTGGTACGGCACGGCTTGTGCTTGGTTCGGCAAGGCTCCAAAATTTCCTTGGTTCGGCATATAAGGTTGCCGAGGCACAAATGGTGGCCTCGGTGCAAATGGTGCTCCTCCCTCTCTCGGTTGTATAGGTGCCCTAAGCACGTTATCATTGTTCGCCCATCGAAAGTTCGGATGATCATTGAACCTTGGATTGAAATTTCCAAATCGTTGGCCTCCTTGAAAGCCAATGGCATTGCACTCCTCAACTCCCTCATTAACTCCAAATTGAGGGCATTGTTCGGTCTCATGTCCCTCGGTGCAAATTCCACATACACTTGCACGCTTCTTCATCAAATTACTCACCAAGTCGGTAAGCTTGTCCACTTTCTCTTCTAACTTTGAGCTTGAAGACGTCTCATGCACTTTTTCATTCCTTTGCACATTCCCTCGTGCCATGCCAAATTGTTGGTTGTTCAATGCACGAACTTCCAACAAACTTCTTGCCGCTCCGACATTCAACTCCAAAAAACTACCTCCCGCGGCCGAATCGAGAAACTCTCTCTCCATGACGCGCAATCCCTCATAGAAATATTGTAGCAAGAGTCCATCGCTAATGCCATGCGATGGACACAAAGAAACTAGGGACTTGAACCTCTTGTAATAATCAAAGAAAGTCTCATCTCCGGCTTGCTTCACACTAGTAATTTGCTTCCTCAGATCAGTGATACGTGAAGCAGGAAAGTACTTGAGTAAAAACTCATCCATCATAGTACTCCACGAAACAATGCGACCACTAGGCACCTCAAACAACCACTCCTTCGCTTGATCTTCTAAAGAAAATGGAAAAGCCTTCATTTTGAAGTGTTGCAAATCGGTCCCTCTTGGGCACATAGACTCCGTGGTGAAGTTAAACCACTGTAGATGCTTGTTAGGGTCCTCACTCGGCATCCCATAAAATGACTTCAGCTTATGGAGGAATCCACTCCTCAATTCAATCTCTCCAGTCTTGTCAGTTTCCAAGGGAGGATAAGTAATATTAGAAGGAGCAACTCCAGCTCCAGCAACATGACCATTCTGTGATCTGATTGATGCCATGATCTCTTCTTCTTCTTCTAATTCGGCAAAGGCCTCAAATTCTGGGTTCTGAAGATCACAAGATGATGACACTACTGATGGTGAACTCGGCCCTGATGATGATACGGATGGAACTATAGGGGAGGACGGCAAGGATGATGACACTGATGAACTGGTTGGTGACGATGGTGGTAATGGCACAAAACGAGCAATAGCGAGTTCTTGATCTAAACGTTGCAAACGGCCTTGAAGATCTCTTGTCCAAATACTAGATTCGGACATGCACTATTTCTGAAATTTGCAACATTTAAACAAGTTAGAACATCGTAAAGAAATAGAAAGCAAGAATATACATCATTATTAGCCACGGCATTGGCGATTACACAACAAATTTCAAACCATAACACATATACACAATCGGCAACAAAAATTTCGGCAAAGCATACATATACAATCGGCACAAGAGAAGAGAATTTGAAAAGTTCATGAGCATGTAATCGCTAAGTCTAATTTCTTTTACATTTGTTCTAACTCTCGAAGTACGTGGAGCAGAGGAGATAACGGTGCAATGGACTGATACAGCCCCCGGTAGTATCATGCTTAATCCGATATACCTCAAGAGTTTGAACCACACAATATGTTTTATCTTCGAAGAAAATAGGCCACATATGTCAAGTTATGTTCTAGCGTCTAAAGTGAGGTGATGCTTCGGCACAAGCTGTCAACTAGGTCGTGCGGATTTTACGTTTCAAAGGTCATTATAATCACGGAGGGCGAACCCCTTACAGGAACCAGGCAGGACTCGTTGTTGGACACCACGGAGGGCGAACCCCCTATCGACTCACTCACCGAGAATGAACATCAGTCTATGGGCCTTGAGATCCAGTTAAACAAACCTGAGAACCATATCTATGATAATAACTTCCCCATACTTTGTAAAACAAACACGGATCCCTAGCGGTCTCAAGTGTTGATTAAAACCGCCCTCAACCTCATAGAAGTAATACTATTACCGAAGAAACGCTTATATGCGTGGGGGGGAAGTATCCCGCGTTTCCCAATCTACATAGAAACGGTCTCCGACAAAGCACCATTCACATGAAGGGTTTTGGTTATGATCAACAAAAGAGGCTTCACCTACATGTTACACTTTAGAAACTACAATAAACTCAAACATACACAACATATCAACTTCCTAGAAATTAAACTAAGTGACTACCAACATACATCATTATACATCATGCAACTTCCAAAATTTAAACTCTACATGCCAAAGCATATTTCTACTTTACAAAATCCCAAAATAAACTTAAAATTTACAACTTTACAACTTCACAACAAAAATTTCCAGCAACATTATATACACAACAATAACATAAAACAAGCTTTTATAATCCCCGGCAACGGCGCCAAAAATTGAACGGGAGCCGAAGCTCGCATGCAATAATAACCCTACAAAAATATCGTTAGTAGTATGAGTAAGTAGGGATCGTTCTAGGCCGGGGATTAAGGGTACCTGAGATATGAAATTGTTAGACAAATATACACAAACATATATACAAAATCGTCACATATGGGGGTGAAAAGATTCGGCAACAATGCTGCCCTAGTACTAGATACGGCAACAAGATTAAATGCTGAAAATAAATCCTAAACTAATATTTACAAGGTTGGTCGACATTCCTTCACAAAGCACTAACACACAAGCAATCAAAACACATAACAAACAAGCAAATAGGACTCACGGCAAAGTATTAAAGCGTTCTAGACTCAACTTAACTCCAACCCAACTAGCTCCTTATCGGCACTACTAATTGAGACTCTCTAGTACTTCAAGATTAACTTATCGTTTAACCCCAAAGTTATACTAAACATATTTGAGAACACTTATCGTCGAAAACAAACATGCAAAGTAATTAGGCACACGGTCTTTTTAGTTGGAAACAAGTTAATAAAGTAAGGTTGTCAATCTTCTCATCAACAAGCATGTTCTTTAAATTACTCTAGCCCTTATGAAAAACAACACAAACAAAGTAACTCGTTGATTACTTTAATCCATATTAAATTTCGGCTAATGAGATTAATAATCTAAGTATTGCAATTACATAGGCTACCAATCTTTAAGCACACGAATTTAAAGAACAAGTCAAGAAAACCCTAAAATCAATTTAATACATGTTTTTGCCGATTATCCTAATTACTAGTTCATTACATATTTCCCTTACTTTTTAACATGCAATCCATATTCTTACATCTAAAGCCTCACTTGAAGATAAAGAAAATAAATTGACATGCAAATCATAAAAACAAATTTCAATCCAATTCATACATAGACATAAAAATTGAAACCAAGAATTCATGCTAACTTCATAGACAAAGTTTAACATAACTACACAAAAATTTACAAAGCCAAGAGTAGGGAGTGGATCACACATTAGAAACCTTGAAGACTTCGTCGTGTATGGATCCGTGGATGATGGTGTTCGGATGGCTGCTGCTCGGCAGTGAGGGTATCGGCAGCAAGGGGAAATTTCGGCAGGAAACTTTGGTGTGGTGGTGGTGGTTTTGGCTAGGGTTTTTGTGTAGGATTCTTGGGGAAATTTAGGTAGAGCTTTGGCTAGATTTTTGCTTTGGAATGTGACAAGTTTTTCTGTGTAAAAGTTGGGTATAAATAGAGGATAGGGAGAGAGGCTGCCGGCAGTCCCTTGTTGTACAAGGAAAAACAAAACCTAATGGGATATGGTTTGAAACCTTCATTTTTCTACTTCAATTAGGTTTTGTTTTTCTGAATTTTTCTTCAAGGCTTGGGCTTCACATCTTCATGGACTTCTTGTATGGACTTGGACTTCAATTGATAGGCCTTGATCCATCAAAAATGCCCCATATGCCGGCAGCACACAAAGGCAGCAAATCTGCCAGAATTCGGCAGCTTCTCCTAGTGTGACTAGGAGAACTTCTTTCTTCAAGTTTTTCTTCAATGCCATGGCCTAGTGTCTTCCTCTTCCCTTCATAAAGCTTGGACCATCTTCACATATGCATTTGTACACCATTAGGTCCATCAAAAACAGAAAACACGAAAAGGGGGCAGTAGGTTCCTGGAATCGGCAGATTTGACCTTGTCGCAGTAATTCCGGCATATCTCCACCTTCGGAGCTCCGATTGATGCGATTCCAAGTCTCACGTAAACTAGACACATAAGGCCATCTCCCCATAAAACAGTTCGATCAAAATCCGTGTGAGTCGACGGGAATGAGTTTTCGAAGTTGGGACACAGTCCCAGGAAAAATCCTGGAAGCCCCTGGATTGAAATGTTCGGACTGCCGTTTTGCAGTCAACTTTTGGGTGGCTTCCCGAACTCCGATTGATCTGAAATTTTAACACGACATTCCTCAGTATCTGAATATTAAGTACACCAAATTTCATAGAATTCGGACAAGGATAGATCATATTTGTACTCGTCACAAAATTGCGAAAAAGACATGTTTTGCACTATTTTCCAGATTTCTCAAACTTAGTCATTTTTCGGATAATTAGACACATTTCACCAAAACTCTACCAAAATTGACACTAACTATATTATGACTCTATCTTAGACAAATAAGGGTTAAACAAAGCATAAACGAGGGCATAAGCATATAATATCGTCGCACATTGTGCTCCTATCAGTAATCACGTCTGTGGGGAGTTCCAAAGAAGGCAAAGGTAGTGGTCAAGAGCAGTAGTGCATCAGTGGCTCTAGGTGGGTCGTGCAGAAGTTGGTGGACCCATCGGTGAGTTGGGGTTGCATTGTCTATTGAACCTATGAGGGTTGCACCTATTAGGTAGACAATGCCCTTGAGATGTACTATTGTGACGAGTGGGGTTCTTATGCTATATTTGAGAGGCATGTTGATGGAGGATAGTAGGGTGTATGCTTTAGACCCGGTTATGCTGTGATCTACGTACGCCAAAGACTGCGCTTAACATAAATTTTTCGTGATGGTGTATTGAGCGATTTGTGTGCACTTCTTTTGGCTTTATCGTGTTTTCTTGGGAGAGTCTTGCTCACTGTTTTTAGTTGAGCAATGGTGTTCGACATTTCGTCATAGAGGGATTGTTGTGACTAGTTGTTCACATGTGTTATTCCTCTTGTTGTGGCGGTAGGAATTCTCTACCACTTTGATGGTGTGGTGCGTATTATCCGGTGTGGTTTAACGTGCGGGTTGTTTGAGCCTTGAGCTTAGCCGATGAAGTGTGTAGAGGAGTCTAAACACTTGCTATGTGGAGGAGCTCGCAATTATGGTCATTATGATCAAGTCTCTCTTGTGCTAATAGTTCATTGGAACTTTTATCGCTTGGTGATTTGTGTTGTAGTTTGAAGGGAGGTTGATGCATTGGTTGTTGAGGTTCCGCATGCTTGAGATAAAAGTTCTATAACAACATGGTTGTGAGGAACTGAGTCGCTGAATGCTTTGTGGAGGTTTTCCAGATAAGGGCAACCATGTAGGAGAAGGTCATCCTGATTTTGGGAAGGAGTTATTTGTTCTTTGGTGGTGTAATGTGCTTGAATTTCGGGGCGAAATTCCTTTATGGGGGGTAGAATGTAGTAACCCCCGATTTTATAATTCAATTTCGTATAAATTCCTCGAAATTAATGGAAGGGTGGTTTACGGAATTTCGTATTTCATACCATTTTTATTAGTTGTTGCTCGAGGTCGGAAGTGATTTCGAGAGTTAAAATCCGAAAAAAGATTAAGTTTCGATGGGTCAAAAGTTGACTTTTTAATCCGTCGTGAAATTCGGAAAGTTTCCTTCACAAAAGTCGTAGAGCTCGACGATACGAGTTCATAGACACGCGGCACGTGTGAAACGGACGTCGTATGAAAAAGTTACGACCTGTTGAAGTTATTTCAAAAATCTGAAATTTCTATAAAAAGGAATTTAATTTCAGAAAAGTCGGAAATTCTGAAAATATCAGAAAAATATCGTGAAACACTGTTCATCGTCCCCAATTCGAATCCGGAGCTTCTTTCGCGTCAATCTCCCTCGTCCGGCCACCAATCGAGGCGTGCGACGTGTCAAAGTGTTCATCTCGACGCCCTCTTCAGTATGAGCCATGGATCGGAACCGGAGGAGCACGGAGGACGGAGAGGCGGCGCCTCGACGGACTGGCACCGTGCGCGGCGGCGCTGCAGGCGACGCCCGGGGGTGTGCCACCCACCGTTCGGCTGGGTTTCTCCTTGCGCGTGTCCCTGTGTAGGTGGATCGCGCCATTTCACACCGAATCGCACGGATCGAACGGATTTCTTCCCGACCCGTTTCAACCGTTCGACCCGACCCGACCCGGTTCAGACCTGACCCAGCCCACGTTGACCGACCCGATTGACCGTTGACCCGCGTTGACCGTTGACCCTACGTTGACCGTTGACTCGACCCCGGAACGACAGCGATTCGATCTGACCCGATCCTGCAGCGATCCGACTCGACCCTAAATAGATATTTACCATTTCTGGTAAATTAAGGTGAGTAAACCTCACAGTATTCGTATTAATACGAGTCAATTTATAGAAAATGGATCGTTAAATGTGAAATTATTTTATGGAAATGATATTTGTTTTAAATTGAATGAACTTGATCGACTACGGTTCATTGGTAAGTAAAATGATTTTAATATAAAAATGATTTTAAAGTGATTTACGATCAATGACTATAGTTAGTATTAGTGGACAGTTTCTGAGTGAATGCCTACGTATATATATATATATATATATATATATATATATATATATATATATTTACGTGAAATATATAATGTGAGTATGCAATTGGATGGATCTTATTCTGTTATGAAATTATCATAATTGTGAATGTGAGAGTTGTGTGGTATGTGTGATTGGGTTGGTTTTGGAAACCAATGACCAATGTAAGATCCTCCTGTGTGGTGAAAGGGATCTTGCATGTGTGGCGGATACAATCCCTCTTGTGTGGTGAAGGGGATCGTTTGACAATTATATCGGGAACCAAGCCTTTGGCCGGGTGATTGGTTACGATCAGTTAGAGCTCTAGTCTGTCTGCCGTTGCACGTCATGAGGGGTAACCAAGTTGGGGTTATCTGGGTCTCATGCTTGCATTGTATGAAAGAGTAATCGTTGAATTACTTCTTTATTATTGCGTTGTGAATTTATAATTCACGAGTTGTGGTTGTCTTGGAAATGTGATTCCCATTTTGCACGGCATGAGGGGACCCGTGTGGGGTTATCTTGGTCTCATGCATGCATGTTTTTAAAAGAAAATTATTTGTGTTTTTCCTTTGTTTTAAAAGGGATGGGTTTTAAAAGAAAACAGCATGAGTTTAAGATAGCAATATCTTGGCTCCGTTTTGGGATTGACAGATTTATTATATGCTTTCATTTGTTATATATTATGTTAATTGTTTGTGCGTGGCTTCCCGAACTAAGCTATATGCAGGATTCACGATTTTACTTGTTGTGTGTGGCTTCCTGAACTAACTTATATGCAGGAGTAGTCACGATTTTAATTGTGTAAAATTTGCACATTCTTGAACTATGCTTTCAAGCAGAAAAGTATGAATCTTACTTTGTATTTTTGTGTGTGTGTGGTTTGATGGTTTAAGAGTTGTTGCGTGAGTCTGAGTTTACTCACACGAGCTTTATAAGCTTAGCTTACCGGGTTCGTTGCTTACAACCCGGTGCACCAATCCATGGTGTAGGGTTAATTGTGCAGGTGAGGATTGACAGAGTTGAGGCGGTGGTTGATACCTGCGGTGAGTAGAAGTGATCCTACTCATTTAGTCTTGGTTTTTTAAGTATAGTGAGGCTTGAAGGCTAGGCTGCTCAATTCGACGAAGTTTTCTAGTGTTTTAGGTCCTCCTGTTCCACACCAGTACCCAAAGACATGGTACGTTACGTTTCCTTCTATTTCTAGGGTTCAATAAATTGAACTGATTTTGTTTCTGGATTACGAATCTCATCGAAGTAGATCTCTATTTTTCTTTCTCTGGAATTTTGATAATTGTACATTCAAATCCGATAGTGCTCAATTGTAAGTGGTTGCTTTCGAGTTTGGTGTTCAAATTGGGATTGCAAAATCAAAAGAAATCCAATACATTATTATTGTTAATGTCATCATGTTCAATCTTGCTCTTAGTTTCTGTGACTTGTGCATTGTCTTTCGATTATTGTTTGTTTATAGTATGTCAATTGAATTGAATCTTGGGGAGAAACAGCTTATATAAATGCCGCTATTATCTTTTGTTTGTTATAGGAAAATGAGAAATTGGTCTACTCATTTCATTGATAATCCCCTTTATATAGGGTGAGTATTACAACGGTAATAGTAAATACATTTATGACAATAATGACTATATAATTATCTCTCGTCAGTTACATTAACGAAGGCACATAATGTGTTTTTCCTTCAACACTCCCCCTTGTGCCGAGTCAGAGATAAAATGGTGCATGTGGTGTTGCCTCATTAAAAACCTTGCCAAGTAACAAAAACCTAATGGGAGAAAATAAAACTTTGGTTGAAGGACAAAAAGAGCACAACGCACCTATTACATTTGGAAACAACATGTATGTGCTAGACTCCCTCTAATATCTGCACCTCCCCCTGATTTTTACATTAATCATGAGATTCTCCCTGATTCTTTCTTTTGATCAAGGGAGCTTCAGTAACATTAGCATAGTTATGCATTTTCACATGTTTTTCCAAATATGACTTTGAGCAATGATTTAGTAACTAAATCTTGCCATAATCGTCCTCAGATCCAACTTGATTTACTTTGATCTTGAGGATAAGGTTGTTCATGAACCGAACGCATAGGTTCATATTGAACATCAGGTTCACTCGTGGTATGACCTTCATATAATAAAACAGTCATAACTTCATCTAGAGTATGGATGAACTGTTAAGAGATTTGGAATTGATCTGTAATAACAGATTTTCTTATTTCACCGTTAATGCGTTTTTCTTTACGCATAGTTAGCTATGACTTGGATAGTTTCTTTATCATGTCACATTCTATGTAGAGATTGAATAAGCCCAAATCTTTCATATCTTTAAGTATTTGAAAGAACCATTTGCGTTGCGTGGGCGCAGAGCTACACATAGCTTTACAAATTTTCATCGAATGAGAGGTCGAGTCTTACGTATTGTGTTAAAGTACAATCATGCGTTATTGCACTTGTATAGGGAATTTCATTTCCCAACACTTCTTCATCATCTTCCTTTAGATGAAAAACGGATCTATTGTTAGAGTAAAGACTTCGACTGATCATGTGAGTATATGTAGGCCTCACTTTATTCTTTAGAGTACCTAAGCCGATTGATGGATAGTCACCATCATTACAGTCCTTGAGTTCCATTTCAAGACTGTGTATTCTCAAGATCTTTTTCATTCTTAACTTAGGATTTACAATACATAGAGTATCTCTTAGTTCATTTAGAGTTCGTGTATATCCATAATGAAAACGCACGGGTATAATTCATCAATCCCTTCCCAATCAATTAGTCACTTTAGTGAACGTTTCAATTTCTTTTGCAAACGTACTCATGTGATCTAGAGACACTTGATTTGGGTGGATGAATTCCGTCTAGGATCCTCATGTATATCTCTTAATTTAGATCCCCATAGAGATATGTTGTGACCACTTTCGTAAGCTGCATGTTCAGTTTTTCGGAAACTACCAAACTGACAAGGTAGTGGAGTGCAATGACATCCATTACGAGAGATTGTCTCCTCGTAGTCCATTATGAGAGAATATCTCCTCGTAGTCGATTCCAGTGCGTTTTTTAGAGACTTTGCGCCATAAGGTGAGTCTACATACTCTTATTCTCATTACGCATTTTAACAAAGATATATTTGATAGGGTTTATATTTGCGGTGTCGGCGTCACCTGCCCAAAGACCTATCTCTTTGTTTATACTAGATCGCTTATTTCCGTTTGGCCAGTTTACTACGTTGACATTTTTCAACGAAGTATGGTTCGATATTAGACTCATTATTCCATGTTCTCATGTACGCTAGTGTAATGTGTTTATAGAGATCTCTATACTTTCAAGGATTGGTTCTAACATTTGAGGCGTCCTCCAATGATAACCACAATCCAGAAATATTCTCATGAGACGGATTTGAGAATCACTTATCAATAGATCATGTTGTACCAAAACTCACTTTCTTCCTTTGGGTGAGTATTTATCGAACCTAAGGTGTTCTTCCCCTCTTCCTTGGAGAGCCACGGCATGTGACACCATTTATGCCACTTATGGTGTCACCATGTCACCATCCATGGTGGCAGTGCATTACTCAATTCCTCTTGAGTGTCACCATGTCCTTTTGATAAAACACAATCCTTGCAAGTATATTTGCAGCATGGTTATGTGATCTCGTCACTTTAAGGTATCATACATCTACGCACTTTATTTTGTGTGATTTTGGGGATCAAAATGAGACATAGTGGGGACAAACCACGACAATTCCTGTCGTTCCACTTGAATATGCTTGTTCTTATCTCCCCCTAACGACGGGAATACTGTCTCATCAAAGTAACACACCGCAAATCTAGCAGTGAGTAGATCGCCTGTCAAGGTTTCGACGTAGCGGACTATAGTTGGAAGTTCATATCCATCATAAATATTTATTCATCTCAAGGGAACCATCATTGTGCTCTGTGGCGGTGCAATTTTAGCACATAAAAACATTTAACCGAGCTCAAGGATTGTAGATCCGTATCAATTCCAAAACAGCTCAAGGATTACAAGTTTGTTTGAAATCCTTTAAAATCATCACACAGTCACTAGTTGTGGTGTAAATTAGTTTAATGATGGTGGGCATAAATGAATAAGTAACGCTGCATGCAAAATTGCATAACCCAAAACGGAAGTGTTGGTGTGCTTTACCAATATCGAGACTATTACTGTAGTCGTTTTCCGTGAGAGCAATTGAGTTTTTATATAGGAATATGATGCCCATTGCAGATCCCATGTAATAAGCTATAAAATTATTGCGCCTACGGAAATTAACCCGGCCTAGGTGCTTTGACTTTCTAGCATAAGAAGCATAAGTATTAATTGTGGATGGTGTCATGACACGTGACCAATGTATCGACACAACAACCAACACCATAAAATATCTAAGGTGTCCGCTGATAGGAGCACAATGTGCGACGATTTTATATGCTTATGCCCTCGTTTATGCTTTGTTTAACCCTTATTTGTCTAAGATAGAGTCGTAATATAGTTAGTGTCATTTTGGTAGAGTTTTGATGAAATGTGTCTAATTGTCCGAAAAATGACTAAGTATGAGAAATCTGGAAAATAGTGCAAAACATGTCTTTTTCGCGATTTTGTGACGAGTACAAATATGATCTATCCTTGTCCAAATTCTATGAAATTTGGTGTGCTTAATATTCATATACTGAGGAATGTTGTGTTAAAATTTCAGATCAATCGGAGTTCGGGAAGCCACTCAAAAGTTGACTGCAAAACGGCAGTCCGAACATTTCAATCCAGGGGCTTCCAGGATTTTCCTGGGACTGTGTCCCAACTTCGAAAAATCATTCCCGTCGACTCACAAGGAATTTGGTCAAACTGTTTTATGGGGAGATGGCCATATGTGTCTAGTTTATCTGAGACTTGGAATCGCATCAATCGGAGCTCCGAAGGTGGAGATATGCCGGAATTACTGCGACAAGGTCAAATCTGCCGATTCCAGGAACCTACTGCCCCCTTTTTGTGTTTTCTGTTTTTAATGGACCAAATGGTGCACAAATGCATATGTGAAGATGGTTCAAGCCTTATTAAGGGAAGAGGAAGACACTAGGCCATGGCATTGAAGAAAAACTTGAAGAAAGACGTTCTCCTAGTCACACTAGGAGAAGCTGCCGAATAGAGGCAGATTGTATGCCTTTGTGTGCTGCCGGCAATTGGGGTATTTTTCGATGGACCAAGACATGTCAAATGAAGTCCAAGATCATACAAGAAGTCCATGAAGATGTGAAGCCCAAGCCTTGAAGAAAAATTCAGAAAAACAAAACCTAATTGAAGTAGAAAAAGGAAGGTTTCAAACCTTATCCCATTAGGTTTTGTTTTTCCTTGTACAAGAGGGCTGCCGGCAACACCTAGCATTCTCCCTATAAATACCCAACTTTTACACAGAAAAACTGGTCACATTCCAAAGCAAAAATCTAGCCAAAGCTCTGCCTAAATTTCCCAAGAATCCTACACAAAAACCCTAGCCAAAACCACCACCACCACACCAAAGTTTCCTGCCGAAATTTTGTTCCTTTGCTGCCGATACCTTTACTGCCGTGCAGCTTCCACCGATTCCACCATCATCCACAGATCCATACACGACGAAGTCTTCAAGGTTTCTAATGTGTGATCCACTCCCTTCTCTTGGCTTTGTAAATTTTTGTGTAGTTATGTTAAACTTTGTCTATAAAGTTAGCATGAATTCTTGGTTTCAATTTTTATGTCTATGTATGAATTGGATTGAAATTTGGTTTTATGATTTGCATGTCAATTTATTTTCTTTATCTTCAAGTAAGGTTTTAGATGTAAGAATATGGATTGCATGTTAAAAAGTAAGGGAAAGATGTAATGAATTAGCTAATAGGGTAATCGGCAAGAATACATGTTAACTTGGTTTTAGGGTTTTCTTGACTTGTTCTTTAAATTCGTGTGCTTAAAGATTAGTAGTCTATGTAATTGCAATATGTAGAGTATTAATCTCATTAGCCGAAAATAATATGGGTTAAGTAATCTTTAGGGTTATTTTAATTTGTGTTGTTTTCATGAGGGCTAGAGTAATTTAAATGAACATGCTTGTTAATAAGATGATTGACAACCTTGCTTATTTAACTTGTTTCCAACTAAAGAAAAAGACTTTGTGCTTAATTACATGTCATGTTTGTCTACGTCGATTAGAATATTCAAAGATGACTAGTATAGTTTTAAGGTTAGGCGATTAGTCACTTAAAATACATGAGGAGTCTTAATCAATTAGTCGCCGATTAGGAGCTAATTGGGTTGGAGTTAAGTTGAGTCTAGAACATTTTAACATCTTGCCGTGAGTCTTGCTTGCTAGTTTGTTATGTGTTTTGATTGCTTTTGTGTTAGTGCTTTGTGGAAGAATGTCGACCAACCTTGTAAATAGTAGACTTAGGATTTATTTGTCAGCATTTAATTTCGTATCATTTAGCATTAGGGCAGCTTGCTGCCGATCACAATCCTTCCCCCATGAGTGACGTTTTTGATGTATATATGTGTGAATATTTTGACTAACAATTACATATTTCAGGTACCCTTAATCCCCGGCTTAGAACGATCCCTACTTATGTCTATACTACTAACGATTGTAGGGTTATCATTGCATGCGAGCTCAGGCTCCCGTTCAATTTTTGGCGCTGTTGCCGGGGATTATAAAAGCTTGTTTTATGAATTTGTTGTGTATATAATGTTGCTGGAAATTTTTGTTGTGAAGTTGTAAAATTGTAAATTTTAAGTTTATTTTGGGATTTTGTAAAGTAGAAATATGCTTCGGCATGTAGAGTTTAAATTTTAGAAGTTGCATGATGTATAATGATGTATGTTGGTAATCACTTAGTTTAATTTCTAGGGAGTTGATAGTGTTGTGTATGTTTGAGTTTATTGTAGTTTCTAAAGTGTAACATGTAGGTGAAGCCTCTTTTGTTGATCATAACCAAAACCCTTCATGTGAATGATGCTTTGTCGGAGGGCGTTTCTATGTAGATTGGGAAACGCGGGATACTTCCCCCCCACGCATATAAGCGTTTCTTCGGTAATAGTATTACTTCTATGAGGTTGAGGGCGGTTTTAATCAACACTTGAGACCGCTAGGGATCCGTGTTTGTTTTACAAAGTATGGGGAAGTTATTATCATAGATATGGTTCTCAGGTTTGTTTAACTGGATCTCAAGGCCCATAGACTGATGTTCATTCTCGGTGAGTGAGTCGATAGGGGGTTCGCCCTCCGTGGTGTCCAACAACGAGTCCTGCCTGGTTCCTGTAGGGGGTTCGCCCTCCGTGATTTTAATGACCTTTGAAACGTAAAATCCGCACGACCTAGTCGACAGCTTGTGCCGAAGCATCACCTCACTTTAGACGCTAGAACATAACTTGACATATGTGGCCTATTTTCTTCAAAGATAAAACATGTTGTGTGGTTCAAACTCTTGAGGTATATCGGATTAAGCATGATACTACCGGGGGCTGTATCAGTCCATTGCACCGTTATCTCCTCTGCTCCACGTACTTCGAGAGTTAGAACGAATTTAAAAGAAATTAGACTTAGCGATTACATGCTTATGAACTTTTCAAATTTTCTTCTCTTGTGCCGATTGTATATGTATGCTTTGCCGAAATTTTTGTTGCCGTGTGTTGTATTGCCGTGTACCTTATATTGTTGCCGATTGTGTATATGTGTTATGGTTTGAAATTTTTTGTGTAATCGCCAATGCCGTGGCTTGTAATGATGTATATTCTTGTTTTCTATTTCTTTACGAGGTTCTAACTTGTTTAAATGTTGCAAATTTCAGAAATAGTGCATGTCCGAATCTAGTATTTGGACAAGAGATCTTCAAGGCCGTTTGCAACGTTTAGACCAAGAACTCGCTATTGCTCGTTTTGTGCCATTACCACCATCGTCACCAACCAGTTCATCAGTGTCATCATCCTTGCCGAGTTCACCATCTGTGCCGTCAGTATCATCATCAGGGCCGAGCTCACCTTCATTTGTTTCATCATCGTGTGATCTTCAGAGTCCTGAATTTGAAGCTTTTGCCGAATTAGAAGAAGAAGAAGAGATCATGGCATCAATCAGATCACAGAATGGTCATGTTGCTGGAGCTGGAGTTGCTCCTTCTAATATTACTTATCCTCCTTTGGAAACTGATAAGACTGGAGAGATTGAATTGAGGAGTGGATTCCTCCATAAGCTGAAGTCATTTTATGGGATGCCGAGTGAGGACCCTAATAAGCATCTACAGTGGTTTAACTTCACCACGGAGTCCATGTGTCCAAGAGGGACCGACTTGCAACACTTCAAGATGAAGGCATTTCCGTTCTCTTTAGAAGATCAAGAAAAGGAGTGGTTGTTTGAGGTGCCTAGTGGTCGCATTGTTTCGTGGAGTACTATGATGGATGAGTTTTTGCTCAAATACTTTCCTGCTTCACGCATCACTGATCTGAGGAAGCAAATTACTAGTGTGAAGCAAGCCGGAGATGAGACTTTCTTCGACTACTACAAGAGGTTCAAGTCCCTAGTTTCTTTGTGTCCATCGCATGGCATTAGCGATGGGCTCTTGCTACAATATTTCTATGAGGGATTGCGCGTCATGGAGAGAGAGTTTCTTGACTCGGCCGCGGGAGGTAGCTTTTTGGAGTTAAACGCCGGAGCGGCTAGAAGTTTGTTGGAAGTTCGTGCTTTGAACAACCAACAATTTGGCATGGCACGAGGCAATATGCAAAGGAGCGAGAAGGTGCATGAGACGTCTTCGAGCTCAAAATTGGAGGATAAAGTGGACAAGCTCACCGACTTGGTGAGTAATTTGATGAAGAAGCGTGCTAGTGTATGTGGAATTTGCACTGAGGGCCATGAGACCGAACAATGCCCTCAATTTGGAGTTAATGAGGGAATAGAGGAGTGCAATGCAATTGGTTTTCAAGGAGGCCAACGATTTGGCAATTTCAATCCAAGGTTCAATGATCATCCGAACTTTCGATGGGCGAACAATGATAACGTGCTTAGGGCACCTATGCAACCGAGAGAGGGAGGAGCGCCGTTTGCACCGAGGCCACCATTTGTGCCTCGGCAACCTTATCAGCCGAACCAAGGAGTTTATGGGGCAGTGCCGAATCAACAACAAGCCATGCCGAGCCAAGGCCAAGGCCAAGCTTCGTCAAGCAATCCGAACTACGATGCTTTGATTCAATCATTGTCAAGTGCTACTCAAGCATTACTCGCGGGACAATAAAATCATCAAAAGGACATTGGTGAGCTCAAGACTCAAATGGGGCAAGTTGTGGATTTTATGGGAAGATTTAATGAGCAAGGGAAGTTGCCAAGCAATACTATTCCCAATCCAAGGAACGAGCAAGCCAAGGTGATTCAAACTCGTAGTGGAAGAGAGTTGTTTCCACCAACAAGTCCAAAGAAGAAGCGAGTGACTTTCAAGGGCATTGGGGATGAAGAGAGGGCTGCCGGACCTGACATTGCCGGCAGCCACATGCATGAGGCCGAGATACACATTGCCGGTCATGATAATGCCGGAAACAATGGTGATGCCGAGAAGAAGGAAGCTGCCGAACAAGGGCATGGTGCCGGCAACACTAATATTAAAGATAAGGGGCTGCGTAATGAGCTTGAGTACGATCCCGCCACATCCAAGAATGGGGTATTGCCGAGCCAACAAGCAAGCAAGGGAGGTGTGCCATCATCTAGTGCCCCATTCCCTTCACGTTTTGCTAGAACTAAGAAGGACAAGTCCGATGAAGAGGTGTTGGAGATTTTCCGGAAAGTGCAAGTCAACATCCCTTTGTTGGAGTGCATTAAGCAAGTGCCGAAGTATGCTAAGTTTTTGAAAGAGCTTTGCACGACAAGGAGGCATACTAGGGAGACTCGAGTGGTAACTATGAGCGAGACGGTGTCGGCCGTTATTCAAAGGAAGTTGCCACCAAAGATGAAAGATCCGGGGAGCTTCAATGTACCTTGTGTCATAGGCAATACACGGTTTGAGGATGTTATGTTGGATTTGGGAGCATCGATCAATGTCATGCCACTCAATGTGTATCAAACGTTGAGTATAGGGCCTCTCAAGAAGGATAATGTCATAATTCAACTTGCGGATCGCTCAAGCAAATATCCGGAAGGCTATGTAGAGGATGTGTTGGTGCAAGTCAACCAATTAATATTTCCCGCCGATTTTTATGTGGTTGAGATGGAGGATTCGCCGGTCAACAACACTCAATTGCTTCTAGGGCGACCATTCATGAGGACCGCGCGCACAAAGATAGATGTGGCCGAGGGCAACCTAACTATGGAATTTGATGGTGAAGTGATAAAGTTCAATGTGTTTGACGCCATGAAATTCCCCAATGTTGATTTGAAGGAGGGTTGTGCCATTGATGTTTTGGAGGAGGTCGAGCAAGTTATGTCGACCTCGCTCGACGCATAGCAATTAGCGATTGAGCAAGGGGTCGGATTTGACAAGAGGGGAGAACGAATCGTGCAAGCGAACGAGAAAGAAGGGCCGGCCGAACCAAGAATTGCCGAGCAAGGTACTACAGCCGAACCATACATGGTGGTGCCGAGCTTAGAGGAGGTTGCTGCCGAGCTAGAGGCTCGGCCCTATGCCAAGGTATTTGATTCGTTCTTGTCAATTCCAAGCGCCACAACAAAATTTCGACCAAGTGTGGAAGAGGCCCCAAAGTTAGAACTTAAAGAACTCCCTAGTCACTTGAAGTATGTTTATCTTGGAGAAGAAGATACACTACCGGTTATTGTGTCTTCAATGCTTAGTGAGAAGCAAGAGGTTGATTTGATAAGAGTGCTTAAGAAGTATAAGACCGCCATAGGTTGGACCTTGGCGGATATCAAGGGAATAAGCCCTACTACTTGTGTTCATCGTATCTTGTTAGAAGAAGGAGCTAAGCCGACAAAGGAAGCTCAACGTCGACTTCACCCTCCCATGATGAAAGTTGTTAAAGAAGAAATCATCAAGTTGCTTGATTGTGGGGTGATCTACCCAATTTCGGATAGTAAGTGGATATCTCCCGTGCAAGTAGTGCCGAAGAAGAGTGGTGTAACGGTTGTCAAGAATGAGAAGAATGAGCTTGTGCCACAAAGACTTGTAACCGGTCATCGGATGTGCATCGATTATAGGAAGCTCAACGCTACAACGAGGAAGGATCAAATGCCTTTGCCGTTTATGGATCAAATGCTAGAGAGGTTAGCCGGTCATTCTTACTATTGCTTTCTTGATGGATATAGTGGCTACAATCAAATCATGATACACCCGGACGATCAAGAGAAGACCACTTTTACTTGTCCATTTGGCACGTTTGCTTATCGGCGGATGCCATTCGGACTTTGCAACGCACCCGGCACTTTTCAAAGATGTATGTATGCTATCTTCTCGGATTTTATTGAAGACATTATCGAAGTATTTATGGATGATTTTAGTGTGTATGGAGGCACCTTCGATACATGTTTGGGGAACTTGGAGAAGATACTTAAGAGGTGTGTAGAGACAAATCTTGTGCTCAATTGGGAGAAGTGTCACTTCATGGTCACGCAAGGCATTGTTCTAGGGCATATTATTTCGGCAAGAGGCTTAGAAGTTGACAAAGCCAAGATGGAGCTCATACAAGCATTGCCGAGCCCTAGATGTGTGAAGGATGTGAGAAGTTTTGTGTACGGCGCCGGTTTTGATGCCACCAAGATGGGATGAGCCATTTGAGTTGATGTGTGATGCTAGTGATTATGCACTTGGAGCGGTACTTGGACAACGAATTGAGAAGAAGCCATGCGCCATTTACTATGCTTCAAGGACTCTCAACGATGCACAACTCAACTACACAACAACGGAGAAGGAACTCTTAGCGGTAATCTTTGCTTTGGAAAAATTTCGATCATATCTTTTGAATTCCAAGGTTATTGTTTATAGTGATCATGCCGCTTTGAGATATCTTATGACAAAGAAGGATGCTAAGCCAAGGCTCATTCGATGGATTCTTTTGCTTCAAGAGTTCGATATTGAGATTAAGGATAAGAAATGAGTAGAGAATGTTGTGGCCGATCATTTGAGTCGCCTTGTTCATGAGGAGGATCGGCTGCCCCTATTAGAGTCCTTTCCGGATGAGCAACTTTTTCGACTTGAAGTACATGAGCCTTGGTATGCCGACATTGCAAATTTTCTAGCTACACGCCGATTTCCCAAGGAGTTGCCGAACCACCAACAACAAAGAATAAGGAAGCAAGCTCGTCACTTCTTGTGGGATGATCCGTACCTTTGGAAGCAATGTGTACTGGTGATCAAGTTATTAGAAGATGTGTACCGGAGAATGAGCATCGATCCATCCTTTCTTTTTGTCATAGTGAGGCGTGTGGAGGGCATTTTGGAGCTAAGAAGACGGCATTGAAGGTACTTAATTGTGGTTTCTTTTGGCCTACAATTTTCAAAGATGCATTCATGTTTTGTAAGTCATGTGACCGATGCCAAACGATGGGGAATATTGGACCACGAGATCAAATGCCGCTCACTTCTATCAACGCCATTGAGATTCATGATCTTTGGGGGATTGACTTCATGGGACCGTTTCCTTCAAGTAAGGGCTTTCTCTACATATTGCTTGCGGTGGATTATGTGTCAAAGTGGATTGAAGCCAAGGCCACACGCACCAACGATGCTAAGGTGGTAGCCGAGTTTCTCAAGACCAACATCTTTTCACGTTTTGGAGTTCCAAGAGTCTTGATTAGCGATGGAGGATCCCATTTTTGTAACCGCACCATTGAAGCCTTATTGAAGAAGTATGGAGTCACACATAAGGTATCTACACCTTATCACCCCCAAACAAGTGGTATGGCCGAGGTAAGTAATCGAGAGATCAAGCAAATACTTGAGAAAACCGTTGGACCTTCAAGGAAGGATTGGAGTGATCGTCTCGATGATGCTTTGTGGGCTTATAGGACGGCATACAAGACACCGATAGGTATGTCACCTTTTCGGTTAACATATGGCAAAGCATGTCACTTACCGGTTGAACTTGAGCATAGAGCATGGTGGGCAATTAAGGCCTTTAACATGAGCATTGATGAGGCCGGCCTTCATAGGAAGCTTCAACTCAACGAACTAGAAGAAATACGGAATGAAGCTTATGAAGCCGCATGGATTTACAAGCAAAAGACTAAGGTTGCTCATGACAAGATGCTTCGGCGGAAGAAGTTTGAAGTTGGTCAAAAAGTTCTCTTATATCATTCACGGCTCAAACTTTTTCCGGGTAAGTTGCAATCTCGTTGGCTTGGACCATTCGTTGTTCTTCAAGTATTCCCTCATGGAGCCATAGAGATTCGGAGTGAAGTTTCGGGGAACATATTCAAGGTGAATGGACATAGACTCAAGCCGTACTACGAGCCATTTGAACCTCTTAATGATGAGAGATTGGTCCATGATCCTCCACACCGAGGGGCTGCCATAGCCACTGTCCTTGTCGAGCCATTGTTCACCATTTCCGGTCCGGTATCACCCTGCCGTACCCCAGCCACCAAGCCTTCACTCTTCCCGGCCACACACCTCCTTGCCGAACATCCGTTCCTTACCTTTGCTGCTGCCGATCACCCTGCCGAACCTGCTACTGCCGGCAAGTTTGATATGATGCTTCAAGACATAGAGAGCAGCCGAATTGCAACTCAGGATACGCAGGATACGCCTGCTACACAACCGGATACGGAGGCTACACAGTCGGACACGCAGAACCGTACCGTATCGGACACAACGTGCAATGAGTTACTCCTCGATCTTCTTCTTGCCGATTTGAACTGTTTTAGAGCACGATGAACACATGCAAAACACGGTGAAAAGTCTAGGCTATGGACTATAAACACAAAGCGCTACTTGGGAGGCAACCCATGTCGATCAAAGAAAAGTGAAGGAGCCATCACCGAGAGTTTGCAATTTCTTAACCCTTCTCTTGTTCTTTGATTTGTGATGATTTGTTGGAATGTGTTAGACTATTGCATGCTTAGGAAATTCATTGATATTGTTTTGTGCTTACATTGAGGACAATGTAATTTTCTAAGTGTGGGGTGGGATAACGTATTCCGTTTATGTTTTCGTGTGCTTAGTTTAGAAAAGAAAAAATTCAGAAAATTGTTCCACAAAAATAGAGTGTTTAAGTTTGTTTGTTTTGAGTCTTAGGATGCCCCTAATATGTCAATGATGTTTTTCTCCTCTTTGCATACATAGATGATAGTTGTGCATACTTTTAAAATTGTGAGTTTCATGGATTATGTGCATTGGTAGGAGCATGTAGGACTTGTTGATTATTAAGCATGCATGTTTTAGCTAATTTATTTCGATTATAACCTATGTGAGCTTTAGTGCCAATTTGCTTTCTTCTTGAGCGATAAAAAGATAAAATTCGATAGATTTGTAGGAAGCATGAAACCTCATAATTCTTTGCATATTCGATGACTATGTGCCATAGATTTTTAATGAACTCTAGTATGCTAGAACTTACTCTTGTTGATTTTCAAAACGTTTTTAGTCATAAAATACCTTGATTTTGAATGTGATTGAATAAAGATCATTTAGGTTTACCACCAAAGCCAAATAAAGCATGAGCCCTATTGGAGCCCGTCGTGGGACACCTTAGTAAACCCCCTTTGAGCCTATGTTGAGCCTTTTCTTTCATCACCCTTAAACACTTTCCATGAACTTAGTATAGTGATGCCTTTACTGTGTGTTCCGGCAAAGCTTGAATTTTTGAGAGCGTTTTCGCGTGTGTGATGAAGAAGAATAAGTGTGGGGTAGACTTAGCCATGAAATTGTATGTAAAATGTATGCATGCCGTACCTAGAAAAAGAAAAAAAAAAAATTTGGCTCGAAAAAAAAAATAAAAAAATAAAAGAAGCCGAGAGAAAAAGAAGCGTACGGCATAGGCAATGGAAAAGAAGAATTTTGTGCATGGCTATTGTCTAGATTATTGTTGTAATGTTGTTTGGGAAGAAAAGAATGAAGTATGGGTCCAACAAGATGAGATTTGACCCTTTCGGCGAGAAGACATAAGGAGATTCGAGCTTTGCTAAAGTGCACGGTGACGTTTTGAGCCTCCTTATCCAAATATCGAATACCTCTTAGCCTAGCCCCATTACAACCTTATTATTGATCTTTTTCATGATTCTTAAGATGGTTAAACTTGATTTGTGGAGATTATCTCAAGAGTAAGCATATGGTTTTGGTTCATTGGTGCATATAGTTATCATATGAGGTTTTTCCATCAAAATTCACAAAGTGCTTTCGTTTCTTGGATATATGCAAGTCACTCTTTGTAATTCATTATCCTTTGCTTGCATATACTATTGAGTGAATTACCATGCTTCGAGAGAAAAGAAGAGAGTATGCCTAGTGAGGAGGATTGGATTAGCTTTTACATGCTTACATGCTTACCTTTTTGCTCTTATATGTTTGTATTGATGTTACATGTCCATGAAACTTGGAATTTTCGTGCTTAGTATTCTCATGCATTTAACTTGAAAGCTATGTGTACATACGAGCCTGAGACAAATTGTTAGGGGCAATAGTTTGTTTTGAGTCTAGTTTAATTTAGTTTGCTAAGGGACTAGCAAAGGATAAGTGTGGGGTAGTTGATAGGAGCACAATGTGCGACGATTTTATATGCTTATGCCCTCGTTTATGCTTTGTTTAACCCTTATTTGTCTAAGATAGAGTCGTAATATAGTTAGTGTCATTTTGGTAGAGTTTTGATGAAATGTGTCTAATTGTCCGAAAAATGACTAAGTATGAGAAATCTGGAAAATAGTGCAAAACATGTCTTTTTTGCGATTTTGTGACGAGTACAAATATGATCTATCCTTGTCCAAATTCTATGAAATTTGGTGTGCTTAATATTCATATACTGAGGAATGTTGTGTTAAAATTTCAGATCAATCGGAGTTCGGGAAGCCACCCAAAAGTTGACTGCAAAACGGCAGTCCGAACATTTCAATCCAGGGGCTTCCAGGATTTTCCTGGGACTGTGTCCCAACTTCGAAAAATCATTCCCGTCGACTCACAAGGAATTTGGTCGAACTGTTTTATGGGGAGATGGCCATATGTGTCTAGTTTATCTGAGACTTGGAATCGCATCAATCGGAGCTCCGAAGGTGGAGATATGCCGGAATTACTGCGACAAGGTCAAATCTGCCGATTCCAGGAACCTACTGCCCCCTTTTTGTGTTTTCTGTTTTTAATGGACCAAATGGTGCACAAATGCATATGTGAAGATGGTTCAAGCCTTATTAAGGGAAGAGGAAGACACTAGGCCATGGCATTGAAGAAAAACTTGAAGAAAGACGTTCTCCTAGTCACACTAGGAGAAGCTGCCGAATAGAGGCAGATTGTATGCCTTTGTGTGCTGCCGGCAATTGGGGTATTTTTCGATGGACCAAGACATGTCAAATGAAGTCCAAGATCATACAAGAAGTCCATGAAGATGTGAAGCCCAAGCCTTGAAGAAAAATTCAGAAAAACAAAACCTAATTGAAGTAGAAAAAGGAAGGTTTCAAACCTTATCCCATTAGGTTTTGTTTTTCCTTGTACAAGAGGGCTGCCGGCAACACCTAGCATTCTCCCTATAAATACCCAACTTTTACACAGAAAAACTGGTCACATTCCAAAGCAAAAATCTAGCCAAAGCTCTGCCTAAATTTCCCAAGAATCCTACACAAAAACCCTAGCCAAAACCACCACCACCACACCAAAGTTTCCTGCCGAAATTTTGTTCCTTTGCTGCCGATACCTTTACTGCCGTGCAGCTTCCACCGATTCCACCATCATCCACAGATCCATACACGACGAAGTCTTCAAGGTTTCTAATGTGTGATCCACTCCCTTCTCTTGGCTTTGTAAATTTTTGTGTAGTTATGTTAAACTTTGTCTATAAAGTTAGCATGAATTCTTGGTTTCAATTTTTATGTCTATGTATGAATTGGATTGAAATTTGGTTTTATGATTTGCATGTCAATTTATTTTCTTTATCTTCAAGTAAGGTTTTAGATGTAAGAATATGGATTGCATGTTAAAAAGTAAGGGAAAGATGTAATGAATTAGCTAATAGGGTAATCGGCAAGAATACATGTTAACTTGGTTTTAGGGTTTTCTTGACTTGTTCTTTAAATTCGTGTGCTTAAAGATTAGTAGTCTATGTAATTGCAATATGTAGAGTATTAATCTCATTAGCCGAAAATAATATGGGTTAAGTAATCTTTAGGGTTATTTTAATTTGTGTTGTTTTCATGAGGGCTAGAGTAATTTAAATGAACATGCTTGTTAATAAGATGATTGACAACCTTGCTTATTTAACTTGTTTCCAACTAAAGAAAAAGACTTTGTGCTTAATTACATGTCATGTTTGTCTACGTCGATTAGAATATTCAAAGATGACTAGTATAGTTTTAAGGTTAGGCGATTAGTCACTTAAAATACATGAGGAGTCTTAATCAATTAGTCGCCGATTAGGAGCTAATTGGGTTGGAGTTAAGTTGAGTCTAGAACATTTTAACATCTTGCCGTGAGTCTTGCTTGCTAGTTTGTTATGTGTTTTGATTGCTTTTGTGTTAGTGCTTTGTGGAAGAATGTCGACCAACCTTGTAAATAGTAGACTTAGGATTTATTTGTCAGCATTTAATTTCGTATCATTTAGCATTAGGGCAGCTTGCTGCCGATCACAATCCTTCCCCCATGAGTGACGTTTTTGATGTATATATGTGTGAATATTTTGACTAACAATTACATATTTCAGGTACCCTTAATCCCCGGCTTAGAACGATCCCTACTTATGTCTATACTACTAACGATTGTAGGGTTATCATTGCATGCGAGCTCAGGCTCCCGTTCATCCGCATGTTGGTTGAATCAGTCCACTAAATCCTCTTTGGATTCAATATAAGAACATAATGAGAACACATGTTTTCTTTGCATTTTATGGTGTCAATCATAATTTACGAGTTGGCTTTGAATGATGTGCTTTTATACATAAAAGCACGATGAATGTGAGAAGTATAATAGGGTATAAGTGCATATACTTGTGCATCAAATATATTATAATGCCACCTTAGGGGAGCGGTGGAATTTAGGGATTGAACACACGTCTTCAACCCTACATGGATTGTGTCGAAAAAATATTTGAGGATAAAATGTTCTTTGGTCGTCCTCAGTTTCGTGTGTGAACCATATTCTTCTGATGTTTGCTTCTATTCATCCAAAATATGGGTGTCCATAGTAATTTCTTTAATGTACGGATCACCAGATTTTGAGTAGTTGCGTCAAAGCCATTCTATGTCAGAATAGCAAAAGATCATTTTCTTATGACTTTGGATTCAATTAGCGGTTACATATAACCCACTAAGTTGAGATATAAATTTCTCTAATACTCGTTTACATCCATAGTCATTAGAGGTAATGCAAAGGAATTCAAACGAATTTTCACTTATGTCTTTTTCACATGAAAATCGTGGCATAAATTTCTTTATAAAGTGGAAAAAAATCAATTTTCTCTTGGCATAATTTGTCAATTTGACATATGCTCAATATATATACATCGAAATGTTACTCAAGTTCTTTAGAGTAACTCGATGGGGATTGTAATAAAAGGTTTGGTAATCCCAGTTAGGCAGGTGCATTATGAATCCCAAAGGAACAGATATACCGATCCTTATCACTTTCATTATATCTATTGATATAGTACGACTGTTCTTCAGTACTATTATGCTATTTTTGTGATATATTAGTATCATTGTTCTTCAGTACTATTATTCTAGGGATTACATGGTGCGTTTCTTTGCACACAGTTCTTTAGGTCATGCCTATATTATGATAAGTTGCTTTACTTTATGCAATACTTTGCAAAGTTATATACAGAAAATTGAATCATGTATATCATGAATAAAATTCGAATATTCTCAATTCATTAAGAGAAAATTCAAATTTAATATGCCAACAATTACATTTAGTCTTGTCCAATTTATAAATAGAACCAAAAGTCTAATGTTACATATAAGGCGTCATAACCTTTACTAGGATATCTTAGAAATTTTTAAAAAAGACTAATCAAAGTCTATCTTGGATTGAGCTAGATCTTTTTTGCTATTTTAATAGCTGCAATGATAAGATGTGTCATTGACATTTTCTTCCATATGGTAAGCCATTAGTTGTAAATTCATTTTCAATGTTATTGTTGGATATTGAAGATACTTTTCCAAAATCCGCGTACTCGTATTATTCTTTATACTTATTGTAAGTCGCAACTAATTCTTTGCTACCTTGTAATATACGTATCAATATTTCATTGATTTACAACAATGGCAGAGTGCTTCATTTCACATGACGTGTCCCCTAGGTCATCTTTCAAATGGTCAATTGTTTCCACTTGCTTTTGGATGATTATAGGAATCTTTACGTCCATGGTAATTGCCCTTTGTTTTAGGGTTGTTGCATTACTTTGCATAATTTGTTCCAGTAAATTTCTTTTTCTCAGACTTTATATCGTCATTCAAGATATTTTAATTATTTCTTAGCTATTTACATAAAACAGTTTGCATAAATATACCATGCTCAAGCCTTAGTTGGCTCAATAGGGGAATTTGGTACTCAAGTTCTTTAGAGTCCAACGTGTCAAAGACAAACTGTGATGGTTAAACCATCTGTCAAATAGAGGAAGAAGAATATGTATTAATTTCACAATCTAAATAGAAAACTAAAAATATACCAATATACATTATGGTAAAGTTAAAACTTTGTGAAATGACATTATCACAATAAAAGTAAAATTTTCAATTTTATCACTTTTATTGCTTAAGCTCATGAAATTTCAGTTTCATTTCATGTCAGTAACAATTACAAAAAGAACTCTTGTGTTAATTAATTTCCAAGATATATAAATTGGATTCAAGACCAAAATTCGTAATGGCAACTTTTTCGATGCTCTGTGAAAATGTTTTATCACAATAGTAGGTTTGTCCATTTTTCATTGTATGTGAAACTAATGAAATTTCATTATCGTTGTTTTTTACACAATCAATAAGATATATGTTGACAGTAGCCACAGAGGGGCTACAGCAGGCCCGCAGACCCGCAGCTAGTGCACTAGGGGCCGGCGCAGGGCCCGGGACAGGATCACCATAACCCGGCCTCGGGGTCCAGCAGTCCATCCTGCTACCCGGGGCCCGGGGTCCGGGGGCTCCTGCCTGCCCAAGAGGTCACCAAAGCTGCCCTTTGGTGTGCAAACAGAAGGGAACCAGTCCCACATCGAAGGGTAAGGCCAGACCTCACTCCTGGCCACCTATATAAGGGCCCCAACTACCCTCATTAATAGGTAACTGATCCTTCCTACCGCTTATATACGTGCTTAAGTTATATCTATTCCAACTATACTAACTTAGGCATCGGAGAGGAGAAAACCGGCCCGCCCGGTATTCCCCTTAGTAAGCAGGTTTGCAGGGGATAGTACGAAGATTTACCTGTCTCTACCAGGCCCCAGGGTTTGTGCAGAAACAATTGGCGCCGTCTGTGGGAAGCTTGGACAAGAAACCACGTAAGCACTACTGATGGCAGAGAGTTCGGAAGCAAGACAGGAAAGAAATACCACCGAGGAGCAGCGTGTTGCACCAGTGCAAACGCTCGTCTCCACCCCGGTCGTTATGCGAGAGCAGCTCGGCGACCAGGGCGATCAGGAAGGCGGGAGCTGTGGGAGGCCGACCGGCACGCCGGGGCCAAACCACGACAGCTCGAGCGGCAAAGGTCCGGCAACTGAAGACAGGCCTGTGCACCGGGGCTTTTCTCTGACGTTCTCGGATGATCCGAGCGACCGAGAGGAGAGCCCGCGCTGCAACAGTGACCGAGACACCGCGTACAGCCCCGACTAGAGCAGTATGGCGGGAGAGATAAGGGCAATGGCCGCAGAGGTCAGTCGCCTGCGTGAGGAGGGCGACTGGGATAGAGCCAAGTCCAACGCTCGGTATGAAGAAATGGAGGCGGTGAACGCTGCCCTGGTAGCCGCCCTAGAGAGAGGACAACAGCGCAACGACGCTTTGGTCAAGGCACAGGCACCCCCGCCAGTTCGATCTCGGCAGTTTGAAGCGAGGCAGTCATCGGACGGTAGGCCCAGTGATCCCGAACGAGCAAATTCACCGGCCGGCAGGACCCCGCCAAAGAGCACGCCGACGCCTCGCCAGCCCCACACTTCGTTCGAGGATGAAACCGTGACCTCGACTGCACGAGCATTGCAGATGCTCGCCGACACTGTGTCGGATTTGAAGGCCCAAATGGAGGCCAGCGAGAGAAGAACGGCACGGCCGATGGAAGGCGCACGGTTCAACGAGCGCATGGGCCCCTTTTCTCACAGGGTTATGGAATCGGGGAGGTCTGGTAACCAGAAGTCCCTCAAGCTCACCTATTCAGGGTCCGGCTGCCCGTACCAGCACCTGGATAGTTTCTGGTCCCAGACATGCGCCAAGGGATACTCCGATGCAGTATGCTGCAATATTTTCCAGGAAACTCTGTCTGGGGAGGCGCTCAGCTGGTTTTATGAACTCCCGGCAAATTCAATCGAGGCCTTCGAGCAGTTGGCCGACCGGTTTGTAGGCCGCTTCATCCTCAGGGTCGAGGGAGCCTGCACATCGACCATCCTCTTCAACTGCATGCAGGTGCCCGGCGAGGAATTGAGGACTTTCGTCAACCGTTGGCAAACGGCAACGGCCGGGGTTCGGAACCTTGACAAAGGTATCGCCGAGATGGCGTTCAAGCAAGGGCTCCGACCGGGAAAATTTTCCTACGCCGTGCTGGTGGAACTCCCGCAAGGGTATGACGAGTTGATGGCAATGGCCATCCGGCACGTCCAGGCCGATCACGAGACGTACGGGCAGCACCTGCTGAAGAGGAAGCGGGAAGAGCAGCAGTAAGAAGACCACCCCCGGGAAGAGCACCCCCCACCCCGCCAAGAAGACAAGACCAGCCAGCGGACCGAGAACCGATCCGCCCGACCGAGCCGGCCCAGCAGAAATTGGGGGCAACGGCAGCAAAGGCCCTATCATGACCGACCCCAGAACGAGCACAAGCCGGCGCAGTACCGGCAAGAACGCCCCCTGGCAATCATGCCAGCACAACCGGCCGATCAAGAGGTTTTCACCGCTCTCACCTCTTCGTATGAGGACATTTTGCTTGAGAACGGGAACATCATTCCACCACCGCCCAGGAGAAAGTACCCAAAGGGGAAGCTTACCACGGCGCAAACGGGCAAGTACTGCTCCTATCATAATGAGGCTACTCATCGAACGAGCCAGTGCTGTGCTCTCAAAACAGCGGTGGAGGGTTTGATTAGTAACGGCCAGCTCCAACGGTATATAGGGGAAAGGAGAGCAGATCCCGACCGGGAACAAGACCGGGGCTGGTAGACTAGTCGAGCCTCCAAGCGGTTAGTTTGGCATATCGCCGATTCGACCGTTGTAACATCAAGATGTATATACAAGCTACTTTCAAGAAAAATTCTACCGGCTCCATCAATTCAAGTATATTCATAGTTAAGGGACAATATAAGCAGAGGCCGTTCCGGCAAGTTTACAAAGAAAGCAAGGGCAAAATCCTAAGGAGCTACGCCTCTACCCTCAGCGGGCAATCCACCAGCTTCTCCGGATGAAGCAGCCGCGCCTTCAGCAATCTGAGGTCCACCCTCCCCTTCTGGTTGCTCTTCCGCCGACTGCTCATGAATATCTTCATCAGCAGCCTTCGACATCCGGGAAGTATCCAGGTACCCCTTCTGCTCCCATTTTGTGTACGCATCTGCGATGCCCGATTCCCTGGCCTTCCCCAGGATCTGAAGGAACTGATCGCTCTCATGATATCTGAGAACAACCCGCTCGTACAGTTCCGGGTCCTCTTCCCCTGCAGCAGCGGCAGAGGCGGCGCGCACAGCGGCAGCTCCCACCTGGAGCTCATCCACCTTGGCCTCCAGTTCGGCCTTCTCCTCCTCAGCCAGCTCCTTCTCCCTCTCCAGGCTCCGGACCTGCTCCTCCAGTTTGGCCACCTGCTTCTTGGCCCTCTCCTCCAATCTGGCCTTCTCCCGCTCCAGCCGAGACCTCTCTGCTTCCAGCCGCTCTCGGGCTTCTGTCAGCTCGGCCACCTGCCTCTTCAGTTCCTCGCTCGGATCGGGCTGGTATAGATTGTACAACAGCTGCATAACAACAGAGCCAGTTAAGCAAGCAACAGAGGAAATGAGTTTCGAGCGGTACAATGGCACCGGGCAATTCTTACCTGCAGGACCGATTCCTTGAACTTTTGGCGCTTCCCGCCTGCCAAGGCTCCGGTGACCTCAGCCCTGTCCAGACCAAGGCCGGCCAAGTCTGCCGCCAGCTGCCTGGCGAGTGCACTCTCCGGGCTTCCCCTCCGAGGCTCCGCAGGCGCGGGGCTACTCTGCCGGGCAGCGGCAGCCTTTTGCCCAGCGGAACTCGATGCACCGCTGGTTACTTTGAGCCGTTTGGCCAGATTCTCACCGGACGACCCACCGGTCAGCGTCACCAGCGTGGAGGGAGGAACGTCCATGATCCTCGGCCTCTTCTCACCCTGGCCGTCAGGCGAAGAAGATTGCGCGCTGGATCGGGCCACCCGGGTGACGAGCGGGACTGACCCCGGCCGGTATGGAATCCGGCTCACTCCACCGGGAATCTTCAGTGGCCCCCCGGTAGTCTTGCCCTTACCGGGTCCCGCCTTGGGCGCAGCAGGATGGCTCTTCACACGAGCCAGGACGTAGCCCTCGTCCTCCACATCCATGGCCCGCGGTTCGGGATGAACCGTTAGCCGACCGGACTCCTCGTCCACAGAGGTCCGTGAAACGGCCTCGCCTTTCTCCTTCAGTATAGCAAGAAGCTCTTCACCGTCCATGGATAGAGTGGTTTCGGGTTTGATGACCGCCCGGGAAGATGCACCTACAGGACGAGCAAAGGTTAGTATTTAAAGTTAGCAAAAGTATCACCGCTAGCACTTGCTACGCACCGGGATCTCGCCCAAGACAGCAATGCTCCAGCACTTCTCGCCGGATGAAGTTGTAAGAGCTCCGTTCGAGATCATCCCAACATCCGAGTATGGTCGTGATCCTCTCCTGCTCCAACTCGGACAGCTCGAAAGATTGATCCCCAAGGGGCTGGAAGGCACCAGGAACCCGGTACATCTTACTTCTCTTCTGCCACTTACCGCCCGCCATCACCACCTTCTTCCTCCAGTTGTTACCCACCCAAGTAGGCACATTGGTGATGATAGGTTGGAAGCGCCGGGTGCTGAAGGACAGGCAACCCCGGGACCCTCGCTTCTTCGAGTAGGACAACCTGTACAGTGCCCGGAATTCGTTTACCGTTGGCATACTCATCCCGGAAAACTCGTAAAGGCAGCCGAGGCTCAGCAGTCGCCTCCACTGGAGCCCTGAAAGCTGCGCGGGAGATACTTGCAGTGCACTGAGCATGTACTGCACGAAGTTTGGCAGCGGAAGCGAGAACCCGTGGCGAAACTGGTCTAGATGCACGGCAACCCAACCTGCCTCAGGGTTACAGGCTGACTCTCCGGGATTCAGTGGCCGTAGCGCCACCTCATCCGGGATACTCCACGTCTCCCGAAACGCAGCAATCTCTCCGGGACTCATGCTACCCTCCGGCTCATCACACACCACGGCACCCTTCCCTCTACCGATGGTGTAGCTCACAGGCGGAGCACCAGCAAGGCGCACCCCGTGCGGTATTTTGCTCAGACCCTGAGGACCCAGAAGTCGAAGCCCCGCTCCGGGAGCGGTCAGCGGCTTCGGACACCGGGGATTCTGAACCGAGCCAGTCCTCCAGTCTTTCCTCATCATCCACAATGGGACGCCTGTCGGTCGATTCGGAAGCCCCATCAGAACTTGCAGAAGACATTTTAACCTAAGGGGAAGAAAAAACAAAACCCTAGCGCTGGTCAGCAACAGGCTAGAACAGCGCCCTCTGCGGCCCCTCCCCAAGTCTACCGCATACGCACCGCTTAAAACAACTCAGTCGGCGACAGAGATCCCTTCCCCCCGCCGCAAAAACACCGAAAAGAAAAACAAGAACAACACCAGGCAAAGAAAGCAAGAACTTACCGATTAGTATGCTCAACCGAGGAAAGTCCACCCTGCGAAAGCAGCGAGCAATGGTAGGAGAAGAGTAAAAGAACACTTGAGGCAACGGATGTCGCTGGGCACCTCCACAGAGCTTTCGCCGGATTTCTCTCTTTCTCTTAGTCTCTCTGAGCAAGAAGCAAAACAGAATGAAGAAGGCAGAGCAGGCCCCTTTTATAGAGAGGTTCGGTGCCCTAGGCGCTTGTAATCCCCCCAAACACGCAATCAGAGCAACTCAAACGCTCGCGAATCTAGGCCTTCCTTCTCAGACCGCCCCCTATCAGCACGTGTCCCAGCATCAGTAAACTGCCCACGCCATCATCACTGATGGGACTGATGGACTTCCTCCTTCAATGCATGTCAGCCACTTGTCCCGCACGCTGGCGACAGGTAAGGGAGTTAGGAGCGGGAACCAAGGCGTCAGCCCCCCCACTTCCCCAGGCTCCACGGCTGCATGGCATCTTCACTGCAAGTCACCGGTTATGATCTTTCAACCGGCTTGAAGGCATCTCACCGGTTATGAGTTTTTTAACCGCTTCAAGAGCTTTGTTCCGGGTATGAGCCATCCATCTGGTACCATGGCAGTTCACGGTTAGGTATCATTCAATCGGCTGCATGGCATCTTCACTGCAAGTCACCGGTTATGATCTTTCAACCGGCTTGAAGGCATCTCACCGGTTATGAGTTTTTCAACCGCTTCGAGAGCTTTGTTCCGGGTATGAGCCATCCATCCGGTACCATGGCAGTTCACGGTTAGGTATCATTCAACCGGCTGCATGGCATCTTCACTGCAAGTCACCGGTTATGATCTTTCAACCGGCTTGAAGGCATCTCACCGGTTATGAGTTTTTCAACCGTTTCGAGAGCTTTATTCAGGGTATGAGCCATCCATCCGGTACCATGGCAGTTCACGGTTAGGTATCATTCAACCGGCTACATGGCATCTCACCGGTTAGGTAACATTCAACCGACTCGAGACCATCTCACCGGTTATGATCATCCAACCGGCTCGAGAGCATTTTCCCGAGAACGAGATCCACCCGGCCCCGTGGAATCTCACTGGGGGACTCGTCTCGATATGGCAGGACGCCCGGTCGAGGTCCACCCGGTTCCATGGCATGACCCCGGTTATGAGAACATTCGACCGGCATGGGCTTTATACACCCGGGTGAGTTTACATCTAACACATGTACTCTTGTCCAGCAGGATAAAAACCCTGCATCGCACTGAACTGCGGTCAATATGGGGCTCTACGGCGAGCCTTGTCACCTCAACGCCACCCCATTTCCTCAACGCTTATTCCAACACAAGTTGAGAAGAACTAGCAAGTGTTAACCGGTGCCTCAACAAACCGCAACACCGGGGCCACCGCCCCGCAGCCTAGCAATATGGACTCGTCGCGATTTGGCAGAACGCCCGGTCGAGGTCCCATACTCCGACTCGTACCGATTTGGTAGAACGCCCGGTCGAGGTCGCAGCCTAGCAATATGGACTCGTCGCGATTTGGCAGAACGCCCGGTCGAGGTCCCATACTCCGACTCGTACCGATTTGGCAGAACGCCCGGTCGAGGTCGCAGCCTAGCAATATGGACTCGTCGCGATTTGGCAGAACGCCCGGTCGAGGTCGTAGCCTAGCAATATGGACTCGTCTCGATATGGCAGAATGCCCGGTCGAGGTCCCATACTCCGCTTCGTACCGATTTGGCAGAATGCCCGGTAGAGGCCCAGTGAACTCCGCTTCGTACCGATTCGGCAGAACGCCCGGTAGAGGCCCAGTGAACTCCGCTTCGTACCAATATGGCAGAGCGCCCGGTCGAAATTCCATGCACACATCTATTGCATGGCGGATTTCAACGCTCCATTATCATACCATGCACACATCTATTGCATGGCGGATTTCAACGCTCCATTATCATTCCATGCACACATCTATTGCATGGTATCATCTCATATACTTTCCGGGTTTCACCCCACTCCATGCTCATAGCACCACAACACTTGAGCACAATACTAATATTGCAAACGCACTCATAAATTGTTGCTCACCATCGGTAACAGGTACTCACCCCGGTCACGCCCAATCTTCAACGCGGACTTGGGGGACTGGGCATGATAGGAGCACAATGTGCGACGATATTATATGCTTATGCCCTCGTTTATGCTTTGTTTAACTCTTATTTGTCTAAGATAGAGTCATAATGTAGTTAGTGTCATTTTGGTTGAGTTTTGGTGAAATATGGTTAAGAATCCGAAAAATGACTAAGTTTGAGAAATCTGGAAAATAATGCAAAATATGTCTTTTTCGCGATTTTTGAGATGAGCAAAAGTATGATCTATCCTTGTCTGAATTCTATGAAATTTTGTGTGCTTAAAATTCATATGCTGAGGAATGATGTGTTAAAATTTCAGATCAATCGGAGTTCGGGAGGTCACCCAAATATTGGCTGCAAAAGGGCAGTCCGAACATTCCAATCCAGGGGCTTCCAGGATTTTCCTGGGACTGTGTCCCAACTTCGAAAAATCATTCCCGACGACTTACTTGGAATTTGGCTGGGATATTTTATGGGGAGATGGCCCTATGTGTCTAGTTTACGTGAGACTTGGAATCGCATCAATCGGAGCTCCACGGAGGAAGATAAGCCGGAATTACTACAACAAGGTCAAATCTGCCGATTCCAGGAACCTACTGCCCCCTTTTTGTGTTTTCTGTTTTTAATGAACCAAATGGTGCACAAATGCATATGTGAAGATGGTCCAAGCTTTATGAAGGGAAGAGGAAGACACTAGGCCATGGCATTGAAGAAAAGCATGAAGAAACAAGTTCTCCTAGTCACACTAGGAGAAGCTGCCGATTCTGGCAGATTGCTGCCTCTGTGTGCTGCCGGCATTGTGGGGCATTTTCAGTGGATCAAGACCTATCAATTGAAGTCCAAGATCATACAAGAAGTCCATGAAGATGTGCAGCCCAAGCCTTGAAGAAAAATCAGAAAAAGAAAATCAAGAATGCAAATATTTATTCAACAAGGAAACATAAACCTAGTAGGAAAACCAAAACCTACCTTTTGCATTCTTGTGGCCGGCAGCCTCTCATCCCTTTTTCTCTATATATAGCCATCTCTTATTCAGAAAAACATCATCTCATCTCTTGCAAAGCACTAGCCAAAACTCTACCAAATTTCCTACTCAAAGTTCTAAGCCGAAACCCTAGAAACACCAAGTCACCGATTCACCACCATACACCACCAATCACCACCGATCCCAAACCCTAGCCTAGCTGCTGCCGATCCTCTTCCACCACACCAAGACGAAGCTCTCCAAGGTTTCTAAAGTGTGATCCATCCCTATGACTTGTGTTTTTATTTTCGGTTTAGTCACATATTGTTGTTATAAAAATACTTTGTTTCGTTTGGTATTGTATGATGAACATGAATTACGATTTTATTTGGAATTTATGTGATGAATTTTACAATTTCTAATGCATGGATTTCGTATGTATGATAATTAGAACAATGATATTAGAAGCATGTTTAGGATTTAATTTGGTTAGACCTAAGGTGAGGGCTTATAATCGGTACTTAATGTTGTCTTTGAACATGATCTAGGTATTAGGTTTAATTTGCTTGAGTTATAATGAACTAAGTAGACGTATGATCACTTTGATTTGTTGTGCTCACCTAGAGTGGTTAACCTTAGGACTTGCATGTTAAATAAGAAGATTGACGACCTTACTTGTTTACGTGTCTTCGGCTATAGACTTTTGTGCTTCAATGCTATTACTTGTATAAGGTAGCATAACCTTTAGGATCACCTCGCGAAAGCTCGATCTTAAAACAATAGAAAAAGTCTCACAACTAGGTAAAAATCGGAAACGTTCTGGTTGTAGGTTGAAACTAAGTTAGGTTTTGAACATGCTAAATACTTGTTTCTTACTTTCTTGCATGCGAATCTTTGTGTTAAATTGTGTTTTGTGTTATGTGATGCGTGAGAGATGATGATCAAACTTGTAAATATTAGTTCTAGGATTTTATTTTCTGTTTTCTAAAGTTGCCGAACTATTACTCCCCCCATATGTGACGTTTGTGATGTATATATGTATATATGTTTGTCTAACAATTACATATTTCAGGTACCCTTAATCCCCGGCCTAGAACGATCCCTACTTGCTTATACTACTAACGATCTTTTGTAGGGTTTATTATTGTGTGCGAGCTTCGGTTCACACCAGGGCACCGTTGGGTTGGTAACCCTGCGGGTCTGCAGGGCAAGGGCAAGACAGATTAAGTCCCCATTCAAGATTGCACTTGACCGGGAACTTGGGGGACTTGTTGACAGTAGCCACAGAGGGGCTACAGCAGGCCTGCAGATCCGCAGCTAGTGCACCAGGGGCCGGCCCAAGGCCCGGGACAGGATCACCATAACCCGGCCTCGGGGTCCAGCAGTCCATCCTGCTACCAGGGGCCCGGGGTCTGGGGGCTCCTGCCTGCCCAAGAGGTCACCATAGCTGCCCTTTGGTGTGCAAACAGAAGGGAACCAGTCCCACATCGAAGGGTAAGGCCAGACCTCACTCCTGGCCACCTATATAAGGGCCCCAACTACCCTCATTAATAGGTAACTGATCCTTCCTACCGCTTATATACGTGCTTAAGTTATATCTATTCCAACTATACTAACTTACGCATCGAAGAGGAGAAGACCGGCCCGCCCGGTATTCCCCTTAGTAAGCAGGTTTGCAGGAGATAGTACGAAGATTTACCTGTCTCTACCAGGCCCCAGGGTTTGTGCAGAAACAATATCCATGTTGAAAAATTTTCAAGAAATAAAAATTGGATTTCAAGACCGAGATTTGTAATGGTCATATTTTTCATTCTTCATGAAAATACTTTATCACAATATTATGTTTGTCCGTTTTTCTTTATATTACAATGCTCATGAAATTGCATTATCATGGCAATGCTCAAACTAAATAACATGTTAAATAAAATAATTATTTAACACTAATAAAATGAATATATAATACTTCAAGTTTCACATTTATATGAAATACTAATGCGATCAAATAGAATAGAGCATTATATCATATAATAACTGAAACAAAATATAATGAAAACAGAACTTTAATGTAAAAGTTACTTGTAAGTTTGCCAAATAAACTGCATATGAAGCGATTGCTCGATCTCCGACTCCAAATTGTCGTCGCATCGTAATTGATATGTCACATAAAAACAAACAATATTCATATGATTAGTCACTTTAATCATATATATTTCACATTTACCATATAAATTAAATAATTTCATATTTACCATTAAATTCGTAAAACAGTAAATAATCATACAATAAATAGTCACACAGTAAATTTGAATTACTATGAGGTAATTTTAAATTTTACCTTTTTAAAATTTTAACCCAAAACAAAAAATTTCTTTTTTTTTTCTTCGTGTGCAGGTCACGCAAATCCGGCCCAACAGATACGGGTCGAGACCAGGCCCAAAGGAGCAGGGTCGGATCAGGCCCAAAAATCCGGGTCGAAATTTTTTTTTCTTCTTCCGCAGATCGCAGAGGAGGGCGTCGCGGGGAGGGCGACGTTAGGTTCGTCGGCGCTGAGGCGAGGACGGCTGGATCGGGGACGAAGCACTGAGCACTGGATCGGGGGGGTGGAGGTGGGAAGGGAAATTAGGGTTTTTTTTTCTGTTTCTTTTTTTTTCTTGGCTTAAAACTCAGGGAATAAAGCTACGTGTCTGTTAACGTGTTATAGGAAAATGAGAAATTGGTCTACTCATTTCATTGATAATCCTCTTTATATAGGGTGAGTATTACAACGGTAATAGTAAATACATTTATGACAATAATGACTACATAATTATCAGTTACATTGACGAAGACACATAATGTGTTTTTCCTTCAACATTGTTATATATATCTAAACGATTAGTATCATCTTGGTTGTGAGTCCTTGATTCCTGATATGTTATACAGACGGAGAGAACCAAGAAGGCTGGCATTGTCGAGAAGTACGGTAAGTGCCCCGCTGAAATTTTCCCTTACTTTGTTCAAGGAAGGTTAATTCCCTAACTTCTGATGTGTGCCTTGACCTAATTAGACTATATTCCTAATAGATTTAGTTGCTATGGAATCTCTGATTATTCGGCATACTTCATGTAATGTCTATATAAAGGTCTCCTTATCAATGAATAATATATCAATTTGTTATCTCTCTTTTTCTCCTAGAACACGTTATCAGCACGTGACTCTAGCCTTTGTCTAATAGCCCTAAAAAAATTTCAGAATCCCAAAATATTTTTTTTCTCTGCAACCCTTTTGTCGGCAAAGCAGGTCCCGATCAGAAATTCACTTCTGTCGACAACCCCTTTGTCGGCAATGAATGCAAAAAATTGTTTATGCCGACAACTCATTCCCGAAAAATGGTGAAATTGGTACCGTTGGAAAAGTCTATGTGTCTCCTTTCGAGGGACACCTACCATTTGATAATATTTATAATATTGAGTGAGTTATGGCTGTCACTACCAGATCGGACAGAATAGCCGACGAAAAAAATTTCGTCTACTATTCAAAATTTTCATCGGGTATTCCTTCTATCGACGAAAATTTCGTCAGCTATTATTCGTCGATAAAACGGCGTCGGTAATAACGAAAGCCGACGACAATAACGAAATCGTCGGCCATTTTCACATTTGCCTGACGAAATAACGAAATCGTCGGCCATTATCACCGACAAAAATACATTTCGTCGACCAAACCTTGGCATAATGCCCGACGAAATTCGTCGAATATTTTCACATATGGCCGACGATATCGTAAAATATAGCCGACGATCTCTTCTGTTTCGTCGGTTATTTGTTCTGAAATATAGCCGACGACATGAAGATTTCGTCGGAATATATTAATATTTTAAGAGGCATTAATTAGTTATAGCCGACGAAGCCGTCACTATTTAACATAGACCACTGACGAAATAATGTCATTTTCGTCGTTATAACAGTTATAGCCGACGAAATTTGGTAAAAATCGTCGGCTATAGTAGTGATAGCCGACGAAATAATGTCAATATCGTCAGCTGTCCTTACATTTTGGGGAAAAAAATTAAATTAATTTCTAAATTACCATTCCAAGCAACCTGCAATTCACAATGACAATCCAACAAGAAACACGTTTTTCATTAATTATTTAATTTGTTCAATCCCTAAACCCTAAACCCTAATCCTGGCCACCATCCTGCTATCCATCATGCTCGTCATCCTGCTGAATGAACTCGGGAGCTCTCGGCATTCAAGGTTCATCTAACGGCTCAAACGGGGGTGTGATGTGAGCCTAAGCTCGCACACAATAATAAACCCTACAAAATATCGTTAGTAGTATAAGCAAGTAGGGATCGTTCTAGGCCGGGGATTAAGGGTACCTGAAATATGAAATTGTTAAACAAAAATATATACATATATACATTGAAACGTCACAATGGGGGATTTATATGGATCGGCAACTTATTGCCTTCTAATGCTAGACACGAAAATAAAAGCTGAAAATAAATTCTAGACTACTATTTACAAGTTTGATCATCATCTCTCACGCATCACATAGCACAAAACACATAATTCACACACAAGAATTCATGCAAGACTCGGCAATTTAGTTCAAGTTTCTTAGACTCTATTCAATTCCAATTTCAATTAGAGCCTCAACGGTCATCTAATCACTAGACTCTCTCTTAAGTATTTTAGAAAACACTCAACGTCGAATCCTAAAATTATACTAATCATGTTTGAAAACACTCAACGTCGAAGACAAACACAAAGAGTAATTACGCACAAGAGTCTATAAATTGGAGACATATCTTTAGGTATGGCGTCACTCATCCTATCAACATGCAAGTTCATGAATTAAGTAACCTTGATTTTAACAACCTAGAATTCAGTTCGATCGTTGCCTAACTCAATCCCAAATTATTAAGTTAAATGAAATCGCAACCTACACAAGTGCTAAGGCCCTAGCATCATGTAAACATTGATTTTTTATGCACAAATTCAAGAACTAATCGAATAAAAACTAAAAATACAAGAACATGTTACTGCCCTAATCTAACATACGAATTCAAGCATGCAATTGTTTGCAAAAGTCATCACATAAATCCAAATGAAAATCGCAATTCATGTTCATCATACAAAACCAAACGAAAACAAAGTATTTTTATAACAACAATTGTGACTAAACCAAGAATAAAAATACAAGTCATAGGGATGGATCACACTTTAGAAACCTTGGAGAGCTTCGTCTTGGTGTGGTGAATGAGGCTCGGCAGTGGCTGAGGCAGGGAATGAAATCGGTGGTGAAAGGTGGTGGAATCGGTGGACTTGTGTTTTAGGGTTTCGGTTTAGAACTTTGGTAGAACTTTTGGTAGAGTTTCGGCTAGTGTTTTGCAAGAGATGAGATGATTTTCTGAATGACAAAGTGAGGCAATATATAGAGGAGAGGTGCCGGCAGCCCTTGTTGCAATAGGTAATCAGAAAACCAATTAGAAAAAGGATTTGAAACCTTCCTTTCATAGTTCAATTAGGTTTTCTTTTTCTGAATTTTTCTTCAAGGCTTGGGCTTCACATCTTCATGGACTTCTTCAATAATCATTGGACTTCATTGCATAAGTTTTGATCCACAGAAAATGCATCCAATTGCCAGCAGCACATTAAGGCACACAATCTGCCTTATTCGGCAGCTTCTCCTAGTTTGACTAGGAGAACTTCTTTCTTCATATTTTTCTTCAATGTCATGGCTAGGTGTCATCCTCCTTCCTTCCTTAAGCTTGGACCATCTTCACATATGCATTTGTACACCATTTGGTCCATTGAAAGCAGAATTTACAAAAAGGAGGCAGTAGCATCCTGGAATCGGCAGATTTGATGTTGATGTAGTAACTCCGACATATCTCCCTCCTCGGAGCTCCGATTGATGCGATTCCAAGTCTCAGATAAACTAGACACACATGGCTACTTCCAAATAAAACAGTTCGATCAAAATCCTTATGAGTCGACGGGAATGATTTTTCGAAGTTGGATCAAAGTCCCAGGAAAATCCTGGAAGCCCCTGGATTGATTTGCTCGGACTGCCGTTTTGCAGCCAACTTTTGGGTGACTTCCCGAACTCCGATTGATCTGAAATTTTAACACAACATTCCTCAGCATATGAATATTAAGCACACCAAATTTCATTTAATTCGGACAAGTATAGATCGCACTTTCACTCATCTCAAAATAGCGAAAAAGACATATTTTACACTATTTTCCAGATTTCTCAAACTTAGTCATTTCTCGGATTCTTAACCATTTTTCACCAAACTCTACCAAATTAACACTAAACTATATTATGACTCTATCTTAGACAAATAAGGGTTAAACAAAGCATAAACGAGGGCATAAGCATGTAATATCGTCGCACATTGTGCTCCTATCAGGGTGGGGGTTCAAGGCCTTGTTATTGTGCCGCGAACATAGCATACCACCAGTTTTGTTGGCCGGCGTAGTTCTATTGCCGAATTCTCTCGCATTCAGCATGCCAACGCTCCATTTCCATATGATACTGCTGTGTTCTGCGTTGTTGCTCCTGTGATCTGTGGAACTGGGCCGCCAATCTTGCATTTTCTTCTGCCAATCTCTGCATTTCCCCCTTCATCTGTTGGGTGTCCCCGCCTCCCCTCTTTTGAGCTCTCTTAGTGGTCTTCAGGACCCCTATTCCAGAACTTCCCAAACCCTGGCAGTAGTAGTCGTTCGACCGTTTTGGGAAGGCTGCGTCGAATATCCTCGCTGCAGTTTGGACATTCGATCGGTCGACCTGACTCAGGGCTTCTTGCAGATCTTCCTCTGAAATGTTCGGTTGTGTCTCCCGAACTACTTCCTGCAACACTTCTTCTTCGGCCCGGTTCACCCTCTCCTAATTGAACGGGAAAAAAAATAATTAATATTCTAACAAATATATAATTAAGTAAAATTAATAATTAAAATTTTAAAATCGTAATTAATGACTTACAAGCTCTTCTGTCGCTAATGGATAAGCCTTCTTGAACGTCTCTACGTACGGGTTGCTTAAAGGATGATCTCTACGCGTCTCCTCCTGATATTGTGAAAATGGCCTAGAACCACCATGATGGGAGGTTGTGTTACGGCGGCGGTTCGCAGAGTTTATCCGAGACCGTTCCTTCAAACAAATAAAAAAATATTAGAAAAATACATCAAAAAATATTAGTGTAATAATTATAAAATAATTAAACTAATAATTAAAATATTAACAAAATAAACATTTATAGTTAAGTTTAGTATTTACCTGCATAACTGGGTTGTTGAAGTCTACTGTCTTCAACCAACGCCACTCGTACTCCCTGAACATGAACTCTCTTGGAGTACCCATACGACCATATTTGTCGTATTCGGTAAAGTGGGTACGGAGCTCGTTCTTCCACTCTTTGAACCTACGGAAAAAACAAAAGTGCATTAGAAATATTATTAATATCATAAAATATTTCAAATTATAAGATGAGGAATTCCCAACGTACCTCGAGTTCTGCATCGCGTACGCCCAAGCCTGCTTGTGTTCGGCAATCTCGAAGTATGCCTGAAAGATAATATTTTATTAGTTTTAAAATTATAACAATACCAAAAATTATTAAATATTACGATAAAGAAATTAAGTTTTTTAAATTACTCACCAACGCCGCGTTGTTGACCTCCCTCTTGATCTCTTCCGGCACATCAGCCCACCGTGTCCACAACATAGGGACTCTATCCCTAATTAGTGCTCCCATGCAACCCGCGTAATCGCGGCGTTTTTTCCCCTGAACATCCTGATTAGGGGGTTCGTTGATCTGGATCCTCCCGCTGGTCTCAACACTTTTCCTGAGCGTATCAAAACATATGACACCTCTCGTATTCCTGCTTGAACTGCTAGCGGCGGTCCCTATCACATAAACGACGATTGGTTAATAAAATTAAATATTAGTGCGTTAATTTTAATAAAACATTTTATTAATAAAATCAAATGTTACCTGAACTCGATGACCCGTCTGTCGACTTTCCTTTTAATCTCGCCGAAATCAGGAGCTCAGGTCTCTCAAATGGCTCATAATGGTATGCCTTCGCAACACTCACGTACTGAGGCCTAGCAGGCCATATTGGCACACCACGCTCGTCGACCTCGAGTATGGCAGGAATGTTGTATGGCAGGTATAGCTGATTAGGGAGAGTAGGCCCCTCAGTAGAGTCAGCAGCAGACGGCGCATGACTCGTCATCAGCTCCCGATGAACCTCAGGCATACGGACCTAATGAACGTCTGGAGCTATGTCGTCCTGAAATAGCTGCGTACTACATCTCGGAGGATCTGGCCGGAGAGGGGGACATGAACTGCTCGACGGCCGCCCCGCCGATAAAAGGGTCTGGTGCTGGTTGCTCACACTCCTCCGCGGCTGAGATGAATCGATCCTCTGAGGCTGGCTGGTGGTCCTCTCAGGCTGGCTAGGGGTCCTCTCGGAGTCTCCGGATCCGCCAGAACTTCCAGAACCCCTAGATCTGGAACGACGGCCTCCGAATAGCTGTCTAAATGCATCGGCCATCTGGAAACAAATAAATTAATACATTAATTAATATTAAATTATATTATATTAAATAACAAATTCTAATTAATATAATAACCAATAATACTAACATATTTTAAAACATACTAACAAATTAATATTTATAATTTAACTAATTTTAAATAATACTAACCATTAACATAAATATAACCATTTATATACAAATATAACTATATTTCATCATTAACATATATATATACATACAAATAACCATTTATATATTAACATGAATATAACCATTTATATAATTAGGCTACCAATTTATATATATAATTAATTTAACAATTTATATATAACAATTAAAATATACATTAACATATATATATATACAAATATGTGTATATATTAACAAATATATAACAATTTATATAATTAATCTACAAATTTATATATATAATTAATCTAACAATTTATATATATAACCAATTTATATAACAATTTAACACACACTTAAATATCTAAATTATATACCTAAATTATACAATTAAAATAAATTGCAAAAAAAAAAAAATACCGTTAAGATTGGAGGAGGAGGAGGCCGGAGGAGGAGGGGAAGGAGGAGGAGGAGGCCGGAGGAGGAGAAGGAGGAGGAGGAGGAGGGGAAGGAGCAGACGGGGCAGGAGGGGGGGAAGGAGGAGGAGGAGAGAAAAGTCGGGCTGACTGCGACTTTCAGCTTTTATAGCAGAGAGAATAGCCGACGATTTAAAAGATTTCGTCGGCTATTCTTTTAATGTCGTCGGCTATACTTTGGAAGATCAACAGCCGTCAGATCTGAGCCATCCAACGGCGGACAATAAAAAAGCGCGGATCGCAGAGAGAATAGCCGACGATTTACAAGATTTCGTCGGCTATACTTTGGAAGATCAACAGCCGTCGGATCTGAGTCATCCAACGGCGGACAATAAAAAGGCGCGGATCGCAAGAGTTTAGCCGACGAAATATAAGATTTCGTCGGCTATTCTTTGAATGTCGTCGGCTATACTTTGGAAGATCAACAGTCGTCGGATCTGAGTCATCCAACGGCGGACAATAAAAAGGCGCGGATCGCAAGAGTTTAGCCGACAAAATATAATTTTCGTCGGCTAAACTATAGGTCAAACCACTAAGTCAAACCTCTAAACGCTTAAAAACGGAAATTAGTCTAGTTAAACGACGGTTTCTGGCCTCACCTTCAACAGATAATAGTTTCAAATCAATGAGACGCAACTAATCATATAAAATTTTTATAAAATTGATTTAACGAACGTCAGGCTACCCATAGGAAAACGAAAGTAAAAAATAGTTAACCGCAACATTCGGCACACAGATTTTATCTGAACCTTGTCATTTTTCAACCGTAGACGTATTTCATTATTTCGGTCATATCTTATTTCACAACATTTTTGCATTTGAAGAGACTACGTATAGTAACTATTTGAAACTATACATTCACTTAAACACTTAGTAAACAAGTTAAGGAACATTAGTGCATATGTTCTCATTTTGAATCTAAAAGTTTAGAAAATCTATTCCAACCGTCAGATATCACCGTTAAGATTAAATACATGTATGGAAAAAAATCCAACTTCAACTGCCAACGTTAAAGGCTCGATCGGAACGGTCAACCGGGTAAGTCAAACCGCTAAACGCTTAGAAATGGTAATTGGACTGTCTAAATGACGTTTTTTGGCCTGACCTTCAACAGATAATAGTTTCAAATCGATGAGATGTAACTAATCGTATAAAAACTTTCCTCAAAATATTTACCGAAGGTAACGCTACCATTAGGGAAACGAATGAATAAAACCTTTGACCGCATCTTTCGACACTCAATATTTTATCGGAATCTTGTCATTTTTCAACCGTAAACGTATTTTATCATTTTGGTCATATCTTTTTTCTGTTTGAAGGATGAAGCAATGGTTTATCGTTAGTGATAGATCTGAAAATATATAGACTTATAGCCGACGAAAATGTCAATTTCGTCGGCCAAAATTTCAAAAGTTTTCGTCGGCTAATGTTTCAGAGAAAGACCGACGAAAATCCAAATCGTCCACTGAAATATGAATATAGCCGACGTTTTTTGTTTATACCAACGAAAAAACAGTATCGTCGACTATGGTTAAACTATGGCCGACGATTTTGTATGTCAATTTCGTCGGCCAAAATTTCAAAAGTTTTCGTCGGCTAATGTTTCAGAGAAAGGCCGACGAAAATCCAAATCGTCGACTGAAATATGAATATAGCCGACGATTTTTGTTTATACCAATGAAAAAACAGTATCGTCGGCTATGGTTAAACTATGGCCGACGATTTTGTTTTTGCAGTGACGAAAAATAAAATCGTCGGCTATTTGTTGGAATTACCGACGAAAATTTTAATTCGTCGGCCGTTTTTTTTTTAATTTCGTCGGAAAAAGCCTTTTTTCTGGTAGTGTGTTTTGGTAAAGTAGGACGAATCTATCCGGTAATTTGCATATCAGTCACCTCCTTGTGTACTTTATATCACTGGAAAGATATGGGTGTCTAGTTTCCAGAACGTTTTACGGTTTGTTCATACCTATTGTATCGAAGGAGTTATGACTTTTTAAGTACACGAAAGTCATGTTGCGCGTGAATCTGATTTTCAACGCAAACTCTAGTTTTGAGTTGTTAAGCAACATTCTTCCTTGAGACCAAATAAAACCAAGTGTATCTGGTCTAATACATTTATAATGTGGCTGTATTCAATGACTATATCATTGGCCACGCCTACAATTGAAGCTTGTGAGAAGTGTTTATGTACGCCATTAATCTAAACTCCAAGATTGAATTACCAATCAGGGGGAGTTATCTTGTAAACATCAGGGGGAGTCTACCTCACATGTAATCTTCAAATGTAGTTGGTGCATTGTGCTTTTTTCCCTTTGACCAAACTTTTATTTTACCCAAGTGGTTTTTGTTTTACTTGGCAAGGTTTTAACGAGGTAACATGTTATGCACCATGTCACATTAGGTACGCGACACAAAGGGGAGTGTTCAAGTAATATTAGTTCTGTAACTTCCGATGTGCGTGTTGACCTAATTAGACTAGATTCCTAATAGATTTAGTTAATAGGGAATTCCTGATTATTCGGAATACGTGATGTAATGCTTACATAAAGGCCTCATTATCAATGAATAAAATATCGATTTGCATTCTATATTTTTCTCTTAGAACATACTTTTAATTTTAAGGGTGATGTTAACATGAGTCAATGTGACAAAGCACAACACACAATCTTGACAAAGCACATCACATAATCTTGACAAAGAGAGCTATATATCTTCACCACTGACAAAGTTATCCATGGCTTCAATGCATCAGTAACTCCCAACTGTAATATTGGTAAAATAGTTTTGATAATAGCTCTATATAAGAGCAGCTTTGTAAACCTATAAAGATGTAGAAGAATACACGTCTATACGAATCTGGTTTCACTTTCCCTTGATTCCATTTAGTTCAACTCGGTATCAGAGCAAAGATCCTAAAAGGACTTTGTCTCTTTGTTTTTTCAATCTCAGGAATCAACCTCATTGTTCTGTATTCTCTCAAATCAGCCACTAGTGTGTTAATTTTGTGTCATCGTCTTTTCTCGATCGACTTTGTCAAAGAGCGCCGATTTCCATCAAGTCCGCAGGCTCTATATTTTCAATAGTACGACGGTGACGGCGTCGTGATCCAACTTTGTCTTCAAAGTTTCGGTGTCCTCATCAACATCAGCAACGTGTTTTGTTCAGTCTAGCGTTCCTCTTCTCAGAACCAGTCGACGTTGCTTCCCTCACCGGCACCATCGCCCTCTCACGATTTAGTCTAGCACCCTTTCAATGCCATCTCCTCTATCCGGCTCCACTTTCCAGTCTCCGCTTTGTCCGACAACAAAAAGACCATAACCGACGTCGTCAAGATCAGCACCTATCTGAGGTCTATCATCATACTTAAATTCCACAGTAGTGTTATTCTAGTTTACGTTCCTTTCTGGTTCAGGTATACTTGCACTGTAGTGCATATACACAGGCAAGCAGCAAAGTCAACACAGATATAGTGACCGTGCATATACACTGACGGTGCAATTATTTACTCAATTTCAAGTTCTCATATTTATTCCGTTGCATAACTCTTGATAATTTTTACAAGAATAGCTGATGGAATTGAAAATTCTAAGGCCAATGATGTCCAGAAGGTTGAGGTTTTTCGTCAAGAGTTCAGAAAGTGTTTCATTCGGAGGTACCAAACTTAATGGTACTAATTTTCGAACATGGAAGAAGATTATGTCTGTTCATCTTCGTGGGATGCATAAGATGGGGCATGTGACGAGAGCAACCAAGTCTCCTAGTGAAGATGATATGGAGGCTTTTGCTAAGTGGGAAGATGATGATGGTGGGGTGATGTCAACTCTATTTAAGGCCATGACCGAAGATGTGTTGCAGATGGTGGAACAGTGTGAAACAGTTGAAGCAATATGGAAGACATTGGAAGACCTCTATACAAATGAGTCTGATTTCATAAAGGTTCATAAGTTGATGTAAAGTTGCAGGATTGCAACAAAATGGGCAACCAGTGTCGGTGTTTTTTACCAAGCTAAAGAATGTATGGGCGGAAATTGATATGAAGCGTCCATGCCAGATAAAAAATCATGAGGATATTGCATGGTACCAGAAAGAGAAAGAGCTTGAGCGGGTTCATTATTTATTGAGAGCCCTTGATGTAAAGTATAACAGTGCTAAAGGCGAATTGCTCAAAATGTCGGATCCCCCGAGCTTAAACACAATCGTTACATATATTCGTAAGGATGAGTCCCAACAAGAGAGCCTCAATCATGCACAAGTTGAAGGATCTAGCCTACCTATTCAAGCAAGATCACCAGCACCTTTCCTCCAACAGCAGAGTTCAATCCCACTTCATCAACAAGGACCACCGCCTGGCTTTGGGAATCGTCCCCGTCTACATTGTTCTTACTGCAATGATTTAAATCATGCTCAAGAGACTTGCTAGAAACTGAACCCGCACCTCAGACCTAAAAGGCATGGATATCGTCCTAAGGGGAAATCAGTTGTTCAAGTGGTCTACGAACCAGACTTCTATGGCATTACCGGTCAGGATCATCATACAACAGGTGGGGCTGCTCCTACAGCCTCTATAGTTGGTCGCGGTAAGATTGGTGTTGCTTCAAAAACTTCTGGCTTTATTGGTTCTGATACATGGATTATTGATCCCAGTGCATCTGATCATATGACTTATGATAGATCATATTTCACTGAATTGTCTTCCCCCCCCCCCCCCAGTATCACATGTCATTAATGCAAATGGTGAGGCTTTTCCTGTGTTAGGGAAAGGGCCAGTTCTAGTTACCCCTACAATAGAACTTCATAATGTGTTATATGTGGCTGCCTTATCTCATCATTTGATATTTGTTCCCCAGTTGAATACTGAATCTACATGCTCTGTGACGTTTTATCCTATGTATGTGATTTTTCAGGATCTTGTCACCAGGGAGATAGTTTTTCGGGGGTATCTAAGGGGCAGGTTGTTCCATCTAGATCAGGCATACGCGGGAGAGAGACCAGGAGCACCAGCTCGCGCCACATTGAGTTTGACTTCTAATAAGCTAAGTGAAATTTGGTTGTGGCATCGCCGTCTAGGGCATCCATCTTTTAGTCTTATGAGAAAAACCATGTCTACTTTGTTCATAGGTGTGGATGAGTCAGTTTTACATTGTCAAACATGTGTTTTGGCCAAGAGCCACCGAACTATTTATTCTCCTAGTATTTCTAATAAAAGTCTCATTGTTTGGGGACCCTCCAAAGAACCTACTGTGTCTGGTATGAGATATTTTGTGTTGTTTATTAATGATTGTACGAGATTGTCATGGGTTGTTCTTAAAACAAAAGATGAGGTTTTTCCAGTTTTTCTCGCTTTTCATACTCTTGTTCACACTCAATACAATAGTACCATTAAAATTCTTCGTTCTGATAATTTGGGGGGGGGGGGGGGGGGGGGGGGGGGGGGGACTATGTTAATCGTGTTTTTCAAAACACATGGTATAGTTCATCAAACAACATGTCCACAAACACCATGACAAAACAGAGTGTCTAAAAGAAAAAATCGTCATTTATTTGATATGGTCTGTTCTCTTCTCGTCTCTTTAGTGCTCATATGCCTAAATATCTCTGGGGTGATGCTGTACTAGCCTCTTCTCATCTCATCAACCGTCTTTGATCTAGTGTCCTTCAGGAAAAATTTTAATTTGAGGTTCTTGCATCTCATGTCTCCTTGCCTTCTTTTCATAATCTTCCTGCTCGTGTCTTTGGTTGTGTAGTTTTTATCCATGTTCCTAAAAACCAAAGGTCTAAGTTGGATGTCTGGGCGCTTAAATATGTTTTTGTTGGCTATGGAGGATATCAGAAGGGATATAAGTGCTATCATCCACCTACTAGAAAGTACTATGTCACTATGGATGTTACTTTCTTTGAGGACATGAGCTATTTCACCTCCTCTGATATAGCACTTCAGGGGGAGCACTCTTATTTTGAAGAGCTGTATTAAGGAAAGGGGGAGGAAACAGATTCGGAAGAAGTTATTCAGGAAGATGAGCCTTTAGCGAGTTCAGTTGAAATCATGAATATGCCGACTCCAGAGGTCGGAACTGCAGACATACATGAACCCGAAGTTGAAAATACAACTGCCCCTCTTATTACTGCTCCTAACCCCAACCCACAGCTCCCTGGTACGGAAGATCACTCAATTGAGGTTAGTCCGTCTACTGGTACTAGTAATAATGAGCCTAATATTAGGCAGTATGTGTTACCAAATAGATCTACTCGTGGTCAGTCAGCCAAAACATATGAACCTACTATTCAAGCCAAGTTAAAGTATCCAGTAGCCAATTATATGTCCACTAAATGATTGTCTAAGTCATATGAGTCATTTGTGAATCAAATATTTGTTGTTTCAGTACCTAACAAAGTACATGATGCAATGGGTGATCCAAAAGGAGAAAGGCAATGGAGGAGGAGATGGAAGCATTGCAGAAGAACAATACCTGGGAACTTGTGCCTTCACCACATGGCAAGAAGGTTATAGGTTGTCGTTGGGTGTTTACAGTGAAGCATAATGCAGATGGGTCAGTGAATCAGTATAAAGCACGTCTCATTGGAAATGGGTTCACTCAAACATATGGTATAGACTATGATGAGACTTTTGCACCTGCTGCTAAGATGAACACTATGTAATTGCTACTCCTGGTAACTTTGTATGCAAATTGAAAAAATCTTTATATGTTCTCAAACAGTCACCTCGTGTTTGGTATGGGCGGTTCTCACAGTTCATGCGAAAAATTGGTTACAGACAGAGCAATTCAGATCACACATTGTTTCTTAAACATCAACAAATAGAGGCCTTTGTTGAAGTACCTAGCTTATCCATGAGTACTTTGATGATGCAAAAGAGCATGAATAATATGAAAACGGGTTCTGGACTCTTTATTATCTTGAACATTTTCAACGGGTTTCCTGCTTTAGTTTGTTTACGTGAAATGCATAGTTGCAAGGCTCAGCTTGTAAGCATATTGTAATGAAATCAAGTAGATCTGAGTGTTGCATTTTACATTTGAAACCCTAGATATATATGCTAGCTCTTGCGTTTCCTCTGCATGCATGGTCTCGAACTGCTTCGATATATATATAGGCTACCATATTTTGCTCTTTTGCATCTACACTTCGATCTAAAGAACTTAGTGATTACTCCAAGTATATATATATATATATATATATATATATATATATATATGCCAAGCTAGCTAGCATAACCTTTTTTCATGAAGCAGAGTCAATTATATAACATTAACTAAACTAATCAAACCTAATAATGAGACAATATTATTTTGGTGATCATCACTACTTTTAACTGTATATTTACTCAGGGAACTTGACCTGAACGCAAACAAAGCTAAACTAATACTTTCGATTGCTTTGGCAACATTCTCAAATCAAAGTAATAGATGACACTGTTCAGAAAAGTTCTTCAGCTCAACAAATTCCTCACCTACTTTAGTCCTTGCAGAGTTTACAACTTAAGATGAATGCCCATATTCTGATCCAGCCTTTAATTTTGCCTATGTAAATGAATACATATACATGTGTAATTGATGTTCTTCAAACTCAAAGGACTGATAATATTGTTGAATGTTGATTATTGGTTATACCAGAAGGGAGGGAAGGAGAGGAAGATAGTAATTGGAATCAGGTGTGCTGCACCCTGAAGGCCAGCAAAACATTAAAGATTTGGGGATTGAAAGCCTGCAGCTTCAGCTACCTCATTAAAAGTGGAAGCAACTCAATAAGGAGGCCTCTTGATCTGGGCATATATATATATATATATATATGAAATAGAATAAAAGGGTGGAAAAGATGAATCCAATAGGATATGATGGCAACTTTTCTCCCCAAAATAAGATGCAGCAACAGTGGCAGTCAAATATATGAAATGGTGTTGCTTCAGTGGGACTCCTGGCATGCTCTCTGAAAACCATGATGTTGCTCTATTATATTAAATGGGAAGCTTTTGCTTGTCATATGTGTGCTAGCATTTGTTCATGGCCTTTTTGGAGTGTGAGGACACACACACACATGAGGGAAGCATATATGACAGGGACTGAGGGACACCTAAAAAAAGCTCAGTGTTATAACTCATACAATTCAGAAGCACTTTGTGTGACCTTGGTGGTGTCTCCCTCCTTGTGAGGAAAATTTTTATTTTTAGTTTTAGTTTTTTCCCCCCAAGATCTCAACGATCAACTTGTGACTAGCTAATGGATTAAAAGTTGAGATTGTATTTGTGATAAAGAAAATAAAAATAGAAGTGAATGCATGGAATTAGTTCACCTACGTTCTAGCGAGAGAATGTGAATATAAGAATTAAGTTACAAATAAAACTTTCTTCTCATCAAACAAAAGAATCTAATTAAAGGGTAATCCGAGAAGTAACTGCACATTTTTATCTACATTATTTCATCGGTCAAATTTCTTCTTCAGTTCTTATTTTTATTTTTTGAAAGGACCCTTTTATTTACAGTTCATCGATCACACTTCTTCTTTGCATCCTTCTTAGAAGCTATATATGATGTTGTAACGAATGTAAGAAAGAACATAGAATTACGTGGTTCACCAACGATGTGTTGGCTACGTCCACGGGCAAAAGGAGAGCAGTTTATTTATCTTGAGGAAAACAGAATAGTTCTGTCAGCGCCACCAGATGACTAGTTCAAGGTATATACTAACATATGACATGATTTCTCAAACTTAAAAAGTGTGCAGTGTAAACCCATGTAAATAACGGGTGCAGGTTTCACATGTTTTGAAAATAATTTAGATTAGTAATGAAAAGAGCATGAAACTCTTATAATCATAGATATATGCAGGAAATTAAGCTTCTCACAACTCACAAGTCACTTCTTTTGTTACTTCTGAAAAGTGGCTGAAGATATGCCTGATACTCCTCATGCTATATCAATAAGATTTCGATGAAATCAGGTGGAAAACTGGAGATCACACTATAAATGAGATGACATTCTATGTGGAGGAGTTCAGTTTGAAGATTTCGTCATACTTTTAACTTATTAAGGGGAGGAAGTGTTGTTAAATGATCGAATTTCACAACTCTACAAGTTTATGACGATGTTCAAGACCAGGATAAGATTTGGCTTCATATATGCTTGTCCTCAGCTTCCAACTTTAACCGTTTTGGCTTTATGCTATGGTCTCTGGGTCTCTTTTCCCAGAAAGTGAAATCTTCAAGTAGCCAAAGGAATAATGTAAGCAGAAAACACTCGAAGATTGTTACAAATTCCATAGAAAACATATTACTTGAAACGGTTTCCACAATTCATTCGAAAAAGAAAATAAGAGCGTTTGTAAACGTTCTTCTTTTGTAACTCTTCTACATATATATGGTTTGGAAAAAGAACAAATTCATCTTAACACTACTTGTAATAGAATTTGTTACGAGTACTGGTGTACTGCCACTCAGTTCTTGCTATTCCCACCATTATTCTCGTCCACAAGCTCAATCTATCATTCCAATTTTTCTTTTTCATGTAGAGCCTTGGATCAACCAATGTAATACTATACAAGCTTCTTATAATTAAGGTGTAAGATAGTATTCATGGAGGAAAGTTTGAAGAAGAAGAAGCCCTTCACAGTTATTGGAAAGGTGGTACAACCCACATCAGAGTCGGAGATAGCTAGGTCAACTTCATCAGAGACTAGGCCAGAGTGGTGTGAGGCTGTGAGAAGCTTTTTGTTTCAAGGTTGTACAGACCAAAAGCCTCCGGTCGACCATCTCCATACATAGCTCTTTTCCGATCATTCAAGTATGTAAAGTATATGCAATTTGACTGATATCCTGGAACACTTGAGTTTAAATCCATCACTAATATCACCTACGAAGATAGCAACATCATCCCCCAATATTTCTTTTTCTCTCCACCTAAATTCATCGAAATCCATTTTCCAAACTTCAAAACTTGTTGATGCACATATGCCATCGTTATATTCGATATACCTCACAATCATCCACAGTTCTTCCCCGTTTGAATCCACCAGATATTTTCTTGTTGGTTCCCAGACTGAATGTTGTCCAAGACACTGGCAAGGACATTTTAGTTGACACTCGGCCTTGGACTGATTAACGATATTAAACGAATGCAACAATTATTTATATCAACTGCATAATAATTACCTTGAAAACAAACAACATCGGCACAATACAGACGTCTTTTTTCAGCACAGTCAGGGATGATATAAGTATCAATATAAGTCCAAGTTGTGTCTTTGCCGAGCATGATAAAAGTGAACTGATACGACGGCTTCCTCAATATGACCACAACAATGCAGTCATTTGCACTTATGAGCGGGTCTCCTAAGATTGCAGCTCTCAGGATGCAATGCCCTCGTACCCCATGCTCTTTGTATCGCATATGGTCGAGTAGAGGAAGCCGAATGATTGAATTTTCTTCTTCCCTCTTTCCTTCAACTCTCAGAAAGGGATTTGTCAAGCTTATCACACCAGAATCTTCCACATGTATCAACCATCCATTTGAACTGCCACAAAATGACTTGTTAGGCACTTTGAGCTGCAGATCAAGCACCTTATCAACCATAACATTGTATACATTCCATGTATCTTCTTCCCTGTCATTAGAAATCAAGAGCATTGGTGGACGGCAACAGGTTGAAACCATCTTTGCTCGCTGGCTTCGGTTTTCCTTTGCCACAGAATACCATGATGCACAAACAACACTGAATCCAAAATAGTCCGACAAGGACTTCAATCTCCCTAAAATGGTACTCAATAGTTCCATAGGCAATTCACCCCAATCTCGATTCATAGTTTCTGATTCAAACTCACCAGTTTCTCTTGGTATTTATGCATAAAACTTATGTACTTCCTTTAAGACCAAGGGTTTAAGAACACTATTTCCAATCGGGAATTAGATTTGCCTACTCTTTCCAATAGTTGGAATAACTTGCATGTTCCTTAACTACTATGGAATATAAAAAGCAAGTCATTTCATATTACAGCAGTAGTGGAAGCATATGTGGATTATACACATGTTGAACATTGTATCATTAGCTAGCTCTATCGGTTAGCTGCAACAGCCTACATTTTCTGTGCTAGTTCTCCTGGCCCGTTACATGCAGTAGCAACCTTCGCCGGAGCGAGATCCCCGCCTCTGTCAGCGCCACCAGATGACTAGTTCAAGACATATACTAACAAATCTCCACCTTGACTTAAATCCTCTCACAGAAACAGATATATCAGATGCATCATAATAATGTCAGATGTACAAATAACTCCTCTGCCTCAGATGTTGCCCCCAAAGGACAACTAACAGCTTGTAACATTTAGCAAGTCCAAGCAATGTTGGAACTTGCTGTGCGGAACCGGCTTGGTGAACATATCAGCGGGGTTATCAGCAGTACCCACTTTCTTCACCTTAATTCTGCTCTCACTTCTCAGAAAATGATACCTGACATCAATGTGTTTAGTCCTCTCATGATGAACCTGATCATTTGCTAAACATATTGCACTCAAACTGTCACAATATACTATAGCCTGATCAGGTTCATCATGAGAGGACTAAACACATTGATATCAGGTATTGCACTCAAACTGTCACAATATACTATAGCCTGATCATGATGTAGACCAAGACTACTGACTAGTCCCTTCAACCATATTCCCTCATTTGCAGCTGCTGTCAAAGTCATGTACTCTGCTTCAGTTGTAGACAAAGTCACTGTAGGCTGCAAAGTAGCTTTCCAACTAACAACAGAGCAACCAAGAGTGAAAACATAACCAGTCATAGATCTCCTAGTATCAACATCTCCAACATAATCGCTATCTGAATAGCCTGTTACTAAACACGTTGTATCACCTCCATAAATGAGACCAACATCAGACGTACCTTTGAGGTACCGGAAAATTCTCTTCACAGCTTGCCAATGCTCTTTTCTAGGTTCACCCATAAACCTGCTGACAACACTAACAGCATGTGCAAGATCAGGCCTAGTGCAAACCATAGCATACATCAAGCTTCCTACTGCACTAGCATAAGGAACTCGAGACATGTACTCCTTCTCCTCAGCAGATTTAGGTGCAAACACATTAGACAAATGAATATTTGCAGCATTTGGAGTATCTATATATCTTGAAGTAGACATACCAAACCTGGACAATATCTTCTGGTTGTAACCTTTCTGTGATAAGAAAAGCTTCTTCTGAATTCTATCTCTGTAAATCTCCATTCCCAGAATTTTTCTGGCTGCTCCCAAATCCTTCATCTCAAACTCCGCACTGAGAAGACCCTTCAACTTCTGGATATCAGACTTGTTATCTGCAGCTATCAACACGTCATCTACATACAGGACTAGATAAATGAGGGAACCATTTGTTACCTTGTTGTAATAGACACAACAATCATACGGACTCCCACTACCAGAAAAGGGGTTATAGCCGACGACGCCATCTCGTCGGCCGTTTTCATTAAATCGTCGGCTATAGTCATAGCCGACGAAGTATCTTCGTCGGCTATTCCCTCGTCGGGAATGCTCCGTCGGCTATAGTATAGCCGACGACACTCAGGGTAAGTCGTCGGCTTATAAAACAAGCGGTATAGCCGACGAATAAAGCGTCGTCGGCTATACTTCGAACATTGCCGACGACAGGATCGTCGGCTTCAACAATTACGTAATTGCCCCTAATCCGGAAGTATAGCCGACGACACTATCGTCGGCTATACGTCCGGCATAGCCGACGACACTATCGTCGGCTATACGTCCGGCATAGCCGACGAATTAATCGTCGGCCATAACAATCGCCGGTACCAGGAACTGCTTTTTTTTGCCGGAAGCCGGGAGGGTATAGCCGACGAAATATGGTCCATTTCGTCGGCTATAACCCCTAAATATTTTTAAAAAATTAAAAATTTAACTCGGGCCCAATTTCACTTCGTCTTCGGTTTGGCTGCAGAAAATTCACAAACAAACATCCAAATATCCAATAAATATCCACATCAATCCATCCCTAATATCCTACCTACTGTACAAATTAACCCCCTAACTAGTCATCTACTCATCATCACCCCCTAAACGCGTAGCGTCGTCGACCGGATCGTTCGAGTTCCGGTGGCTATGGCTACCCTGATCGCCTGGCGTACTCCGATGCGGGGGGGGGGGGAGTGGGGACGACGAACTGGGGCATCTGTGGCGGAGGCGGGGGCTGGAGTCCAGCCTGCTGGGCCTCCCAAGATTGCTGCATCCATCGGTACATCTCCGCCACAGATGCGTCTCTGGCCTGCTGCGCCGAAGCCTCCGCGGCCCTCGCCAACTCCGCCTGCTGGAGCGCCTCCACCGCCCTCACCAACTCCGCCTGAGTCCTCTGCAGCTGCGTCTGCAAGTCTCCTCTCGTCGAAGCCGCACGCTGCGTGCTGGGATTGAGAACCCCATCTCCCGCCGCGCCTAGGCCTCTCTGGTAGAAGTAGTTGTTGCCCGTCCCTACCGCCGCGTGCATGATCTGAGAGGCCAAGCGCGGCTCAAGGGTGTCGATCGTGGAGGCAAACTCCGCGATCGCCTCGTCGGAAGCCCCTTCCCCCAGGGTGTCTCGCGCGATCCCGAAGGTGATCGCGTCGATCTCCGTATCTATTTCCGCCTAATTGACAAGAAAATATAATAAACGAATTAATAAAAAAAATATATAAATTAATTTAATGAAACACTTTTATTGAAGATGGGCGAATACTTACCACTTGGTCGGGACGCCCCGGATACATCTGCGCATGAATCCACGACAACGGCCTCAGCGGTCGGTCCCTCCTCGCAATCTCTGCCCACTGCCTCCAGGAGCGGGCGCCGCCGTGGTGGGGGTGCTCGTTCCTCTTGCGGTTGTCGCTGTTCGTCTTCGAGATTTTCTGTATTATAAGAACGAACATATAAACGCAAATATAAATTAGTAACTAAATTAAAATATTAAGAACTAACCAAAATAAAATTATTAACTAATTTAGTTACTAACTAATTTAATTTAATTAGTAACTACTTAACTAACTAATTTAATTTAGTAACTAACTAACTTACTAACTACCTAATTTAATTTAATTTAATTTAATTTAATTTAGTAACGAACTAACTAACTATGTAACTAACTAACTAACTTAATTTAATAACTAATAACTAACTAACTAATTAATTTAATTAAGTAACTACATAATTTAATTATTAAATAACATTAAAAAGTTATATACTAGCAGGTTAAATTTTCTTACCGAGACCCTGTCGCTCCCGAAGTAGGCTACCAGCCATAGCCACTCATACTCCCTGTACCGGAACTCGTGGGGGGTTGCACCTCGCCCCAAGCGCTGCTCCACATGGTACGTCCTGTAGTGCGTCGACAGCTCGTTCTTCCACTCGGAGTACCTATATTAACAAAACACAACTGTTAGATATATTCGTACACTGCCAATAAATATATTTATACAAAAAAAAGCGAAACACATAACCTGTTCTTCAGCTGCTCGTCTCTCCACCAGTCCAAGGTAGGATGGACTCTAAACCATTGCTGCAATATTATAAATTAATTAGAAAATATTTTTATATAGTTATAAGGACTGAATTCATAAATGTTTATTTTCTATAATAAAAATACGATTTAACTCACCGACAGTGCATTGTACACTCGCGCCTTGATGTCATCGGGCACAGAGCCCCAGTCGGGCCACAACAGTGGGACCCTGTCCCACACGAGCATGCCCGTCGCGTTGATATACTTGGTGGTGGTGTCTCTCCTCTCAATCGGGCGTCCATCCTCACCGGGACCGGGCAGGATCTCCCTGATCCCACCGGCGAGCTCCCTCTCCAGGGTCGACATGTTCGCTGGCCCTCTGGTCCGTCTCGTCCCCGCGGGTTTATTTACGAGGATGCCTGTTTCATAATTAAAATGAATACATAGTTAAATAATTATTTAAACTAACTAATTAAATAATTAATTAAACAATCTAAATAATTAATTAAACTAACCAATTACCTGCGTCGTTGTATTGCTTGTCCTTCTCACGAACACACCACAGGCCGCGGCAGTCCTCTAAGTCGAAAGGCATGTGGACGTAGGCCTCCTCCCAGGGAATCTCGTGGGGCCGGTCGTGCCTCCAAATCTGCTTCCCCCTGGCGTCGTACTCGGGGATGGCAGGGAGGAACTGGACCATGTACATCCCCGATGGCGGAGACATACGGGGCGTGGACCCTGAGGGGCCTGATCCCCCTGACGGTGGGCCCCGTAGCTGTGGACGCTGTCGCTGTGGGGGGACAGGGAGCATCTCTGGAGGGTCCAGATCGGCGCGCGGTGGGGTCGGCTACCGATCCTGGAACAGTGCTGAAGTGCACTGGGGTCTGGTGGCTCTGCGTCCTCCTCCGACACTCGAGTCAGGACCCGCTCCCGTCGACTCATACGAGGAGCCCCCACGTGGATCGCTCGGGGTCAATCCCATCAAGGTCTCCTCTCGTCGACTCATAGGCCGGCCTAGGCCCCGACGACCGCTGGATCCGCTCCCCCCACGGCTGCGTCCTGCCTGAGCGTCGGGGTCGCTCTCGGTCGGTCTGCCAAGCCATCGGTCTACAGCGCGGCGGTTTCCTGCACAATTAGTATATAAATTCCACAAATTGCACAAAAATTCCACAAAAAAATCAAAAACTTCCTTCAATGTATATATACCTAATTATATATATACCTAAATATATTTATACCTAATTATATATATACCTAAATATATTTATACCTAATTATATATATATATATATATGTATATCCTCCTAAAAAATCTTGTTAATTCCACAAAATTAAAAAAAATTCCACAAAATTCCTTAAATTTCACAAAAAAATAAAAAACTTCATTAAATATATATATACCTAATTATATATATACCTAAATATATTTATACCTAATTATATATATATATATATATTCCGAAATATATATATATAGATATATATATCCTCCTAAAAATTCTTGTTAATTCCACAAAATTAAACAAAATTCCACAAAATTCCATAAATTTCACACAAAAATAAAAAACTTCATTAAATATATATATATATAATTATATATATATACCTAAATATATTTATACCTAATTATATATAAATTAGTATACTAGTATATAAATTCCACAAAATTCCACAATTAGTATATAAAAACCCTAAATTTAACAAAAAATCCACAAAATAAGTATATAAATTCCACAAAATTCCACAAAATTAACAAAAAATCCACACAATTCCATAAATTTCACAAAAACCCTAAATTCCACAAAAAATTCACAAAAACCCTAAATTCCACAAAATAAATAAAAACCCTAAATGAGGCTCGATCGGGACTACCTGACATGGTGGTGCAGTCTGGACGAGGACCGGTGGTGGGTGCGGCGGCGACGGCGGCTAGGGGCGGCTGCTAGAGGGGATCGATCTCGTCGTCTAGTTCGGGTCGGGGAGGCGTCGGGAAGCACGGGGACGGGGCGGGGAGGGGTCGGGTAGGGCAGGGGAGGGTCGGTCGGCGTCGGGGAGGCTAGGTGGTGGTCGGTCGGCGTCGGGGAGGGGTTTAGGCGATTAGGGATTTCGGAAACGCTCGGGAAAATGAGAGAAAGGAGCCTTTGTTTCGGTTTAAATCGAAGGACTATAGCCGACGATTTAATTTTAATTCGTCGGCTATAGTTATAGCCGACGAAATTCGTCGGCTATACTCTGACCCGAAATCCGGGCCGGGCCGAAGTTGGGCTTTGCGGGCCGGTTATAGCCGACGAAGTATTTATTTCGTCGCCTATAATATGAATCTCGTCGGCTATACTTCACGCTCTCAGCAGCCGTCAGATCTCGCCCATCCAACGGCGGACAATGAAACGGCGCGGATCGCAAGAGTTTAGCCGACGAAGTTAAGTATGTCGTCGGCTATTCTTTGGTCAAACTACAAAGTCAAACCTCTAAACGCTTTAAAACGGAAATTGGCCCGTCTAGATGACGTTTTTTTGCCTGACCTTCAATAGAGAATAGTTTCAGATCGATGAGACGCAACTAATCGTATAAAAAATTTTCTCAAAATTTTTACCGAACGTCAGGCTACCCATAGGAAAACAGAAGTAAAAAACAGCTAACCGCAACATTCGGCACACAGATTTTGTCGGAATCTTCCCATTTTTCAACCGTAGACGTATTTCAATATTTCGGTCGTATCTTATTTCACGACACTTTTGCATTTGAAGGGTCTACGTATAGCAACTATTTGAAACTATACATTCACTTAAACACTTAGTAAACAAGTTAAGAAACATTAGTGCATATGTTCCGATTTCGAATCTAAAAGTTTGGAAAATCTATTCCAACCGTCAGATATCACCGTTAAGATTAAATACATGTATGAAAAAAATTCCAACTACATCTGACAAAGTTAAAGGCTCGATCGGTACGGTCAAACTGCAAAGTCAAACCTCTAAACGCTTTAAAACGGAAATTGGCCCGTCTAGATGACGGTTTTTGGCCTGACCTTCAACAGAGAATAGTTTCAGATCGATGAGACGCAACTAATCGTATAAAAATTTTCCTCAAAATTTTTACCGAACGTCAGGCTACCCATAGGAAAACGGAAGTAAAAAACAGCTAACCGCAACATTCGGCACACAGATTTTGTCGGAATCTTCCCATTTTTCAACCATAGACGTATTTCAATATTTCGGTCGTATCTTATTTCACGACACTTTTGCATTTGAAGGGTCTACGTATAGCAACTATTTGAAACTACACATTCACTTAAACACTTAGTAAACAAGTTAAGGAACATTAGTGCATATGTTCCGATTTCAAATCTAAAAGTTTGGAAAATCTATTCCAACCGTCAGATATCACCGTTAAGATTAAATACATGTATAAAAAAAATTGCAACTACATCTGACAACGTTAAAGGCTCGATCGGTACGGTCAAACTGCAAAGTCAAACCTCTAAACGCTTTAAAACGGAAATTGGCCCGTCTAGATGACGTTTTTTGGCCTGACCTTCAATAGAGAATAGTTTCAGATCGATGAGACGCAACTAATCGTATAAAAATTTTCCTCAAAATTTTTACCGAACGTCAGGCTACCCATAAGAAAACGGAAGTAAAAAACAGCTAACCGCAACATTCGGCACACAGATTTTGTCGGAATCTTCCCATTTTTCAACCGTAGACGTATTTCAATATTTCGGTCGTATCTTATTTCACGACACTTTTGTAAGGACTCCGGCTTCATCTTCAGCTTGTCCGACATGGCTTCGTTGTCAAAAATCAACTGATTCGGGGCCGCCGCGTTCGATTCCGACGAAGCCTCCGATGAATCCCTCTGCGCTCGATTCCGACGAAGCCTCTGTGTTTCATTTCAGGTGAGATCAGCGAACAAAATCTACATCCCAGTCGCAGATTTGTAAATACCAAACCAGTAATAATATTATACATTAGCACTGAGTAGTCACTACACACTATCACATCAGCACTATCAGTTCTTTTCAATGACGTCTAGAGTAATGGGTTCACTGTTTAACAGTAACTAGTTGGCAAAGATTCCAAAAGCTAGCTGCCCAAGAACTTTTGGTTACTTGAATTCATCTGTCTTGAGAGCATTCCTGCAAGTCTTCAACATCTATGGAGGCGAAGACTCACCGGCGGTCAGATGTTCCGGCTAATGTGCCGTTTCATTTCTTCAGAATAATACTTGAGCCAGACAAGCAGAGACAGAAACTGGTAACGTTCATGTTATTATCATGTTCTCTATTTGTTTTTACCCTTCTAGTTTTCTTGTTAAACTCTGATCATCAGGACTGTAAAGCTTTGCATTTGTTGTATTTTAAGATTTTCTGAGCTGATTGAGACACTAGATTGAGTTCATAACAAACAAGACCAATGGTATGGGTGGATGTCATGCATGTTCTTGCATTTTTCGTTTTTGTTGTCATCAACCCTTCATCTTACTTGCTAGTGTGAGTGCTTCAGGTGTGAAATTTTGATTGATTTACTCCGAGATTTGCTAGGTCTATCACTCTATCAGCAAGCAAGTAAAAGCACGTTTACTGTAGTTAGAAGTTTGATTTTAGGCCAAACTGAAAATTTATCAAAATTTCTGCTCAGAAAAGTGAAACTATGAAAGTATTCTTGATTTTCTTTGTTGGTATGCTTTCCGTTTTCGTTTTACATGCGGAGGAATTCATTATCTTCCTGTTGATATAAATGAGCTACTTGTTTTGTCTTTCAAAAGACATTTTCTCATATTTGGGGATATTCATTGTCATTTTGTGGTGGAATTTAATTTGTGTCAACTATTGTGGTGCTGCAGAAGCTTCCTCCAAAGTTTGTGGAGAAATTTGGGAAAGAATTATCTGGTATTGCTACACTCAGTCTTCCCACTGGCCGTGTTTGGCGAGTGGGTTTGGAAAGAGTTGCCAAAAGAATTTGGTTTGTTCAGGATTGGCAAGCTTTTGCAGAATACTATTCGCTCCATTATGGGGACTTCTTAGAATTGAGATATGAAGGGAATTCATATTTCCGTGTTTTAATATTTGATAGGACGTGTTCTGAGATTGCCTACCCTTGTCAAGAGAAAAGTTCTGGTTTGCATATTAGGGGGGTTCATGAAGAGGATATGGAAAATAATGATGATGTTAGTGACACTTCGGCTAGCATAAGTCCTCTTTCTCGTGCTTCGATGAAAGGAAAACGTAAATGTGTAGACGGACAGGTTCTTGAAAGAAGACATGTTTTGCACTCTGGCTCAAATCTTAACAAATGCTTCCAAAGAGGAGCTACTAGCAAGGAGAATATGGGATACCAGTCTGACAATGTGACGAGGAGAAAGACAAGTAGATATGTAGATGAAGGAGACACAATCTACTCAAGTAGTGTGACAAAATCAGCGCCAGCTAGTTTGAACGAAAACAGAATGCCAAGCTCTCTGGAGTTTTTATCAAAACAGAATGATGATCAGAAGGTGATCCAGGCTACTAAATTGTTCAAACCGAAAGATCCTTTTTTCTCAGTTATCTTGCAACCATTCAACTTCATTAACTACTATCTGGTGAGGATTACATTTGATTTTTCTTCAAAATATTTAGTGTTTACATAAATATCCTTTTAGTTGTGAACTTTTCCTTCACTTGTGCAGCATGTGCCGACTGACTTTGCTGAGAAATATTTGAGTGGGTGTTCAGGATCCATCAAACTTCAGGGTTCTGATGGAATGAAGTGGGATGTTCGATTTGTGTCTATGAATCCTTCAGTTCCAATATTATGTGGGGGATGCATTCTGTTTTTGACTGACAATAATTTGAAAGAGGGAGATGTCTGTCTTTTTGAGCTGATGATAAGCAACGGTGACGTGGTTATAAAAGTAGCAACAGTGCCTTTGTTCTCCGTTTTGATCTTCATCACTCCGATGACAGATTCAAGGACAGTCTTACTGCATCCGGGGTACAACGGAGTCTGTTGCAATGCGATCAGGTTGTTGTACTTTTCCATACCACTTGTGTTGACCGGAGATCGGGGTAATGGCTCGAGTGGCTCAATATCAGGGAAACACTCCATCTCCGGAGGACGGAGTTGCACATCTGGTGCTTCATCAAAGACACCGCTCTCACGAGGAAACATATCGTTGATCCAGTTCGTTGTTGGATCATTGGAGGAACTCCCTCTCTCGGCAAATTGTCCATGATCATGAGGACCCGCAAACTCTGGTTCACCGTGATAAATCCAATTAGTGTATAGGACCCAAAATCCATATCTAGCCAAGTGTTGCTCCACTGTCTCTATGGAAAACCGGTGTCGTGGGGTGGCACACTTGCACTTTTTACACGGACAATAATGAAGTGTAGTGTCTCCACAGTTAGCCATCACAAAATCCAGGAAACTCCTAACTCCATCATGATACGCCTGATCCCATCTTCCAAGGGTAATCCAACTCTTGTCAATCCTGTAAATTCAAGAAATAAATATAGCTATATATAGATATATATATATATATATATATATATATATATATATATATATGCACGTACTACGTACGTACGTACGTACTAATTAATTAAAAAATTCATCATTACACACACACACACACACATATATATATATATACACACATGCATCCCTAAATTAATTAAAACATCGTCAATCTCCCTAATTAATTAAACACAATGTATTTTTTATATATACCAACAATATATTTTTAATTACAATTAAATTAATATATATATATATATATATATATATATACATGTTTTCATCAAATTCATCTAAAATCACCTATAAATCAACAATCAATCATTAATCTTCAACAAAACTTCAATTCTATCTAACCAACATATCAACCCATTAATAATCTTATCTCAACACACACACACACACACACATATATATATATATATATATATATATATATATATATATTTATATATATATATATATTTATATATATATATATATCAAATTAATCACACATTTATTCTAATTAAACTCTAAATTAACACACCTCTGCATATAACCAACTAAATCAACACACACAGCAATATACGTACCTTTCAAGCTTATGGCCGAGGTTTTGGACGATTTCAGAGCGTTTTCGAAATATTTTCGACGAATGAGCTCGCTGCTGCAGAATATATCTGATATAAGAGTTATAGCCGACGAATACCCTCCTCGTCGGCTATAACCAAAAACTTTTCGTCGGCTATAACTCTTATAGCCGACGAATACCTTCCTCGTCGGCTATAACCAAAATCTTTTCGTCGGCTATAGTTATAGCCGACGACGTCCGACAACTCGTCGGCTATAATATTATAGCCGACGATGTGGCCGACGAAATAGTAATTCGTCGGCTATGACCCCTTATAGCCGACGAAGTACTATTTCGTCGGCCGTTTTTTCCCATATCGTCGGCTATAACCCCTTTTCTGGTAGTGTCCTGATGTAGCCTATCTCTATCATATAGCTATCAAACCTCTTGTACCACTGTCTAGGAGACTGCTTTAGTCCATACAAGGACTTCTTCAACTTGCAAACATAGTCTTCTTTTCCAGGAACTTGGAAACCATCTGGATGAGTCATGTATATCTCCTCTTCCAACTCTCCATGTAGAAAAGCTGTCTTCACATCTAGTTGTTCAAGCTCCAGATTCTGATGTGCAACTATGGCTAGTAGCACCCTGATAGAAGTATGTCTGACCACAGGTGAGAAAATCTCATTGTAGTCTACTCCCTCTTTCTGATGGAACCCTCTTGCAACTACCCGAGCTTTATACTTAATGCCCTCAGCAGGTGACAACCCTTCTTTCTTCTTGAAACCCCATTTACAAGTGATGATCTTTCTCCCCTGAGGTCGTTTAGCCAATTCCCAAGTCTGATTCTTGTGAAGTGACTCCATCTCATCTCCCATTGCAGCAAGCCATTGGGTAAACTCAGTACATGTAACTGCTTCCTTGTAGGTGGATGGCTCATAGGGATCCACCTCTTCAGCAACTTGAAGTGCATAAGCCACCATGTCCTCAAAATCATACCTTGTGGGGGGCTGCCCAAAATTTGCTCTCCTAGGTCGCTCATGAGCCAAACTATGCTAATTAACTGCCATTGGTTCTGTTTCTGAATGTAAGTGTTGATCTTCTTTTTGTGGTTCACTCTCATCTTGAGTGATTTGTTGCTCCACCTGTCTCTCAACACTACACTTTTCTGATACAATAGTAGACTTCACAGTAGGGTTAAACATACAATTTTCATCAAACACTACGTTTCTACTAAGTATAACCCTCTTTTCAGATGGAGACCAGATTCTAAAACCTTTAACCCCATCCCCATAGCCTGCAAACACTCATTTTTTAGCTCTTGGTTCTAACTTACCCTCACTTACATGATAATAAGCAGTACACCCAAAAACCCTCAGATTGGAGTAATCAGCAGACTTACCAGACCACATCTCATAAGGTGTTTTAAAATGTATACCTGTGTGAGGTCCGCGATTTATCAGAAAACATGCAGTACTCACTGCTTCTGCCCAGAACTTTCTTTCTAATCCAGCATTAGAGAACATGCACCTTGCTCTCTCCAGAAGTGTCTGATTCATACGTTCTGCTACACCATTTTGCTGTGGTGTATTCCGGACGGTATGATGTCTCGCAATACCTTCAGAGTTGCAGAACTCATTAAATTCAGCAGAACAGAATTCCAGACCATTATCAGTTCGCAGCCTCTTGATCTTCTTCCCTGTTTGATTTTCCACTAATGCCTTCTACTGCTTGAAGTTCTTGAAAGCGTCACTTTTATGCTTCATTACGAATACCCAAGTCATTCTTGAGTAGTTATCAATCATAGACAGAAAATATTTGTGACCTCCCAAAGAAACAACACGAGAAGGACCCCAACAATCAGAATGGATATAATCAAGCGTGCCATTAGTTCTATGAATTGCTTTAGGAAACTTGCTGCGATGTAGCTTCCCGAAAATACAGTGTTCACAGAAACCAAAATCCTTTACCTTGTGGCCACCAAGAAGATCTTGTTTTGACAGTGTTTGCATCCCTCTTTCACTCATATGACCGAGTCTCATATGCCATAGCTTGGTCATATCATCCTTGTGAACATCTGATGATGCAACAGCAGCAGAATCTGACAGTGTAGAACCTTGCAAAATATACAAAGTACCCCGCTGGAAACCTTTTAGAACCACATTAGAACCCTTGTAGACTTTCAGAACTCCACCTTCACCATTGTACCTGAACCCTTTACTGTCTAGTAGACCCAAAGAGATCAAATTCTTCGTCATGTGTGGAGCATGCCTAACATCATTCAATGTACAGAATTTACCGTCATGTGTTCTTATTTTGATTGAGCCTATTCCAACCATCTTGCGTGGAGAACTGTCAGCCATAGAGATATTGCCTCCATCTATCTGCTCATAGGTTGAAAACCACTCCCTGCGTGGACATATGTGATGAGACGCCCCAGTATCTAAAATCCATACATCCCTGTGATATGTGTCTGCATCTACAGCTAGGGCATATCCCTCTTCAGAATCGGCATCATCATCTACTACAGCAGCAGTACCAGAAGCTTTTTCATGCTGCTTCTTCTTCTTTGGACATTCGTTTTTCTAATGTCCCTTCTCTTTACAATAGTTACAGACGTCATTAGATTTGGGACCCTTTGAAACTGGTTTCTTGAATGTCTTCTTCCTCCCCGAGTTTCCCTGTCCCATACTTCCACTAGCTACCAAACCAACAGCCTGACTGTCTGAACTTGTACCGGTCGCCTTATGACGCATCTCTCTAGTATGAAGAGATGATCTAACCTCTTCCAGGGTCAGAGTATCTCTCCCACCAATAAGAGAATCCACAAAATTCTCATACGACAAAGGTAGAGATACCAACAGAATTAAGGCAGCATCCTCATCATCAAGTTTAACATCAATGTTACGTAACTCTAATAGAATTGTGTTTAACTGATCTAAATGATCTCTTAGAGTCGTACCTTCTTCCATTCGCAGATTGAACAGACGTCGCTTTAGAAGCAACTTGTTGGTTAAAGACTTCGTCATGTATATACTCTCAAGCTTCAACCACAAACCAGCCGCAATTTCCTCCTCTGCGACCTCGGTGATGATATCATCTGCAAGACACAACAAGATTGACGAGTGTGCCTTCTCCTCCAGAATGGTCATCTCAACGTCTTCTGGATCCACCGACTTCTTCACAAGCGGCGCTCACATCTCTTGTTGTTTTAACAAGGCTCGCATCTTGATCTGCCATAAACTGAAACTGTTTCTCCCCGTGAATTTATCAATCTTCACGTTTAAACCAGACATTTTTTCTTACCAGAATTCAGACCTAGCCTGAAGCTCCGATACCAATTTGTTGTAACGAATGTAAGAAAGAACACAGAATTACGTGGTTCACCAACGATGTGTTGGCTACGTCCACGGACAAAAGAGAGCAGTTTATTTATCTTGAGGAAAACAGAATACTGAATACAATTAGGTTTAGGATGTTTATATACTAAACCCAAAAGGAAAACCTAGCCCAACATAACAGATATCGTGGGCCTAACAATATGGTATTGACTATGATGAGATCCCCGCCTCTGTCAGCGCCACCAGATGACTAGTTCAAGGCATATACTAACAATATGGTATAGACTATGATGAGACTTTTGCACCTGCTGCTAAGATGAACACTATCCGGGTCCTGTTGTCCTTTGCTGCTAGTTTAAAGTTTAAACTGGCCACTCCGACATTTTAATGTCAAGAATACATTCCTTCATGGAGAGTTACTTGAGGAGGTATACATGAATCTTCCACCTGGGTATGTAATTGCTACTCCTGGTAACTTTGTATGCAAATTGAAAAAATCTTTATATGTTCTCAAACAGTCACCTCGTGTTTGGTATGGGCGGTTCTCACAGTTCATGCGAAAAATTGGTTACAAACAGAGCAATTCAGATCGCACATTGTTTCTTAAACATCAACAAAGAAATGTATCAACTCTGATTATCTATGTTGATGATATGGTAATCACTAGTAATGATTATGTGGAAATGGACAGATTACAGAAGTAGTTAGCTTCTGAGTTTGAAATGAAAGATTTAGGTGAACTCAAGTACTTATTGGGCATTGAGGTAGCCAGGAGGAGAGAAGGGATTTACCTGTGTCAGAGAAAGTACATTCTTGATTTACTGGCAGAGACTGGTATGTTAGATTTTACACCTGTTGATACTCATATCAAGCAAAATCATCGTTTAGCAGAATATCCAGATCAGGTACCTACTGATCGAGCTCGTTATCAGAGACTAGTTGGGCGTTTAATTTATTTGATCCATACTAGACCAGATGTTGCCTATGCAGTGAGTGTGGTAAGACAGTTCATGCATAATCCGAGTGAAGATCACATGGATATGCTATTGTGAGAATTTTAAGGTATTTGAAATCAGCTCTAGGGAGAGGAGTGATGTTTTCTAAACACAACGATATTCTTGAAGTTTGTGGCTTCACAGATGCAGATTGGGCTGGAAATATCACAGACAGGAAGTCGACATCAGGTTACTTTACCTTTGTCGGAGGTAATCTTGTTACATGGAAGAGTAAGAAACAGAAAATAGTGGCATGATCTAGTGCAGGTGTGTGTGAACTGCTATGGTTGAGAAACTTATTACTTGATTTGGGCTTCAAGCTAAAAAGTACCATGAAACTGTACTGTGACAACCGAGCAGCGATTGATATTTCACAAAATCCAGTGCAACATGATCGCACTAAACATGTACATGTTGATCGTCACTTCATAAAAGAAAAGTTTGATACAGATCTTATTAGCTTTCCTTTTATTCCTACGGAAGAGCAGCTGACACATATGTTAAGTAAATGTGTTTCCAGAAAGGCCTTTTATGACTCACTTAGCAAGTTGGACATTGTTGATATATATGCGCCAACTTAAGGGGGAGTGTTAACATGTGTCAATGTGAAAAGCATGGCACACAATCTTGACAAAGCACAGCACACAATCTTCACAAAGAGAGCTATATATCTTTACCATTGACAAAGTTATCCATGACTTCAATGCATCAATAACTCCCAACTGTAATATTGGTAGAATAGTTTTGATAATAGCTCTATATAAAAGCAGCTTTGTAAACCTGTAAAGATGTAGAAGAATACAAGTCTATATGAATCTGGTTTCACTTTCCCTTGATTCCATTTAGTTCAACTGGTGATACATTGAACTTGTGAGGAGAGAAGTAGGTGTTGAAGTGTTTTGAATGTTATTTGTTGAGATTACGCTATGATAGTTGATAGATCTGTCGCTTCGGGGAAATGGTATGTCAGTGTCATGAATTGGCCTATTAGTTCCACTAATCTCTGTTGCCTGATTTTTTTATTTTTTTTTTCTTTTCTAGAGTTGAATTAATACTACTTTTATCAGTTTTACGTAGGTTAAAACTTGGTGGTATTTGTTTTACATCTTTTCAGGTACCCGATATGGTGCTAGCCAGAGGAAGCAGATTAAGAAGATGCAGGTCTGTCAGCACACAAACTACTTCTGCGAATTTTGTGGCAAGGTATTTACACTTTGTGTCCTCCATCCATACTACCCCTACCTCGGAGGTGCGATGCCCTACGTAATCTCCTCCAAGAAGCCCTCTCAAAAACAACCCAGAAAAGACTATGGTAACATTATTGTTTTAGGTAATCAAGTTAGTGGAAACAAAGGAAACCGTAATGGACAGTTCTCTGTTGGCAACAATAGAGAGAAGACTTGGAAATGTTAAACAAGCCTTTATATATGTATGTGTATGCATTTGTCTGAATAAATGTATATGGACAAACTACTGGTCACTTCTTATACATTTAGAGTTTCGACAGTTTAGTCATCGTTTTTTCAATTTCAATTGATCACTCCTCATAGTCTCAATTTTCGACCAATTGATTAGATATTTTCCACTATCAGTTCTTTCAACTAAGAGCATTACACATTCTTACAAATCCTGCCTTCACATTTAATCTCGTTTGAAAACAGGCCATATACTGAAAAACCAAATCCAACAAAAAACGTACACCAGAACCTATCACCAACACGTATCAGACCCTTGGCAATCAAAAGAATCAAATCCAACAAGCTATCAAAACACATGCTTCATGATTCTATTGTAATAAGACACATTTGAAAACAGAGTAGCAACTTATATCAAACATAGGGAAAACAAACCAAAACATTGGGATCCATAACGTATACTTGCAATTCCAAACTTGGACCTTGTGTTTAATTTTATCTAACACCTCCTGTTTTTGCTTCCTTTTTTTTTTTCTTTTGTTTTTCATTTTTTTTTTACTGTTTAGATTGAAAATAAGAAAATAATACCAAGACTCTAACTAATCTAATCACAGTCACTATTCTCCATCGATCGCAAACCCAATTCTTCTGATCCTTGTCCTAATTAATCAAACCCTAATTAATCAGACGCCCAAAACCGTAACTCCATAATTACCCACCCCTAATTGATTTCCAAAACCCAAATCCTCAAACCCATTTGTTCTTCACTCACAGTCGAAAACAATCTAAGTCACTCAACTACAACCAGATCAAAAATCATATCCCACACGTCGACAAAATCAAATTCCATCTCACAATCATCCTCCATTTCATCGCAAACAAAGACATAACCGTCATCAAAATCATCGTCGTCCAAATACTCACCCGGTACAAGATCCGGCACACTCAGTGGAATTTCGATCGGAGCACCGCCATCGGCGACGGGAGCCCACAAGTCGAGCGGTTGGGTCGACATGGTGAAATTAGAAGGAGAATTATCAGAAAGAGCAAACCGTAATTGTTTTGGTTTCCAGAAAACAATTGATCGCTTTGTGAGTTGAGAGCAGAGTGGGTTAATGAGTCTCGGTGGCGTATCTATTTATACACTTTTCCATCTAGCCTCGTCAATTAATTTTTATTTTTAAATCATAATTGGAATTTGTTTCCTGGATAATAATAAAAATTGGCCGTTATCTTGTTTTCATTAGCCAATTTTTATTATTGGTCGCTTTCTTTTAAAAAAAAAACTTTATCAGCTAACAAAATTCAACGATATTCAAGGAAGGTTAATTCCGTAACTTCCGTGTTGTGTCTTGTCCTAATAAGGCTAGTAGTCTAGATTTTTTATTAGATATGGAATCACTGATTACCAGAGATACTTGATGTAATGTCTATATAAAAGTCTCTTTATCAATCAATAAAGACACAGTTTTTCTATCATTCTTTTATCTTAGAACACGTTATCAAACACGTTGCTCTACCCTACCGTCTAATAGCCCTAAAAAAAAAAAAAAAAAACCCTAATTCTGAATTTTTCTTTTCCGAAACTCTAGCCCCACCGCCGGTCGTCGTTTCTTCCTTTCGGCACCGTCGGTCTCCTCTCGGCAGCACCTGCGCTGCCGGCCTGCCTTCTACCGCACCGCATCTGCAGCCCCCCCTACCGACCGACCTCTCGGCGGCCCTTGAGTGCTTCCTCTAGCACGCAAACCTCGAAGGCCAAGATTGCTCGCAAGCCAAGCAAACGCCCTTCAAGGCCTACTTCGTTGCTGAGAAGAAATCAAGAAAAGTCGAAGAAAACAAGCTTCCTCCAAAGTTAAGTTTCCTTCGATCAAGCTTCAATTGAAGAGGTAAATATTTTATAAACGTTCCCGCTTCTGAATTTCAATTGTTGGGTTTTGTTTTCTTCCGGGACCTTCTCGTGTCCCTGCTTCCTCATCCCGATTCTATCTCTTCTCGGGACGGCATACGGGGATTTCGTCACCCCGGTGCCAACGTTTTTGGGGTAACGGTGATGTTACCGGCCACCGTTATGCTTGTGACTGTGATGTTACTGTGAACCATAACGTCTCTTTTTCAAAAGAAAATAAAGGGAAGATATCGATTGTGACTTGATGTCACATTATGCATCGATTTATGTGACCATAATATATCTTGGCACTGTTCTAAAAAAAAAAAATCAAACTTGATTAGTATTCAAAATACTAACGTCTCCCTAACTGTGTTTTGTAGATGGCTGACACTCAGCGTCAAGAATTCAACATCTTGGATGTCTAAGGCAAGGAATACAAGAGGTAGGTCTCAGATATTGAGAACACCTTCATTGGCAAAAGATATACGGCCACCATTGTCCCTCCTGAGGATGAAAATTTGCAAGCTTCTCCTGAACTGAAAGCTCAGACCCTGATGTTTCTCAGGCGCCATATCCATCCAACGCTCAAGAAGCAATACCTGAGGAAAACCGATCTCAAAGAGCTATGGGACATCCTCAAAGACCGCTTCGACAATGTGCATGACGCACAGCTCCCTGACCTTCTGTCAGATTGGGAGCAAATCCGGTTATTGGATTTTGATTCTGTACAGGAATACTATCAGACTATGCTGAATTTACAGTCTGATCTGTGCTTTTGTGGGGTCGACAAGACCGACGATGATATGATGGAGAAGACTTTCACGACGTTCCCAGAATCTGCATCTATGTTGTCGCATTAGTACCGCGATCTCCGTGAGAAAGGCACCATCAAGACCTTCAGTGATTTGATGAATGTGTTTCAAAGAAATGAGAGGTATCATGAGTTGATTCTTACTATCAACAAAAGGCCTAGAGGTCCGAAATTCTTAGCAGAATCTCATCAAGCCTGTGGTAGGGCTCCTAAGCCTAAGAATCAACCTCGCGAACGTCAAACACCACCACCACATGCGCCAAGAGCAACACGTGGAGGAAGAGGAGGCGCCGGCCCTAGCCGGAACCTCACATGGAAATGGGACGGCGGCGGTGCCACCGCTCCTAGAGGGGGGAACCGGTTTGGTTCCGGCCCAAAGCGTGGTGGCCACGCCTCAAGCTCAACTTTGGCTTCTTGCTTCAAATGCGGCTCCAAGAATCACTTTCAACGTGATTGCAAAGCAAGTAGAGATGTCCAAGCTGCTTACAAGAAACACAAGCAATACATGGAACAAGAAACAAACTATGTAGGAGACTTTGAAGAAGCAGAGTACGATGAAGAAGATACCAACTTCACCGTCGATGACTTCCAACCTACTAAGAAACGTAGGACTAAGGAGTATGATACTCCAGATTATGAATAAGTATTTCTTAGGTCATGAGATACATGTTCAAGTTTTGATTTGATTATTTTGGCTTGTTTTAGTTATAGTTCCGACTTTGTTTGATAAGTCGTTTATTTTTAGAACATCTTTGATGTACTTTTGAGTTGTCATCAATAAAATTTCGCTTATTCAATGTTGGATTCGAAATTTTTACATCCCTATGAAAGCAAAATTGGTTCAATACGTCCAATTCTCTATGGCATAATTATTTTGAGTTCACCATGTTTTTGGTGATGTTAACTCATATCCGAAACAAAATCACAAAGAAAAAACGAGAGAATCGCGTAAATCGCGAGTAAATACCCGGCCTTGATCTCGGCAGCAGGTCCCGCTCGCCTAGGCCACTCGGCCGCCTAGCTGCGTCCCGGCAGCAAGCCCCGCTCGCCAAGGCCACTCGGCCGCCTGACTGCGCCTCGGCACCGGGCCTCGCTCGCCTAGGCCACTCGGCCGCCTGGCTACAACTCGGCAGCAGGCCTCGCTAGCCTAGGCAACTCGGCAACCAGACAACGCACCTCGATAGCATGCCTTGACAGCCCTTTAGCAACCCGGCATCATGCCGGCTTGACACCGAACCCGGTTTTCATCTTCCGCCTCGGACACGTCTCGACTTTTGTCCCGACACGTCCTCGGCCATGAACCCGGCTTTGCAACCAACATCGATAGCCTATCGAAAAATCCAACTTTTGCATAATGGCTTGGCAACGACTTGTCTCTGGACTCGACATGCTTCGGCTTTAGCTCAACTATCGCATCGTATTGCCTCCATGCCTGACTGGCCATCACCTCTCAACTTGCTTCGGTTCGGCTTCAGGGTGGCTTTGGCCTTGCCTCAACTTAGGCTTTGGCTTGGCCCCGACCTTTGCCTTGGCTCGGCCACGCCCCCTCTATGACGGAATCCGGTCTCACTCTCTATTCTAGGCTATGTTCTCTGTCCATGTTCGTATTCGGTGATTAACATAAGGCTTGTCTCTTTATCTAAAGTGATATTGATACCATGGCTATGTTATCAGCCCTCATATATTTCGTTTTGTGATGATATATTGCTTCAATACACTTATTTTAAAAGTGTTCGCCACAGTCTCAAATAGACACTTGATTCAATTTAAGTTGTTTTTTGTAGATGTCTCAAGGCGAGATCGAGTGTTTGTTGGATTGTGCAACGACTCACACGATTCTGAGGAATCGGCAATTGTTTTCGGATTTTTCACCAAGAAAATCGTCATTATCTACGATGACAGGAACCGGACCCGTTATTAAGGGTCGTGGTACTGCTCAATTCTTATTGTCAAATGGCACTGAAATTCGGGTAGAGGACGCCCTATATGCGCCTAAGGCGTCAAGAACCTTGCTAGCTTTCAAGGATGTGCGTGACAACAATTATCACCTCAGCACTTATGTTGAAGATGGAACTGAATATCTGTTGATCATCTCCACTGAGAATCTGCGCACTCGCATTGCGGAGAAGTGTAAGCGCGTTCGAAACGGCATGTATTTTACAACCATTCGAGCCAATGAATCCCATGTTGTTGTCCTATGCGATTCAGATGCTTACAAGCTTTGGCATGACAGACTCGGTCATCCGGGTCGTGATCTGATGATTCGTGTTTTGAAATGCTCCCACGGACATCCGTTTTTCAGATCACAGAAGCAAAAAGGAAACCAGAAAACTGGACACAACCGAGCCGACGCCGTGCAAGGGCGCCTCGGCCTCGGTTCGGCAGCCTCTCGGCTCCAAGGAGAGGTTCAGCCTCCTCCTGCTTCTCATGCCTCTATAGCGATGTCCAATGCTCATCATTCGTTTTGCAAAGCTTGTTCACTAGCAAAACTTCAAGCAAGACCATCTTTCGCTATTGATAAGAAACAAAATATTTCGTTCCTACAACGAATTCACGGTGATATCTGTGGACCTATAACACCAGAATGTGGACCATTTCGATATTTTATGGTTCTGGTTGATGCGTTGACACGTTGGTCACATGTCGCGTTGTTGTCCACGAGGAATGTTGCATTTACTAAACTCCTAGCTCAAATCATTAAGCTTTGGGGTCACCACCCGGACAATCCGATTAAGTCTATCAGACTGGATAATGCTAGAGAGTTTACCTCAAAGTGTTTTGATGACTATTGCATGTCAGTTGGGATTGAAGTTGAACATCCTGTGCCCCACGTTCATTCTCAGAACAGTCTTGCAGAAGCCGCTATCAAGAGACTACAGCTTGTCGCTAGGTCCCTTGTCATGGCCACTAATTTGCCGGTATCGGCATGGGGATATGCAATATTACATGCAGTTATGCTTATTCATCTACTACCCACAGATAGCCAACCATTTAGTGCGTACTAGTTGGTAACTGGTTACGAGCCTGATATTTCGCATCTGCGTACTTTTGGTTGTGTTGTATATGTGCCTATCACGCCCTCCACTGCGTACCAAGATGGGTCCACAATGATGATTAACTATTTATGTTGGATATGAAGCACCAAAAATTGTCCGCTACATAGAGCCTATGACAGGTGATCCGTTTACTGCAAGATTTGCAGATGGTCACTTTAATGAGACATCATTCCCGCCGTTAGGGGGAGATGGGGCCGCATCCGTCCCTAATGAACGTCAGGAATTGACGTGGTTCTCTCCCACTATGTCTTATTATGATCCCCGTACATCTCAATGTGAGACTGAAATACAACGCATATTGGAACTACAAAAGGTTGCGGATTCGATGCCCGACTCCTTTACTGATATTGCGAAAGTGACAAGATCAACCATACCTGCTGCAAATGTACCTGCAAGGCTCAACATACCTCGCCATGCCCGAGCACGCGCCACCGGTCTCGGACCTGCAGCCCTAGGTGTCGTCGGCAGCCTAGGCTCGGCACCTCCAAGTGGAGGGCCGGCGTCGACTTCGGATCCTCCTAGAAAGAGGGGGAAACCAATCGGTTCCAAGGACAGTGTACCTAGAAAGAGAGTATGTGTCCAGGCACAAAGCGATCCGTTCATCATCGATACTGTGACACCGTCACAGGAGATTGTCTCCGACTATACCTATGTCCAAGAATCAACTCTGAATCATCTAGGGGACGCCTCAGACTCACCGTTGATGTTGGAGAATAAGGAAATCTCACTAAACTTCTTATGCATGCACAATCTTATGGAACGAAATTCCATGTACATCGATGATGCATTCGCCTACGCCGTTGCTCAAGAAATCATTGACGACGACGATATAGAACCCCGCACTGTTGATGAGTGTCAACGTAGGGCGGATTGGCCGAAGTGGGAAGAAGCAATCCAGGCTGAACTAGACTTTCTAAAGAAAAGGCAAGTATATATTCGGACCGGTTGTGCCTACACCGCCGAACGTGAAGCCTGTTGGACATAAATAGGTCCTTGTCAGGAAGCGCAATGAGAATGGTGAAGTCCAGCGATATAAAGCTCGACTCGTGGCACAAGGTTTTTCTCAACGCCCTGGAATTGATTATGAGGAGACGTATTCTCCGGTCATGGATATTATTACCTTCCGATACTTAATCAGTTTGGTAGTCTCAGAGAGACTTAATATGCAGCTTATGGATGTTGTAACAGCGTATCTTTATGGGGATCTAGATACGGAGATGTACATGAAAGTGCCAGAAGGACTTTCGTTACCCAAGTCAAGTGAGCAAAAACCACGAAGTTCATTTGCTATCAGGTTGAGACTATCTCTATATGGACTCCGACAATCTAATAGGATGTGGTACACACGGTTGAGTGATTACTTGATTGAGAAAGGATACAAAAATGATGAGTTGTGCCCTTGTGTGTTTATAAAGAGAACAAGTTCAGGATTTGCTATAGTCGTCGTCTATGTTGACGATATGAATATCATTGGAACTCTAGATGAGATCAATGAGACCGCGACCTATTTGAAATTCGAATTCGAGATGAAAGATCTGGGAAGGACTCGGTTTTGCCTAGGCTTAGAATTAGAGCACCGAAGTGGTGGAATCTTTGTACACCATTCTGCATATGTCCAAAAAATGCTCAGGCGATTTAATATGGACAAAGTTATGTATCCTACAGGCACTCTCATGGTCGTTAGAAGTCTGGATATCAACAAAGATCCCTTTCGTCCAAAAGAAGATGACGAAGAGGTCTTGGGAGCTGAATATCTGTATCTCAGTACAATTGGAGCTTTGTTATATCTAGCTGAGTGTACTAGGCCAGACATTACTTTCTTAGTGAACTTGTTAGCTAGATTTAGTTCGGCGCCAACACAACGTCATTGGGTTGGAATCAAGAACATCTTTCGATACCTTAAAGGGACCCTTGACATGGGCTTGTACTATCGATACACTCATCAGAATTCGGCACCTAGCCGATCCCTTGCATCCAAAGGCACCTACCGTGGCTCGGATCACCACCGGTCAGCTGCCAAGACCGGCCTCGGTTCGGCAGCACCCTGCCCAGTCGCTGCACCCGGCCTCGGTTCGGCCTCTAGCCGTACCGCCGCCGTATCCGCCAACGTATCCAAACCCGAGGATGCAAATTCGTGGTCTCGGTACGGTTTTGGCACTATCCCCTCCTACTCAGATACACCTAATAATGTGATGGTAGGATTCGCTAATACTGGATATTTGTCAGATCCACACAAAGGACGTTCTCAAACAGGTTATGTTTTTACCATTGGGAATACGGCGATATCTTAGAGATCAACCAACCAAACCCTTGTTGCTACCTCCTCGAACCATGCTGAGATCATTACACTACATGAAGCAGTCAAAGAGTGTGTTTGGCTTCGCTCAGTTATATCTCACATTCGAGAGTCTAGTGGACTTGAGTCTACTACGATTGGACCAACTTGCATATTCAAAGATAATGCAGCATGCATTGAGCAGATGAAGTTGGGATACATCAAGGGTGACAACACTAAACATATTTCGCCTAAGTTCTTCTACAATCAACAGCAACAAGAGAGTTTGAATATCCAAGTGAAGAAAGTCAGCTCAGAAGATAATACGGTTGATCTGTTTACCAAGTCTCTACCTAAAGCTACATTTGTGAAGCATGTAAAGCGCATTGGTATGTGTCGCTTATCCGAACTCAAAGACTGATTGACCATCAGGGGGGAGTTCTCGTCTAAACTTCAGGGGGAGTCTGGTTATGCATGTCTCACTTACTTGTAATTGGTGAGTTGTACTCTTTTTCCTTAGACCATGCTTTTATTTTTGCCCAAGAGGTTTTTGTTTGCTGGCAAAGGTTTTAAAGAGACAACAGTATATGCACCATTGAGGACGCGACACAAGGGGGAGTGTTCAAGGAAGGTTAATTCCGTAACTTCCGTGTTGTGTCTTGTCCTAATAAGGCTAGTAGTCTAGATTTTTTATTAGTTATGGAATCCCTGATTACTAGGGATACTTGATGTAATGCCTATATAAAGGTCTCCTTATCAATCAATAAAGACACAGTTTTCCTATCATTCTTTTATCCTAGAACAAACGAAGATTTATAGACTTAAAAAAAGAACCGTTTGTTTTTTTGGATTCACACTTTTTTTTTCAACTTGTGTTTTACTTTAATTCGTATTTTCATATATGGGCTGCAAAGTTTGGTCCGTAATGCTTGGATCGAGTTGATAGGCCCAAAAGTAAAACCCCTAGAAAGCGACCACTATATAAAACCAAATAAGGCGAAGATTGAAGGCTAGGCTGCTCAATTCGACGAAGTTTTCTAGGGTTTTAGCTCCTCCTCTTCCACACCCAAAGACATGGTACGGTACGTTTCCTTCTATTTCTAGGGTTCGATAAACTGTACTGATTTTGTTTCTGGATTACGAATCTCATCGAAATAGATCTCTGTTTTTCTTCCTCTGGAATTTTGATAATTGTACATTCAAATCTGATAGTGCTCAGTTGGAAGTGGTTGCTTTCGATTTTGGTGTTCAAATTGGGATTGCAAAATCAAATATTGAGTTACTGAAATCTTTTAAGATATGGGACTGTGTATCCTTTCATGTAGGCGATACAGGGTTTTAGTATATTTCCCAGTTTTATTTAATTTCAAAACAAGTTCAAATCTTATAAAGAGAAAAGGTAATCCAATACATTATTATTGTTAATGTCATCATGTTCAATCTTGCTCTTAGTTTCTGTGACTTGTGCATTGTCTTTTGATTATTGTTTGTTTATAGTATGTCAATTGAATTGAATCTTGGAGAGTAACAGCTTATATAAATGCCGCTATTATCTTTTATTATATATTTCTAAACGATTAGTATCATCTTGGTTCTGAGTCCTTGATTCCTGATATGTTATACAGACAAAGAGAACCAAGAAGGCTGGCATTGTCGGGAAGTATGGTAAGTGCTCGCTGGACTTTTCCTATAATTTTAATTTTAAGGGTGAAACATTCAACTTCTATTTCAATATAACTGGAATAGTTGACGTGGAACTCTATTCTTAAGTGATGATTGAGGCTTAGAGTATATGTGAATCACCATTTTTGAAAGTAGTAGTGCCGTAGTGGATAGGTGTTGGAGTACATTTCTAGAGATTTTGTGCTGGTAGGAGTCGTAGAACCATGCTGAAGTGCTAGTAGAACAATTGTGAAACCCCACTTGTCAGTGTGAGGAGAGAAGTAGATGTTGAAGTGTTTTGACTGTTATTTGTTGAGATTACGCTATGATAGATATGTGGCTTCAGGGAAATGGTATGTCAGTGTCATGAATTGGCCTATTAGTTCCTCTATTTTCTGTTGCCTGATTCTTTTTTCTTTTTTCTTTTCTAGAGTTGAATTAATACTCATGAAGTTATTTTGTTGAGTACTTTTATCAGTTTTATGTGGGTTAAAAGTTGGTGGTACTTTTAGGAACCCGATATGGTGCTAGTCTGAGAAAGCAGATTAAGAAGATGGAGGTCAGTCAGCACAGCAAATACTTCTGCGAATTTTGTGGCAAGGTATTTACACTTTGTGTGAGGGATTTCATTTAAAGTCGTGCAAACTATGTGAGAAGAGGGAAGGGTAATTAGACTATCTGTATGTAGTCCTAATGAAAGTGACCATTGCAGTATGCGGTGAAGAGAAAGGCTGTTGGAATCTGGGGTTGCAAAGACTGCGGCAAAGTAAAAGCTGGAGGTGCCTACACACTCAAGTAAGTGTTTTACTGTAATTGGCTGTATTTATGTCATTGTCTTTTTATTGGTGTTATAACTGCCAATATGGTCATACAATTGCAGTACTGCTGCTGCGGTGACAGTCCGGAGCACCATCCGAAGGCTCAGGGAGCAGACTGAGAGTTGAAGATGCAATATTATGTTTTTATTGTAACCTGGTGCGATATGTAAACCTGGTTAACCGGCTTGTATTTTGATGGATTCTGCTATGTACTTGTATGCTTTGACTGAGCAGAGTAGTGGGTTTGAGTAAATGGTAATCGCTTCCCTTGGACAATACTGGGATTGCAGATTTTAATTGCTTAAATGAGGTGGTTATTTGTCTAAACATGAGTAAATTTCCCGGATTTGTTTCATAGATTGTTTATTCTATACGAGTGTGCATCTGCTTCTATATAAACTTCCATGGTGATCAGTGGAAGTGAAACCAACTTGCAAAGGATTGGTTTTACCAAGTTAACTCAGAACCATCTAGTGGTCCTGCTAAACCTTCCTAACTGTATTTTTCTGAAGGGTGCCTATAAATTGTTCAGCAACTGTATGGCTCATTCACCAGTTGCAACTATAAATCAATTGCCAGCAGAAATTGACAATTGCAGATTTCATTGGTTATTGAATCTCCTTTTGACTTGTTAAAATACTATCATTCAGATACAACAGACTGGCTGAATCAAGATTTTACCAGAGACAAGCACCTATATTACGGCCCAGTTTGGGATTGCTGTGCTGTGAGCAGAATTGCTTTTGAATCTACTGTGAGTAGAATCAACTGAGGTGTTTGATAAACTGTTTTTAAAAGTATTGTGAGAACCAAAAAGCAATTTCGTGTGTTTGGTGATACAACAGATACAACAGACTGGCTGAATCAAGATTTTACCAGAGACAAGCACCTATATTACGGCCCAGTTTGGGATTGCTGTGCTGTGAGCAGAATTGCTTTTGAATCTACTGTGAGTAAAATCAGCTAAGGTGTTTGATAAACTGTTTTTAAAAGTGTTGTGAGAACCAAAAAGCAATTTCGTGTATTTGGTGAGTTATAAGTAAAAATTATTTTGAATGGTATAATGACAAAAATAAACATGATTATAAATTGATATTAAAATAAATAATTATTTCTTTTGTATGTAATTATAAAATTAATCCACAATATTACATAAGATTTCTTAACACCATAGTAAATGATTGATTATGATTTAATTAGATTAGTATATCACAATCTAAGAAAAACCAAATATTAACATTTGTTACAAATATAACTGATTCCTGCAAAAACATCTTTTACCCTGCTTCTCCAAAATCTACTTTTAAGAGAATCAATTCTTCTAAAATCAATTTTATACTTTTATGGGTTGTTACCAAACACTTAAGAACAGGTCCAGAATCACTTTTTATCCCAAAAGTAGCTTAGGAAGCAATCCCAAACTGGGCCTACATCTATCTCATCTATACAAAAACGCACTAACATTGCAACCGAAAATTAGTAAAGCACCCAAATGCTCTTTGGCCTTCCCACTTCCCTATGTACACAACCTAATAAGCGATGACAAGTAACTTGCAGATCCTCCCGAGTAGATGATCTCACAGCGGTCTCGAGGCAAAGACAATCTATGTAACATATAACTTGAACCGGCGTAAGAAAAGAAGTCATTAACAGCCTCCTGTTCTAAACTCAGATACATGCAATAATAAATAAGTTGTCGCCGAGGAGTTGTTTCACACTGGAATTGGAATATGGTCAGTGCTACTATTATGCTGCATTTGTTTTTGAACAGCTTTCACGGCTGCTACTCTAGCTGCATTGGCAGCCCTGTTGGCTGCAATGACAGCCCTGTTAACTCTTTCATCCACCTTTGCAACATCATAGGCTTTCTCCGCCACTATTCGTGCTTCCTAATCATAACACGAAAAAAAAACCTAATTAAGAAACAATTTTATTGACTAACAAGCATTACTATTAAACATAAATGGAGACAAATCATCAAAAATCTACACAGATGCACAAATTTGTAGTATGAATAGCACTTCCCAATTTACTGGACGTCCCCAAAGGCACATGTGTTATGAATTTATGACTAATAGTTCTGTTAAACTACACGTTTTTGTAGGTTTGTTGCTGCCGCTTGACAATAAAAGGTAAAAGATATCATACAGAAGGACGAGCGCAGAAAACAAAACAACAAATGTGCAGTCTTCACTGATGACTCATATCTTCAAGAAATCATATGATAAGGAAGATTTATCAAGCCAACAACTCTTCAGAAATCTTAGTGTTAAATTTTTTTAGCTACTCCAAAGAAGGGAATACTAAATCTCTTGTGCTTCTTTTAGTTGCAAATGCAAAAAAAATAAGTAGAGATCTTGCAGAACGATTTCATGTAATATCAAGTACCTGAACTGCATTAAGGACTTTGGAATGATTAACAGCAACAGGAGATACAGGAAATGTTGCATTCTGTGTGCTTGGAACATCAAGGACTCCATTTTGCCAGTGACCGGCTTGAGTCTCCCCATTTCTAAATGTGTACATACCGAGGCCTTGTCTTCTGCCCTCATGCCAGGCTCCCTCATAGTGATGACCATTTGCAAACTGATAGACCCCGAACCCATGCATTTTATCCGCAAAATACTCTCCAGCATAAGTGTCTCCATTTCTGAAGAAGTAACAAAATATATATTAGTTCTCCTACGTAAATACTGATATAGGGATGTGTCTTTAGCCCTCGGTATGATACCTATAAGTTATCTCCACTTTCTAGTTGATTAGAAAATTTCCAAAATCAATTCTTTCAGCTAGAATCTTGTGTTGATGAACTAATTACATTTTCAAAATAAGTTGACAATCCCAGCACCCAAAATCCCCAACATACTTGCAGCTCAGGATAATTTGGCCCCAAAGAAAACTCATGATTGTGGCTCATCCCTTAATGTAATATGACATCAATTTTATTTGTCAGGCTCTGTAGTACGTGCCAGAGACACAGTACCTTACGCAAGACTTACAAGCATAAGAAACCGCACATTATGGAGAAAACACGCAATTTACTGGAAACCAAATGGTAAAACGGTATCGGACCCATGGTAATCAAAATAATCAAATCTAACAAAATATCAAAACACATGCTTGATGATTCTAATGCTATTAAACAAATTTATAAGGTTATGTTGCTACTCTAACAAAACATCCAAAGCATTGAAATTCAGAAGCATCACAATCCACCGTTAACAACATTTACAATAACACTAAATTAAAAGATGGAAAACATATAAAATGGTTGCGGAAAACTACCTGAAATGGTAGTGACCAAGGCCATGCTTGACACCCCACTTGAACTCCCCTACATATCTACTCCCATCCTCACAAGTATGCACACCACACCCATGGCTCTGCCCATTAGACCATTCCCCAGCATAAACATCCCCAGTATAAAACCTATACACCCCGAAACCATGCCTAAGCCCCTGTCTATACTGCCCTCGGTACCGGCTCCCTCTCGCCCAAGTCTCTACACCATAGCCATCATACTTGTCATCCACCCAATCACCATCATACCTCCCACTCATATAATAGTAATACACCCCGCTGCCGGAACACTTGCCCTTATGAAACTCCCCCTCGTACACGTCCCCGTTGCTGTACACCTGCACCCAGCACCCCGACACGCCTCTCTTCTCCGCCTTGTGCCTCGACCCGATCGACCAGAACACCGGCAGAGGCGGGCGTGACAATGCTGTTGTAGATTTGAGTTTGATTGGAAACGACTTAGCAAGAAAGAGCCGAATGGAGGGGAGGCGAGGGAGGGCGAGGTTGAGAGAGAAGAGCAATGCGGAGGAGAAGGCGAAGGCGGAGAGGAAGTCGAGGACGAAGGAGTGACTGGGGTGGGAGACGAGGAAGTAGAAGAAGGGGAGTGAGAGGAGGAGGAAGAAGCGGCGGAGGCGGAGGGGAGGTGGGGGTTGAGGGGAGGAGTGGTGATGGAGTTTGTAGAGGGTTGGGGATTTGACTAAAGATGAAGAAGGGGTTTGTGTGAGAAGGGGACGCTTGTAAGGGAGTGGAGATTCATTAAGGGATGGGTAAAAGATGGAGGCGAAAGGGGAAGGAGTGAGGGGGTTGTAATCGGAAGAGAGGCCGCTGCTTTCTTTTCCGATCTGAGCTTCTGATTTCTTCTGATGCATTACATACGCGTGACAAATTGTCAGAAACTGTGGAGCCAAACATACAAGTAAGAAGTTTGAGATGAGACCTTAAGAGGCTTTTTTGGGATTTTGAATTTGTGGGGATGGGAGAGGAAAGCGGTGAGTATATGGGAGAGAGTGGAGGAGTGTGGTGTGCTAATGATGAAGATCGTTCTTTGGTTTCTAGTTTTGAAAATGCAGGGAAGGAAAGGAAGGTGGAGTTTTGAGAGAGAGACGGCGGACCCCACAGAAGTGTGGGTGTAAATACATATCACCGAGGTTTAAAATCTCTGCGATATATCCGATATCTCTACCGATATCTCTTTTTTTCGGCCGACCGATATATCTTTGAGGTAAATATATTCTCTTTTCCCGTATCTACGATATATCTCCGATAACTTAAAATATCTCCGATATTTAAGATATTTACGATATATCTCCGATATTTTAACAAAATATCTGTAAAATTTTCTAAAAATTATTTTTTTTCTCAAAATTCGAGAATGTTTAAGAGAAGAGTAATTGAATAAGTAATCAGTGATCACCTCGAGGGATACAAAAAAAATTGAGTACTCCGAATTCCCTTTAAAGGAAATCCAGATGAGAGAAATGACAAACAGTCTTGATAAATATTGGTGAGGAGTGTTCTCCTCGAGGAATATGTAAGAAAGTACGAAAGAAGTAATCACCTCGATTGCTCAAATAAGTAATCGTCTCGAGTTCTCGAATCAGTAATCGCCTCGAGTGCTCAAATAAGTAATCTCATCGAGTTCTCGAAAAAGTAATCGTCTCATGGACTCATAATTAGTAATCGCTTCGAGTTCTCGAAAAAGTAATCGTCTCGAGTTCTCGAATTAGTAATCATATCGAATTCTGGAATAAGTAATAGCCTCGAGTGTTCGAAGAAAAAAAAAACAGTTTACATATGAAAGTAATTTTGATCATATCACTCAAGATGAAGACCACGGATCTAGAGAAGCTCGTCATGGTGCGCAAAAGCAGAATCGGCATGGCAGTATGACTAAATGTGCAATTGATGATCAAAGTACCCCATCAGATGTTGCTTCAGTTTTCTTAAGTTTTGTATCTATCAGTTTAGGCACAGAGTGTAGTGGGACGTCAAATGAATCGCATGAAGGCAACAATCAATTTGGTTATAATATTTTTGAATATAGTCAATATATATGGAGAAGTGCATGACCAATCATATAGTTGGATTCATCCTTATTATCCCATTATAGGAGATACCGTCGGCAGTTCTAAAAAGATATATGATTATCATATTAATCACTACAATTCTTACTATATGGGTCAAATGTCTTATTCAGATTATTGTACTTTCGTAGATCAGCATGGGGAATTTGAAGCACCTAAAGTCTCTTTTTGGTACTAAATGAAGCTATTATTTGTATGTATTTATGATTTTATATGTAAAATGAATAAATTTTATATTTAAATAAAAAAAAATCTTTCCGAATATCTCTGATATCTCCGATATCTCTTTTTTTCGGCCGACCGATATCTCTACCGATATCGACATTTTAATCCTTGCATATGACAACTCGAAGCGACAAAAGTTACGGTGAAAGGGTAAAATTTTCCTTTTTTTGTTACTTTGTTTTTTTTACTTACTGTGTTTGATTTTAAGAAAGTAAATACGCGTATACTAAGAGGGAGTATAGGGGTTAAAAATAAGGGGGTACTCTACCTAAAAATAGGGAGATGCACGAGTCGAGGAAACTTGTGTAGGGGGGTACTCACTTTTAATAGGTTTAGACTTTGACGAGTTCGTTTTAGGAGACTCTCGTGTTTTTTTTGTTTTATTTTTTACGTTTTAGGGACTAATTTTAGAGGCGATTATTAGGGTAGTTGTAAGTGATAAGACGTGTGGGAAGTAATAACGCGGATGTTGACAGTTAAAAATAGGTTTACTATGTTAAAGAATCATTTTTTACTAACGGTATAAGATTATACAAGGTATAAATCTTAAATTTGACAACAATAAAAAAAAAGGTACTGGTCCATTTGAATTTGCGCACCAAGGATAGTGCAAATTGTATATGTTGTTCATTCAATTGTATAATCCGAGTTTTTTTGAGTGAGAAATTATTAATTTATTATTACAGAAGTAAAATGAAACAATATATATCGTTTTCGCATACATATGTATATTACGCAAAAATGTGAAACTTTTAATTTTATGTCAATTCACAACTAACAAAATTGTTGAGAGTTGGCTAAAAGACATATTTAGATTGCATAGAATTGGTAAGCTTAGAGAGCAATCTAGTACAAAGTATAAGATTACGATATCATACAAACCAGAAGAATGTAACGAATTCATGTCCCACATGTCTTCATGTTTCTTCAAGATCTGTATTCTACTATCTACAAGATTGCTCATGTTTCTTGTATAATACCAACCATAAACATGTAGTGAATTCACTCAATTGTATTTGCTCTCCCTCGATCATAAAACATTTCAATCCCCCCACTCCAATATGGAGTCTCTAGCTAGCAATACGCCAATCCTTGCCTTCTTATCCAGAAATTGACATGAGATGACCAAACGAAAGCAACTAGATGTAGAAAATTTTACAGATATGGGGGTGACAGAGTTTTCTAATCATCACAACATATTGAAATAGCCAACTCATACTTTGCTACTTGACCAATAGTTCTTGGCAAGAAAAGATCAGTGCTCCACTCAATTTGAGCAGCTTTTGTTTGTAAAAAAGATACAATGTGAGAGAGGTAATATAAAGCTTCAATTTGGCCATTGGGGCATATTATTGCTGTTTTTGTGAAATTGGGTAAGAGAGTGGCATTCACCATTTTAGAATCGATTTGTATTGTTTTGCACCAAACTCAATAATACTCAAAAGGTAGATGAATTTGTGAAACGAATCGATCAGCTAGATTATTCCGTCGTCCATATTTCATTTAATTTGGTCTGCTGAGATGAGTCTCTCATTCATTAATGAGAGATTATGAAATTTTGTTTGACAATCTCAGAGTACTCCAAAGGCTTCCTACGACACATATGAAATGATTCAACCATCCATTTCATTTCATACAAACAAAGGAAATATTCTTGTTTCCCGTCCCATGGTTTTGTTCCTCCATTAATTCTAATGGTTTTCTTGTCTGAATTCTAATGATTTGGACAAGTTCAATCCTAAATTTGAAGAATGTATGGGACTAGTTGGTTTGACAAAAAACATACCCAGTTTTCCATTCTCAGTTGGTTTTGATGAAAGCATTCAAATTATCGAGTAGGATCTGTCTATGTTGGAAGACTTCAATTTGACTAGACATCTCTTTGGTTCATGGATTTCAAACTTGTGTGTAATACTCTTTGAACAATAATCAACAAAATGTTGTTATCAAATTAATATGCATATCAACCTAGAAGAAGCTAGCTATATAAATATATAACAAGTTCATGAAGCTCAAAATTGTGTAGTACCACACTTGGAACATGATAAAATCATTGAAGGATTTGAAGCATCCCCCCTCCCTAATTAACAAATTATAACTTGTTAGAAACAGTTAGTCCCTATTTTGTTTTGGTTACATTTGGAAGAATCTTCTCTTTTAACCTATCTCAAAAGGTAGATTCTTCACGTTTAGTAAACTTGTCGTACCTATATTTTTATTTTTGAAAATAAAAAAATATAGTGAAAATATATTCGTTAAGATATTTTTCAAAACACATAAAATGAAAATTGAAAAATATTTTCAATTAACAAAGAAAATAACGTTCTCACTTTTTCATTTTCTCATTCTAATTTTTTAAATTTTTGTTGTTTATGCAACAACCTTCGAGCATATATTGCAATACCTCTTTCTCTACTTGTATATTAAGTTATTGACTGGGCAATGTCTGCAGGTGATGGCATGCTAATTCAAATTTGAAGAGAGCTCTTTGAATTTGAAATATGGCACCTCTGGTGGTTAGGAACCGAATCTTCTTATTTTTTCTCCTTCAAGAAAAGTCAAGGGTTTCAAGCTATATACAGGTAGACCACTAGCATTTATGCAATTAAAAGGAAGAAAGGATGTTTCGATCACAATGTGACATTTAGTCTTTCAGCATAAGTTTATCTTTTATAAGTGAGAAGAAATTCGCCATAGACAGGTTGTGGCTGTGAATTGTTGATTTGATAAAAGAAATGATTGTCATAATTTTGTATATTCTCTTTGAATTTAACTTCGTTCATAGTGTAAAATTTTAGGTATTCCGTCATGTTTATATTTGATTCATAAAAAAATAATTGAAATTAAGAGATATGATTCTTGCCCCTAAAAAAAAAGTGTGACATTGCAATGATTACTAATGTGTTCTTGTCTTTTCCTTAAAAAAAAAAACAAACAAAAATAAAAAACTGAAATTCTCTCTCCAGATAATGATGGGTAATGAAGGTTTCTCTTGGCACTCTGGAGCCAAAATTCAACCTCTGCCGTCCCTTGTTGCATTTGACTCAATGATCATGCTTGTTATCTACCTAATGTGGAGGCATTATGAAATTTTATTAGTTGGCCTCTGAGATGGGTTCATTTGTTTGAATGAAATTGGATTTGTTATTCAAAACTTGGGAGATTTATGACAAATGGTTGTTGAAATACATACATCATGTGTTTGTTTAAATAAAGAACAAACAGGAGAGCTGAGTTGACATCAAACATTTTGGCCACTTCGATGTCGTCGTTGAAAGTTTGATTTTCCCAAGGAGAGTTGCAAGGGTGCAAAACATTAAACAAAGCCCTTGTTGCCGTTTTGAACTGAGCATCATTATTCCCTAAAACATATACAAAACATAAGAAAAATCCATATGGAATAACCATATTTTTCTTTTCCAACACAACCTCAGGACCTCCTATCTCCCCTTTCCCATACAAACCGTAGCTTGAACAACAAATATTCTGTTCCCGTTACCATTTCTTTCATCCTCGCGACCATAAACGAAGTAGAGTGTGTGTTTTGAACTATATTTGCAACCCAAACAAGCCAGTCTGGCAAGTAAAGGGGCGCAAATTCGTTGATCCAAGTCTTGGATGAAGATCCTATCAGCTTCTACACACTCATATTCACAGTAGCAAAAGGATGAAGAATAATGTAGTGACGCCTGATAAGTATTATGGCTGCTTTGTTCTCAAAACCACAATTCATCAATGTGCCTTCATCTTCTCCTCAAAGCTCTAGACATGCCTGGAAAATTAAAAAAGAAACTTCCTGTTTTTAATCTTGAACATAAGTTTAAATTCACAACCTTCATGTAGTATTCCTTAAAGACTTACTATTCTTAGGAAAGCTGTGTAAAGAGGGACTGTATCTATTACAAAATGCAGTCGACAGACAGAACTGAAGCATGATTAATCATAGTAAAAGGAATGAAAAACCAGGAACTGCAAATGTGAAGCCCATCAATCTCAATCACAAAAATAAATAATCTTACAAGTGCTCTGTAAATTTCACAATTAAATTCAAAGACAGGTTTGCTCCTCTAATAGGGCAATTTGCTCTTTAAACATTTTCAATGGTAGATCACTCTTCGTCCATTAGGAGCTACAGCAGCTCCCCTCACTTCTTGCACCCATGCCTTAATCAATGGAAGCATGAAGCATGAAGCATGAAGCAAGATAAGGACCAAGGATGGTCAATTGGAGATCTCATCACAAGTTACAAAGTTTACAGCATGCCTATGGTTTGTGGAGCTTGAAGCCGAAAACTCTCGGAACATAACTCTGTGAAGCCTTTTGCGGTTTAAGGTGTCCATATGTCATCAAGAATAGGTGCGGAAAGGTGGTGCCAAAATAAGCTCCATCAATATCTTCAAATGTTAAAGAAACAGACATATAATCTGACCGCTAAACTAAATTAGAGACTGAATATGGAAAACGTAGACATTTCAAATTTACTTTCAATTACAATTAGTCTAAGCAAGGAGTTCATATATCCTAACCACATTCATTTATGTGCTTGCCATATAATACCTCACTTGGACCCACCAACACACATTCACATGTCCACAATCTCAATAATATCATGTCACACTTGATGGTGAAGAAAATGAACCTCCACACTACATGTTCCTCCTAGTTTCCAATTATTTCAATTACAGTTGATATGTTTAACTTAATACCATAAACGATATGACCATTCCCCTACCCAGACAAAAACATTCTGTTCTTTAATTTCAATTTCGATTGCTAAAAAAGCGAAGCTTAGTAGCACAGACATGGAATGACACTATGGGCTCATTATCTGTCGAAGTAGATTTTCAAGAAATTGCACTAATTTGCGCACCAACAAAGGGAACAGAAAACTGCTAAACATTCCTCATACCATAAGCAACCAGAATAACATGAAATTAGAAGAGAAAACAGAACGGAAAATCAGAAATCATGCAGATACAAACACCATCAAACTTAAACTGCAAAGAACCAAAAAGTTTGGAGTTCAGAAAAAGGATGCATCAATCAATTAGAATGCAAAATCTTAGTTGCACATGTTGACATCTAAGAAAAAAAAAAGGATACTGCCTTGGTACTTGGATCGAGGGTAATATATATCTTCGCATTTGGGGCAGTATATCTTTACAGTGCTTGAACGAGGAATGTCAGATTGACCAACTGGAAGGCAGGGTTGTCCACAGCAGTAAACTCGTGGACATCTTCCAAAGTCATAGTTTTTGTATTTCTCCAACTGTATAAGATTAACATCAATATCCTGAAACAGGATGATGGAAAAACAAACAAAATGGACAAAGAAAAATTAATTAGGATGTTACCATTGCAGACATTCCTTTGCTTGTCAAAATGTATCTAACATGAATAAGACCATATAGCATCTCCGCTGCTGATTCAACCAACTCATTCTGCTCTTCAGTGAACATATCACCTGGACATAATCCATAACCAATAAGTACCTCCATGACGAAAGGCTGAGCAGCGAGAGAGTAGAGTATGTTTAGCGCTCATACTTCGGATCTAATCTAAAACCAGTATTTCTACCCAACATGAGTACATTTCTTGGCAACATTTAAGTTATTTCAGGTAGTGTATGTGTGTACAACCAATACATATATGGATAAAGCCAACATCCCTTTATGAAACTGTATTAACCATTGTAAACTTAGGTGGCGGCCTACAGTGGACATCTTTTCTGTGTGTGTGAGAGAGAGAGAGAGAGGAAATAAATTAGCTCTGATGTTACTGACTGAATCCAATCCAATACCAGTGTTTCTACCCAAAATGAGCCCCTTTGTTGACAAAATTGAAGTTGTAAAATGCTGGCTTCCTAGGTACTGTACCGATATGGATATTCCCAGCAATTTTTATCCAATGTACTTAACCATTGTGAATTGCAAACTTACTACTGCATGTGATATATGTAACATCATTTTAAGCTTGAAATCCTGTATACGATAATGTACTGGACTCAACAAAGTGATTCATAAACTTTTAGCGGCATATGAAATCTTCACAAGTCAGAATCTTATTTCTTATTTTTTTTGAAAGAAATATCATACAATCGGAACATAAAAACTAATAATAGAGAAAACCTAGACCCTTGTTAGTCTATAGAATAATGCCGGCTACACTAAGGAAAATTTATTACTCATTGAGTAACAACTGAGGAAGCAAATGAGGAAATAACAATACCTGAAACATTTATATCTAGTTTCCTAGAATATTGATTTAGGTTATATTTCAACCAACAGTACTTTATGCCATTATGAGTATCAACAGATTACTATTCTCAGCTCAGAAAACACACGGTCAAATTCTGGAGAGAGAAAATGAGGCCTGAGAAACATCACGAGTGATGGACACAATCTTAAAAGCAAGAACCAACAGCTTACTAGGCTCAGAACCCTAATGGGGTACAACTTTGCAGCTTATGTACCAGAAAGTGTCCTGAATATAAGGCTGAAGCCTGAGAAACACATAAAAACCCCCTCCCTACGTAGCAGTATTGCTAGCTTATCTAGGAATAGCTTTCATAGTGAGAAACTCTATACCTTCTTAAACCCTTAATCAATTCTTGAAAATAAATGAATATGAAATAAATGGCATTTAAATAAACAAACAAGTGATTCTTGTGCATGAGCATAGACTCATTTCCATACCGGGTTGTGGACTTGTAGTCTTTCACTTAACGCAGAGTTAAGGAAACAAAATACAGTGGCCTAAGTTTAACATTTAATTTTATGTGATGGCGATAAATATTCTTGCACGAAATACGGCATATGCAAATATGGTTCAATGCAAATACAAATATATATATACAGAGCTTCTCGGCTACGGACGTCCGCACGCACTGTTCACGGTGCGGATGCGGCGTTTCCGGCCACCGGCGAGGCGGCGACGGCGTATCCGGCCGGTGGGCTTTGCTCCCCCCACGCCGGCGACCCTTTCTGTGCCGGCCCGAGGTCCGTTGCCGGCCGGCAGCCGGCCGGAATCTGCATTTTTGCAGAAAAATGAACAGTATTCTGCATTTTTCTGCAAAAATGCAGATTCCGGCCGGCTGCCGGCCGGCGACGGACCTCGGGCCGGCACAGAAAGGGTCGCCGGGCCGGGGCGAGCAAAGCCCAGTGGCCGGATATGGGGTCGCCGCCTCGCCGGTGGCCGGAAACGCCGCATCCGCACGGTGCGGACGTCCGCACCTGAAAAAAATCCTATATATATATATATATATATATATATCTTGCTATCAAATTCACAAACCACAAACCTCTTAGCAGAGACAAATTCTTACCGTGAGAGGATTCAACATCTAAAATCAGATCAAGAGCATAGTCATAATATGGAACTTGACTGCTCAAACCACAGAGATTAAAATCATCTTGGATGTATTCATCATCGACTTCACAAAAAAATTCGTTTCCTCGCAAATTGCAGAACCATGAAATCCAAGATGTGTCATCTCCATCGGAACCACTAACATCTGATTCTTCGCTGTCTGTCTCCGATTCCTCTGCAATTAATGCAAAATATGTAAGTGAAACCAACTTCATTAACATGCAAAAAAAAGAAGAGAAAAAGATACTACATTTTAGCAAATTCCATCAACACAAAAACCCTTTCTTAAGATTCGATGCGTAACCGTTTACTCCCAATTACTCTTACAATATGCAAATTTGACAAAATAACTGAATTTGGTAAGTTTCAGACTTTGAAGTTCTGAGATTCTTTCCAACACAAGTCATCACTCTACCACTGAAGTTTCCGAACACAAAAATACCATAAAAAGTATAAGCTTTCGACTTTCTATCTCTCATCTCTTACCAAATCAACAAAAAACTAACACCTCTTTACACAGTTTAAGCACATTATACAAAACACACACCACAAAAGAGCGTAAATCGAACCGTGTCAGCTCCTAAACCACATTACTAGCTTCCAACACAACCCGAAAACTCAATTTTAGCTACTCATAAACAAAACCCAGTACACTAAAATCCTCCAAATCCACACTAACCCCAATTCACACAAAGCCAATAAATTCAAAAGCAAAAGGGGACCCACCATCGGAGCACTTGTTCTTGGCGAGGGCGGCGGCGGCGGCGCGGTGATCTAGGTGGGATTTACCGGCGGAGGTGGAGGGGAGAGAGAGGCGCTCTTTGTCTTTGGGTCTGGAGGTGGAAGGGGAGGACTTCTCTAGGTGCTTGTCCAGGGCATCGTTGATGCGCTTCCGGTCTAGGGGCCCACCGGCGAGCTCTGTTTTCGACGACCCGACTCCTCCGCGTTCTCTATACATGGTCTCCAATTGGGAAGCCTCCCCCTCCTTTATTGATTTTGGGGTTTGGGGAGAAATGAGGAGGGGAATCAAGGTCTGTACATGGTTGGGGTCGATTTAGGGTTGTTGGGGATCGGAGAGGAATCGAGAGAGAGAGAGAGAGTTAGGGTTTGGAGGAGAGAGAGAGAGAGAGAGAGAGGGTAACACGAGGTGCTCTTGCGGTTGGTTACCTCTGGCTCCTTTGTTTTCTTGTCCTTGCTATGCTGCCTCACCCTTCCACTTACTTCGTTTTCTTCTTATTTTTCTATTTATTATTTTTATGAATTTTTCTTTTTATTTTTATTTTTTAACTAAATATATATAGTTAGCGAGTTAGAAACACGCCCAACCGCTGAGTGAGGTAGCAAATATATATAATTTATAAATAATTACCAATAGTAAGATTATTTTTTTAAATTACCACTAACAAGTTTTGATCCATTACTAACAGAATCTGTTAATCCATAAATTATGAAATTACCCTTTTTTATGACACTATTGCAGGTCAGTAGCATTGTGCATTTCTGATAGTCAGTAGAATTACACATTTTTTAAGATCAGTATACTACTGAGCGCCAGTAGCATAAACGGATCAGTAGTTACATCTAGGTTATGGGGATATTTGATCTTACCACACTGTTGTAAACTATTTGTTTGAATGTTAATCATACTGAGAGTCAGTATACTACTGAACGGCAGTATGTAATTATATATTTACATTCAGTGTAATGCTATTGACAATCAAAAATCACATAATGCTACTGATCCTCAACAATGTTGTAAAAAAAGTAAAAAGGCAATTTTGTAATTACCATTTAACGGATTCTGTTAGTTAAATTGATAGAAACCTGCTAGTGGTAAGTTTTTTTTTTTAAAACTTGATATTGGTAATTATAAACTCAAAAATGTAGTTATTGGTAAAAAAAACTCATATATCTTTTTATTTTTCTGTCCAGGCGCCGAGTCGATCCGCTGCGCCCTCTGCCAGGCCGTCACCCTAATCGGCGATCCACGAGCCCTCCACTCTGCTCCCTCGGCCCACTCGCCCCCGCCGCCCGCACCCTATCGCGCCGCCCCTCCCTCGCCCTAAAACCACGCGCCGCCAGGGCCGCCGCCGAACGTCCACAGCAGGAAAAAGGCGGTGATCTGCGGGATATTGATAGGAGCATTATATGCGCCGTTCTTAATATATTTTTATCCCCATTTATGCAATGCTTAATCCTTATTGTTGTAATATAGAGTCGTTTAGTTGAGTCAGGAGTTTTTGGTAGAGTCGGTTTGTGAAATGAGCTTAAACGTCGAAAAATGCTGAATTATGAAGAGTTTGAGTTGGACTAGGGTTCCTAAGTCAAGAGTTTGATTCAAAGTAAGACTCTTTTTGCAAATAAGAGTCTTACACTACCAGAAAAAAGGGCTTTGCCGACGAAAAAAAAAAACGGCCGACGAAACACTTTTTTCGTCGGCTATTCCCAAGAATGGCCGACGAAAATTTTTGTCGTCGCAAAAAAAAAAATTTCGTCGACTATTCCCATAGAATGGCCGACGATTTTTTATTTCGTCGCTAAAAATGAAAAATCGTCGGCTATTCTACAAGAATGGCCGACAATTTTTTCTTTCGTCCCTAAAAAATATTTTTCGTCGGCTATACCCCTATAATGGCCGACAATTTAAAGTTTTCGTCGGCTATACAAATTTTAGAAGAATGGCCGACGAAGTTGACAATTTCGTCGGCTATAAGTCTTTATATTTTCAGATCTGGACAGAAGCTGCTCATTTAAAAAAAAAAACGGAAAAAAACGAGAGAAAGAGTGAAAAATCTGTGGGTATTGTTGAAATCCGTCATCTCTTACATTGTGGAGCTATATATAGGTACGTATATGTGTATATATGTTGATTTTGAGTTTTAGTGATTTTGATATAGTAAGTGATTTTTTGTTTTGTTGTTGTTTTAGTGTTAGAATGTATGTATATATGTTGATTTTGAGTTGTAGTTGAGTTGATTTTCAGTTAGAGTATAATTATGTGTTTTAATTTAATAATGTTATTTTAATTAGTGTTAAAAATATATATAAATATGTTAATTAATGGTTGTTGATAGTGTAACACTACCAGATCTGAGGGAATAGCCGACGAAAAAAATTTCGTCGGCTATGCCATTTTTTCGTCGGCTATTCGTTCTACCGACGAAATTTTCGTCGGCTATAAGTCGTCGGGAAAACCCCGTCGGTAATACAATGGCCGACGAAAAAAACCAATTCGTCGGCTATAGTAGAGTATGGCCGACGAATTTACCGACGAAAATATTTTTTGTCGGCCAAACCTGGGAGAAATTGCCAACGATTTTCGTCGGGTATTTTCGAGTATGGCCGACGAAATTCATTAAGTATAGCCGACGAATTCATAAATTTTCGTCGTCTATTTCTTCGAAATATATTACTATTTTAATAGGTATTAATTAGTTATAGCCGACGAAATAATGCGCTTTTCGTCGGCTATAAGTTGTATAGCCGACGAAATAATGCCAAAATCGTCGACTATAACTGCATTTTGGGCAAAAAAAAAATACCGGATCGGAGGAGGAGGGGAAGGAGGAGGAGGAGGAGGAGGGGAAGGAGGAGGCCGGAGGAGGAGGAGGGGAAGGAGGAGGAGAAGGAGGAGGAGGGGAAGGAGGAGGCCGGAGGCCGGAGGAGGAGGAGGGGGAGGAGGAGGAGGAGGGGAAGGAGGAGGGGAAGGAGGAGGAGGAGGAGGCCGGAGGAGAGAAAAAAGGCGGGAGGAATCGATTTAAAAGATTTAGAAGGAGAATAGCCGACGATTTAAAAGATTTCGTCGGCTATACTTAGAGAATAGCCGACGATTTAATATATTTCGTCGGCTATACTTTGGAAGATCAACAGCCGTCGGATCTGAGCCATCCAACGGCGGACAATAAAAAGACGCGGATCAAGAGTTTAGCCGACGAAATATAATTTTCGTCGGCTAAACTTAGAGAATAGCCGACGATTTACAATGTTTCGTCAGCTATTCTATGAAAACATACTAAACTGCCGTTTTGAGGCCCTAAACGAACTCTAAAGCCCGAAAAAGCCCACACATCGTGGCGAAGCTACGAGTTTGATTCCTGGCGTCGTTGTTTCCGGAATGGTATCACAATCATCATTCGGACGCCGGACGCCAAATCTGCAGTAAACCGGGTTTTGACTTATTTCATTATTTCAGCACACGGATTTTATCGGAATCTTGTCATTTTTCAACCGTAGACGTATTTCATTATTTCGGTCATATCTTATTTGACGACATATTTGCATTTGAAGAGTGTATGTATAGTAACTATTTGAAACTATATATTCACTTAAACACTTAGTAAACAAGTTAAGGAACATTAGTGCATATGTTCCGATTTTGAATCTAAAAGTTTGGAAAATCTATTCCAACCGTCAGATATCACCGTTAAGATTAAATACATGTATGAAAAAAAATCCAACTACATCTGACAACGTTAAAGGCTCGATCGGGACGGTCAACCGGGTGAGTCAACCCTTTAAACGCTTAGAAATGGTAATTGGCCTGTCTAAATGACGTTTTTTTGTCTGACCTTCAACAGATAATAGTTTCAAATCGATGAGACGCAACTAATCGTATAAAAATTTTCCTCAAAATATTTACCGACCGTCAGGCTACCCATAGGAAAACGGAAGTAAAAAACAGTTAACCGCAACATTCGGCACACAGATTTTGTCGGAATCTTGTCATTTTTCAACCGTAGACGTATTTCATTATTTCGGTCATATCTTATTTCACGACACATTTGCATTTGAAGGACGAAGCAATGGTTTGTCGATAGTGATAGAAAATGGAAGCTGTTCTTTTTTTTTTTTTTTTAATCATAGCCGACGAAATCAAACCTAGTACTCGTCGACCATACTTCCAAAAATTTTCGTCGGCTAAAGTTTCAGAGAAAGGCCGACGAAAATTCAAATCGTCGACTAAAATATGAATATAGCCGACGATTGTTTTTTTACCAACGAAAAAAAAAAATCGTCGGCCATTCTAGGGGAATAGCCGACGATTTTTTTTTTAGCGACGAAAAAAAAATTCGTTGGCCATTCTTGGGAATAGCCGACGAAAATTTTATTTCGTCGGCCGTTTTTTTTTATTTCGTCGGGAAAAGCCTTTTTCTGGTAGTGTAATGAACTTAAATAATAGTTGTTAATTAGTGGTATATATATATATATGAGTTGATGTTGATAATAATATATATTGTAATATATATATATATGTGTTAATTAATTTATTATTAATTAAAGTTATACATATATATTATTATCAGGCTATATATGGATCGAGATAAGAGTTGGATTTCGCTTCTAAGGCATGACCGACGATACACTACAGGAGTTGTGGATTTTTTGCAGTTCGTCGAGGAAAATGCAAACGGGAATTACCATTATTGCCCGTGCAAGAAATATAAGTGTCACAGTGATATGTGTCGATTTCCGATTAGGACAGTATGGGAGCACCTAAAGAGTAATGGGTTTTGGCCGAAGTACACACGTTGGATATATCACGGTGAGCCATCATTAGATGGATCGCATGATCATGGGCAGTATTTTGAGGCGGGCAGTAGTAGTACATCCAACGATCCAACAATGGCATTCGTCAACGACGTGTTTCCTTTTGAAAGCGGTGTACGTGGGGAACAATATATGCAGGACCCGGTGCAGCCGTTCCCACAAGTTGTCAACACTGCTGCCTTTGACAAGTACAACAAACTGATTGCATTGCAACAGACCCCTGTGTCTTCAAGTTCTGAGAAGACAGTTCTTCAAAGTGTGATGGAGGTAATGAGGATTAAAGTCGAGACAAAAGGGAGCATCAGGCAAGTGGATGAATATCTACAGTACACTTCTTCGTTGTTGGAGGAGGGTCATCGTAATCCTACCAATCACCGTCAGGTCCGAAGTATCCTCAAAGATCTAGGGCTTTCCTACATTAAGATCCATGCATGCGCATTTGACTGCGTTCTCTTATGGGGTAAAGATGCAGAAGGGAATGACCTTGCTAGCCTTGACGCATGTCCGATATGTCAGTCTGACTGATATAAGTTGACGGGAGTAGGCAATAGGAAACCTGTGAAAGTGCTTCGGTATTTTCCGTTGAGAGATAGGCTTGAGCGGTTGTACATGTCAGAAACCACCGCAAAAGCTATGAGGTGGCACGGTGAGCGGGACGCGAGAGACGCAGATATCATGACACACATCTCTGACGGAGCGGCTTGGAAGCATATAAACAATGAGTTTCCTCATTTTGCGTCAGATGTCAGAAACGTCAGGCTCGGGCGCTCAACCGACGGGTTCAACCCTTTCGGCACCATGAGTCTTTCATACAGTATATGGCCGGTGGTTTTGGTACCTTACAACCTTCCTCCGTGGATGTGCATGAAGAAGGAATATAATATGTTGACGTTGTTGATTCCGGGGCCTGGTTACCCAGGGAAATGTCTCGATGTGTATATGAGACCATTGATTGAAGAGCTTAAGGTGTTGTGGGACGTTGGTCATCCCACTTTTGACAAGTACAAGAAGGAGACGTTCCAGATGCATGCCATGGTTATTGGTACCATCAGTGATTTTCCTGCTTATGAGATGTTGTCGGGCAGCGTTGTAAGGGGATACAAGGCTTGTCCAGAGTGCCTCAGCGATTATGGGAGCACCCCTCATTGCAACAAGATATGCAGAATGGGTCATCGTGTGTTTGTTCCAGCGGATCACCACTGGCGTTACGAGTCCGCCGCATTTTATGGAACCGAAGAACATGGCCGTCCTCCCAGAAGATGGACAGGAAGAGAAATTTTAGCAAGACTTAATGAGTACGATTTTGGGCCCCTCAGCAATCATTCCGATATTGTAGCGGAAATACCTGAAAGGCTTGAGGAGTACAAATTCTGGACACATAGGAGCATATTGTGGGAACTCCCGTACTGGTGTGAGTTGCTGATCCGTCACTTCCTAGACGTTATGCACATAGAAAAAAATGTTTCTGAAAGTGTGGTGGGCACAACGCTGAACTTGGAGGGGAAGACGAAAGACGGTCCTAAGGCTCGCACTGATCTGCAAAACATGAATATCAGAAAACCACTATGGTTGAAACAAGGGAAGAGAAAAATGCCTCAAGCTCCTTACACCGTCAAGCCTGAGCATAAATCAGAAATTTTCCATTGGATAAGTCGGGCCAAGTATCCTTCAGGCTTTGCTGGAAATATAGCCAAGTGTGTCAACAGACAATTCAACAATCTGTACGGGTTGAAAAGTCATGACAATCATATCCTGCTACAACGTCTCTTCCCTGTTTTCATTCGACCGTTCCTTCCCCGTCACGTTGTGGAGCCGTTAGTAGCGTTGGCAAGATTTTTCCAGAAGGTATGCACACGGGAAGTGAGAAAATCTGACCTCCGGGAAATGCAACAAGACATCGTTCATATCATGTGTAAATTTGAGATGATATTTCCTCCAAATTTTTTCGACATCATGCCTCACCTCATGATCCATCTTCCTCGGCAGTTGTTGCTTACCGGTCCTGTGCACTTCACTTGGATGTATCCGATGGAAAGGTACGTATTTTACACCTTATGTTAATTTCCTCATCAATATATGTGATATAGTGTTAATGTATTATCATAACACTTTAAAAACTTGATTTATAGGCAACTTGGACAATACGGTGGTTTTGTCCAAAACAGATCCGCACCTGAAGGATGTATAGCTGAAGCATATATTGCGCACGAGTGCGTCACCTACATGAAGCTGTATTTAGGAGCGTTACAGGAAAACATACCGGAAGATGTACATTCACAGTTCAATCTTTCCATACTCTCCAACGATGTTGTACTCGGTGGAAACATGCCAGTTTCCTACAAGTTGAAAGATTATGAGGTAGCCATTGCACATTGGTGGGTACTAATCAACTGTCCAGAAGTTCAGTTTTGGAAGGACATACATCTACGCTGTGAAGGAGTAGCAGGTGATCTCGATTACCACAACCAGACATTCGCAGAGTATTTCGGCCGCTGGGTACGTACCTTTAACACTATTCTATACGTGTTCATATATTATTGTGTATATTTATTCATATTTATAGTTGATTCTGATGGTTGCAGATGGACCTTATTGAAAATGATAATCACCCAAATTGGTCGCACGAACTCAGACTTTTAGCGAGGAGGCCGGTCTATTCAAAAGTTTATGCGACGTGCAAGGTGAATGGTGTATTATTTCGATGTGAAGACAGAGACCTCAGACTGAAAACACAAACTTCAGGGGTTATGGCACATGGTGGGGATGGTGGAGTTGACTATTACGGTGTTCTCCATTCAGTTGTGGAACTGCATTACGGGGAAGGCATGAAAGTGCACATTTTCAAGTGTAGATGGTTTGACACACGGCCGTAGAGCATGAAAACCGATCAATACGGCATAAGTTCTGTGAACACTAGTACATCATGGTATGAGGACGACCCGTTCGTTTTAGCCACATGGGTGAAAGAAGTGTTTTATCTTGATGATCTCGCCAAGGGTGACCCGTGGAAAGTAGTCAACACTATCCACCATCGCAACATTTACCGGGCGTCTACACTTAGAGTGGCTGAAGAGAACGAGGAAGGGGGCACCGCGTATCAAGAGCCCAACTCAAACGGTATTCCTGACTCGTCTTTTATTCGCCTAGACACGCCGGTGCGAATTCGACGTGAAGAGCCACTGCTTGTTGATGTTGATCCAAATGAAGAAACTAACGAGGACTCTAGTGGTGAGGAAAGACATAGATTACCCCTATCGAGCAATTCAGAAACCGAAGAAGACTCATCCGATGATTCCGATTACAATCCGACGGATTAAGTAATTTAAATGATGTAAGCCTTTCATTTGTAATCAACTCATTTCTAATGAACGGGCGTGGGGATGAGCCTCCCAGCTAGGCTGGGTTCCAAACCCCTTAAAAAAAATTTGAAATATGTTGACTGTTGGGTTTTTGGTTTTTTATGTTCAATTTTGGTTATATGTGAACAGGACATCGGAATAGGAGAGGTGTAAAACCACTAATTTTTTTGGTTTTTTTTTTTCAGAGAATAGCCGACGAAAAATGCATTATTTCGTCGACCATTGTGAGAATGGCCGACGAAAAATTCATTATTTCGTCGGCCATAAGTTTTTTTAAAAATAAATATTTTATTTTTGACCGAAAACGACAAAAGAATAGCCGACGAGTACTAGGTTTTATTTCGTCTGCTATGATTAAAAAAAAAACAAAAAAAGAGCAGCTTCCATTTTCTATCACTATCGACAAACCATTGCTTCATCCTTCAAATGCAAATGTGTCGTGAAATAAGATATGACTGAAATATTGAAAAACGTCTACGGTTGAAAAATGAGAAGATTCCGACAAAATCTGTGTGCCGAATATTGCGGTTAACTGTTTTTTACTGCCGTTTTCCTATGGGTAGCCTGACGGTCGGTAAATATTTTGATGAAATTTTTTATACGATTAGTTGCGTCTCATCGATCTGAAACTATTCTATGTTGAAGGTCAGGCCAAAAAACGTCATTTAGACGGGCCAATTTCCGGTTTAAAGCGTTTAGAAGTTTGACTTTGCAGTTTGATCGTCCCGATCGAGCCTTTAACATTGTCAGATGTAGTTGGATTTTTTTTCATACATGTATTTAATCTTAACGGTGATATCTGACGGTTGGAATAGATTTTCCAAACTTTTAGACTCAAAATCGGAATATATGCACTAATGTTCCTTAACTTGTTTACCAAGTGTTTAAGTGAATGTATAGTTTCAAATAGTTACTATACGTAGACCCTTCAAATGAAAATGTGTCGTGAAATAAGATATGACCGAAATATTGAAATAGGTCTACAGTTGAAAAATGAGAAGATTCCGACAAAATTTGTGTGCCGAATGTTGCGGTTAGCTGTTTTTTACTTCAGTTTTCCTATGTGTAGCATGACGGTCGGTAAATATTTTGAAATTTTTTTTTATACGATTAGTTGCGTCTCATCGATCTGAAACTATTCTCTGTTGAAGATCAGGCCAACAAACGTCATTTAGACAGGCCAATTTCCGTTTTAAAGCGTTTAGAAGTTTGACTTTGCAGTTTGACCGTCCCGATCGAGCCTTTAACGTTGTCAGATGTAGTTGGAATTTTTTTCATACATGTATTTAATCTTAACGGTGATATCTGACGGTTGGAATAGATTTTCCAAACTTTTAGACTCAAAATCGGAACATATGCACTAATGTTCCTTAACTTGTTTACTAAGTGTTTAAGTGAATATATAGTTTCAAATAGTTACTATACGTAGACACTTCAAATGAAAATTTGTCGTGAAATAAGATATGACCGAAATATTGAAATACGTCTACGGTTGAAAAATGAGAAGATTCCGACAAAATCTGTGTGCCGAATGTTGCGGTTAGCTATTTTTTACTTCCGTTTTCCTATGTGTAGCATGACGGTCGGTAAATATTTTGAAATTTTTTTGTATACAATTAGTTGCGTCTCATCGATCTGAAACTATTCTCTGTTGAAGATCAGGCAAAAAAACGTCATTTAGACGGGCCAATTTCCGTTTTAAAGCGTTTAGAGGTTTGACTTCGCAGTTTGACCAAAAGTTTAGCCGACGAAAATTCTATTTCGTCGGCTAAACTCTAGTGATCCGCGCATTTTCATTGTCCGCCGTTGGATGGGGGAGATCAGACGGCTGCTGAGCGCCTAAACTATAGCCGACGAAATTCAAATCATAGGCGACGAATTAAAAATTTCGTCGGCTATTCTTAAGTATAGCCGACGAAATATTTTTAATTCGTTGGCTATACTTTCGGGTATAAGTTTGTTGCAGCCGAACCCTAGCCTCCATTTGCTGCATATTTCCAAATCCTCCGCCGCTCGCCTCCAACGGATCCTCCGCTGCTCGCCTTGTCCTCCTCCAATCCGGCAGCCCCGGCCCTCCTCCCTCTTCCTCCTCCAATCCGGCAGCCCCGCGCCGGCCCCTCATCCCTCTTCCTCCTCCTCCGGCCGGCCCCTCCTCCTCCCTCCTCCGGCCTGTCCCTCCTCCTCCCTCCTCCGGCCGGCCTCCTTCGATCTCCTCAGCAAATGTATTTTTTTTTTTCATTTATGTTAATAAATTGTTAATTTAGATATAATTGTTAATTTAGGTATTTATGTTAATTTAGGTAATTGTTTTCAAATTTATTTTAATTGTATAATTTAGGTGTAATTGTATAATTTATACGTATAAATTGGTTTTTTAATTATATAAATTGATAACTTCATTGTATAATTTAACTTAATTATATATATAGCTTAATTATATTTAATTAGAATTTGTTATTTAATATAATATAATTTAATATGTTAGTATATAAATTGTTATATTAAAATATGTTAGTATTATTGGTTATTATATTAATTAGAATTTGTTATTTAATATAATATAATTTAATATCAATTAATGTATTAATGCCTCGGGCTTTAGATGGCCGATGCATTAAGAAACCTATTCGGAGGCCGTCGTGGCGGCAGATTTAGAGGTTCTAGAAATTCCGCCGGTTCCGCAGACTCCGAGAGGACCGCTAGCCAGCCTGAGAGGACCACCAGCCAGCCGCGGAGGAGTGTAGATTCATCCCAGCCGCAGAGGACTGTGGATGCAGCCCAGCCGCGACGGAGTGTGAGTTCTCGGCACCAGACCCTTCTCCAGGCGGGGCGGCCGTCGAGCACTTCACTTCCGCAAGTCGGTCCCTCTGTGGCTCCGAGGTTTAGTCGGCAGCTATTTCACGAGGACATAGCTGCCGACGTTCCTCAGGTTCGGATGCCTGACGTTCATCGGGAGCCGATGCCGAGTCCGACTCAGTCTGCTGCTGACTCGACTGAGGCTCCTACTCTCTCAAACCAGCTCTTCCTCCCGTACAACATTCCGTCGATACCGGAGGTCGACTATCAGGGTGTGCCCATATGGCCTGATATGCCTCAGTACTTGAGTGATGCGGAGGCATACCAGCAGCAGCCATTTGAGAACCCTGACCACCTTATTTCGGCGAGGAGAAAAGGAAAGTCGACAGACGAGTCATCCAGTTCAGGTAACATTTGATTTTTTTAATTAATTGTTTTATTAAAATTAACGCACTAATATTTAATTTTATTAACCAATCGTCGTTTTTGTGATAGGGACAGCCGCTAGCAGTTCACGGAGGAATACGAGAGGTGTCATATGTTTTGACACGATCAGGAGAACTGTTGAGCGCAGCGGGAGGATTCAGATCAACGAACCTCCTAATCAGGAGGTTCAGGGGAAGAAAAACCGCGACTACTCGGGTTGCGTGGGGTCACTGATTAGGGACAGAGTCCCTATGTTGTGGACCCGGTGGGCTGATGTGCCCGAAGAGATAAAGAGGGAGGTGAACAACGCCGCGTCAGTGAGTAATTTAAAAAATTTAATTTATTTATCGTAATATTTAATAATTTTTGGGATTATTACAATTGTAAAACTAATAAAATATTATTTTTCAGACATTCTTCGAGATTGCCGAACACAGGCGGGATTGGGCGGACCCCCAGCAGAACTCGAGGTACGTTTGTTTTTATGATATTATAATTATCTTATAATTATTAATATTTTATGATATTAATAATATTTCTAATGCACTTTTGTTTTTTTCGTAGGTTCAAAGAGTGGAAGAACGAGCTGCGTTCCCACTATAACGAATACGACAACCTTGGTCGTATGGGTACTCCCAGGGAGTTCATGTTCCGGTTATGCAGGTAGACTTCAACAACCCAGTTATGCAGGTAAATACTAAACTACAGTAAAAATGTTTATTTTGTTAAAATTTTAATTATTAGTTTAATTATTTTATAATTATTACACTAATATTTTTTGATGCATTTTTCTAACATTTTATTATTTGTTTGAAGCAACGTTCTCGGATAAACTCTGAGAACCGCCGCCGGAACACAATCCCCCATCATGCTGGTTCACGGCCGTTTGCACAATATCAGGAGGAGGCGCTTAGAGATCATCCTGATAGCAACCCGTACGTGGAGACGTTCAAGATCGCTCATCCACAAGCGACATAACAGCTCGTAAGTCGTTCATTACAATTTTAAAATTTTAATTATTAATTTTACTTAATTATATATTTGTTATAATATTAATTTTTTTTTCCCGTCCACTTAGGAGAGGGTCAACCGGGCCGAAGAAGAGGTGTTCCAGCAAGTAGTTCGGGAGACACAACCGAACATTTCAGAGGCAGATCTGGAAGAAGCCATGCGCCATGTCGACCGGTCCAGTGTCCAAACGGCAGCGAGGATGTTCGACGCAGCCTTCCCAAACCGGTCAAACAACTACTACTGCCGGGGTTTGGGAAGTTCTGGACTAGGGCTTCTGAAGACCACTAAGGGAGGTCAAAAGAAGGGAGGCGGGGAGAGCCAACATATGAGGGGGGAAGTGCAGCGATTGGCCGCAGAATTGGCGACCTCGTCCCAGACAGTACAGGAGCTGCGCCGCAGCACACAGCAGTATCAGTTGGAGATGCACCGCAGAACACAGCAGTATCATTTCGATATGGCCGGTTGGCATGCCGAATGCGACAGAATTCGGCAACACAACTACGACGGCCAACAAACCTGGTGGTATGAGATGTTCGCGGCACAACAACACGGCCTTCCACCCCCGCCCCCGTTTCAGCGGTTACCGGAACCTCCAATGCCTCAACCTCCCGAGTTCGGTCAGCAGGATGACGAGCCTGATGGAGAGCAGGATGCTAGGGATGACGTGGTGGACTTTAGTGGTTTAGGTGATGATTAGGGTTTAGGGTTTATGTATATTAGAACGAATTTAATAAAAAGGGTATTTAGACGTGTTTCTTGTTGGTGCAAATGCATGGACTGTTTTTGTGATTTGCAGGTTGCTTGGAATGGTAATTTAGAAAATAATTTAATTTTTTTTTTCCCAAATGCAAGAAAAGCCGACGATTTTGGCATTATTTCGTCGGCTATAATAACTATAGCCGACGAATTTTACCAATTTTCGTCGGCTATAAGTTATATAGCCGACGAAAATTACATTATTTCGTCGGCTATAACTAATTAATGCCTATTAAATATTAATATATTTCGAGGAAATAGCCGACGAAAATTTATAAAATCGTCGGCTATTGTTAACAACCAATAGCCGACGAAAATTTATGAATTCGTCGGCTATACTTAATGAATTTCGTCGGCCATACTCGAAAATACCCGACGAAATTCGTCGGCAATTTCTCCCAGGTTTGGCCGACGAAAAATATTTTCGTCGGTAAATTCGTCGGCCATACTCTACTATAGCCGACGAATTCGTTTTTTTCGTCGGCCATTAGTATAGCCGACGGGGTTGTTCCGACGAAGTATAGCCGACGAAAATTTCATCCGCAGAAAGTATAGCCGACGAAAAATTTCGTCGGCTATTCATTCGGATCTGGTAGTGTTAATCGGTTTAGGAGTCTATAATGTCTCGACGTTTCTGAAAACGTCGAAGGTTTTAAGAGTTTTAATCTAAGTAGAACTCCTTGTTGAACCAGGAAATCCTGACTGAATCAGGAATCATACTCTTAATAATTCTCTTACATTATATTCTTGTCTTTTTAATATAAATTTCTCTTGCTTATTTTGAGGAAACAAACGATGATTTTCGGCTGAATTAAAAGAAGAGAAATCATATTTAAATGAAAAGCATGTCGAACACTTGACAAGAGGAGAAGTTCGGATGTAACAAGGACAAGAAGAGGATGATGCCGTGCACATGATTTAAGAATATTCTAGAGGAAAGAAGGAAGCATGCCGAGCACATGTAATGAAGCTTGCGGATCAAGAAACAAGAGATGTGCCGAGCACATGATAAGAAGACAAAGTCGAATTGAAGATGGACTGCCTGCAAGACTTTCACGCAAAGAAAGCAATTCGGATTCCATCCGACTTCTTTAGTTTTCTTCCTCTATATATAGAGCACGGCTGCTCTTGTATTATTATCTCGTCTCTCTCACTTTCACAAGTCAAAACTCTGCCGAATACACCACCACAAATTCAAAGAAATATAGCCGAATCCCTTCACCACCATTACATCAAAATTGCACCACCTTTCCATCGAATCCACACCATTGCCGAATTCTTTTCAAGGTTTCTACAAAGTGTGATTCACTCTCTCATGGCTTTTTATTTCTTGTATAATTACAATACTTTGTCTATGAAGATTGTATGGATTTGTGGATGTTTATTTGGTTTTATTAATTCTATTTTAGATTTCCGAATTTGCTACTTGGATATTTAAATGCCGAATTATGTTCTTGATGTGTAACCAAATTAATCAAGGTTTTATGAAGTAGTGAAATTGCATGTGTTCTTGGTTTTGTTTTGCTTTATTTTATGAATTCGTATGCACAAAAGTTTAATGCACAAGGGCAACCTTGATCATGGCCGAACCTTGTGCGTTTGCTTCATATGCCGAATGATATATGAGATGAGTTATGCACGAAGTTGATTCATCTTGTATGTGTTCTAAGGACTAGAGTAATTCTAAAAATATACATGCTAATGAGGTGAGGTGACGTCATACTTAATACTTGTTTCCGATTCAACTCATTGTGCTTATGTGTTTCTTGCTTTAATTTCTACACGAAGTGTCTTTAAATTGATTAGCATTATGTTTAAGATTATGCACGAAGCTGGTTCTAAATAATTAAGGAGTTTTGAATGATTAGATGAACCACGAAGGGCTCTAATTAAATTGGAACTAGAACTAACCTTGAATGCTTGCCGATTTGTTACTTTGTTACCTTGTGCGAAATTGTTACATGCTATGTGAGTTTTGTGTGTAGTGTTATGTGTGAAAGATGATGATCATATATAAATAATTAATTAGGATTTAATTTTCGTAATCAGTAGGTTTTAGAAACAAAATCAATCCCCCAATATGATTATGTGATACTTTATGTGATTGAATACCCTGAATTTTCCCGGACTGAACGATCCATACTTGTCTTATGTTACATTCGATATTTAAAATGTAATATGTGTATGGAGTTGTTTTGCAGGTATATGTGTTTGAATAAAAACTCCATCAGATATCGTATAAGTACTCAAGGCATGAGCTCAAGGGTTGCATCAATGACGCAAAGTGCATGAAGTATCTCCTCATGAACAAGTTCAAGTTTCCAGAAGATTCCATCGTCATGCTTACTGGTATGTATCGTCGTCGTGTTCTACATTGCTTGTTTTGTTATATATAATCGTTATATATGTAACTATTATATTACATTGTTTAGATTATTAAGGTTGCGAAATAGTTTTTGTGAGTAGAAAGTTTAGATGAGAAATGCAGCTGGAAATTTAGTTGTTTCGTTTTCGTAGAAGAGAAGAGTAGGAGTGGGATGAGTTTTTGGGTGGTGTTCATAAATTATATGTGGTAAGCTAAACACCAATGTCTAAATGTAGCTGACTATAGGTTAGGAGGGCTTGATTTAACCATCCTTTTACAATTTTATGTAGTCGTTTGAAGAAATTACAATGATGAACAAGTCAGCAATCGGTAATTGGCCTGACAGATGGTGTGGCATATGAAAATTTTGTCCGTGATGAGTTTTGCGTGACTTGATGATTAGATAGCGAATGGGGGTCTTTAGGCTTGTGAGATTCTATGAATTTTATATGCTGAGCTTTACGATCAGTTGGAAATTAGACTCGAGAGTGATCTAGAGGGTTGATTCCGTACTATTTTTTTTTTGGTTATTAAGTAATTGCATCCGGGTGTCTGGGAACTTCAACTCCCTTGTGAGGGAAATGGTCATTTTATGAACAAGACATAGGAATGTTTAAGTGTTGCGTACTGTTGCAACCAATGGTATTTGTCTTAATGCTCACCTGCAAGGTAACCGATAGGAAAACTAGCTGGCCTAATTCAAGGCAAAACTAGTAGGCACACAGCTTCAGTACGTTTTGGGTGATATTTCTTCCCTTGGTTATTGTCATTTCTAATCGTGAGAATTTTAATCGTGATAATCAGTTCTGTTTTTCATCATCAGGATTTGACGAAAACGGTTATCTTTTAAAGTGTCATTAGGATAATAGCCCGCGCGTTGCTGCGGTTGACATTATTATGTTTTAGGGTGACTGGATTCTGAAATCAAAGAGGGAACAAAAACATTTGTGTACGTGTAACTATTGAAATACGTTGTATATTATTATGTTTACAGATTTTAGATTTACATCAGTTTATTTGCTCTGATATATAAATAAGTCAGGCCACAACTTAAAGTTGAAACAAAGAGAATCCAAGAGTTACATCTCACTTGTGAGACGATCCAAGTGGTGACATTAGGAGGGAGTTAGTTGACTCATCTCTGAATCTGACTATGCCAAGAGTGAAAGGCACAGACAACAAATATATAATTGTGCACTTCTATTTATCATGTTTCTTATGAGTTATGACCATGCCATGAGTATTGGGATCGAAACTGTTCTTATTTTCTGTAGACATGGTGGATAGTACATTCCGAACATTTTGTTGTCGCTTCAGCACCGAATGTGTCGCTTCAATACCGAAGCGACAACAAGTCGTCACTTGAATGTCGTCGCTTCGATTCCAAGCGACGAACATTGACGCCAAAGTCGTCGCATCGATATTTTAAGCGACGAAACCAAAATTCGTCGCTCAACAGCGAGTGACGTATTTTGAGTCGTCCCTTGGAATTTTATGCAACGAAGTTTAGGTCGTCGCTTAGTATTTCGAGCGACAAACTTTGGTTCAACATTCGTCCCTTAGATAAAACTGAAGCGACGAAGTTTGATCGTCGCTTAGATTTTCAAGCAACCATCTGTATTCGTCGCTTTATGCAGTGTTATAGAGAAGAAAACATGGGACGATAAAATTGAAGCGGCGAACTTTGATCGTCGCTTAGATTTTCAAGCGACGAATATTGATCAATATTCGTTGCTTCATGCTATGTTACAGAGAAGAAAAACATATTTCTGGTTTGGTTTGAACCAATTTCAAGAGCATCCAAATAACACAAAACCTGCATTAAAATCACATATTGATGAGTCGCCGAAGCGAGCATCAAGCAATAATAACCCTACAATCGTTAGTAGTATAGACATAAGTAGGGATCGTTCTAAGCCGGGGATTAAGGGTACCTGAAATATGAGATTGTTAGACAAATATATACACATATACATAAAAAATCGTCACTCTTATGGGGGAAAGATGGTTCGGCAGCCCTAGGGCTGCCCTCTAACATCTAGGCATGAAATAATGCAGTAAATTAAATCCTAAAGTATTATGTACATGTTGATCATCATCTCTCACGCATCACGCATCACATAGCACAAAACACACAACTCACATACAAGAATTCATGCAAGACTCGGCAATATGGTTTAAGTTTCTTAGACTCTATTCAATTCCAATTTCAATTAGAGCCTCAACAGTCATCTAATCACTAGACTTCTTAAGTATTTAGAAAACACTCAACGTCGAATCCTAAAATTATACTAATCATGTTTGAAAACACTCAACGTCGAAGACAAACACAAAGAGTAATTAAGCGCAAGAGTCTATTAAATTGGAGACATATCTTTAGGTATAGCGTCACTCATCCTATTAACATGCAAGTTTCATGAATTAAGTAACCTTGATTTTAACAACCTAGAATTCAGTTCGATCGATGCCTAACTCAATCCCAAGCTATTAAGTTGGATGAAATCGCAACCTACACAAGTGCCATGGCCTTGGCATCATGTAAATATTGATTTTTATGCACGAATTCATGAAACTAATCGAATAAAAACTAAAAATACATGAACATGCTACTGCCCTAATCTAACATAAGAATTCAAGCATGCAATTGTTTGCAAAATTCATCACATAAATTCCAATAAAAATTGCAACTCATGTTCATCATACAAAACCAAACAAAAACAAAGTATTTTTATAACAACAATTGTGACTAAAGTCACTAAACCAAGAATAAAAATACAAGTCATAGGGATGGATCACACTTTAGAAACCTTGGAGAGCTTCGTCTTGGTGTGGTGAATGAGGCTCGGCAGTGGCTGAGATAGGTGTGGAATCGATGGTGAAAGGTGGTGGAATTGGTGGACTCGTGTTTTTAGGGTTTCGGTTTAGAACTTTGGTAAAGAGTTTGGCAAAGTTTCGGCTAGTGTTTTGCAAGAGAAGAGATCATTTTTCAGAATGAGAAGATGAGGTTATATATAGAGGAGAGGCTGCCGGCAACCCTAGTGTAAGAGGGGTTTCAGAAAACCCAATTGGTTAAGGATTTGAAACCTTCCTTTTCAAAGTCTAATTAGGTTTTCTTTTTCTGATTTTTCTTCAAGGCTTGGGCTTCACATCTTCATAGACTTCTTGTATAGGCTTTGGACTCCATTTGAAAGGTCTTGATCCATCGAAAATGCCCCAAACCGGCAGTTCTTCATTTTGGCACAAATCTGCCTATTCCGGCAGCTTCTCCTAGTTTGACTAGGAGAACTTCTTTCTTCGTATTTTTCTTTAATGCTTTAGTTTGGTGTCATCCTCCTTCAATCCTTAAGCTTGGACCATCTTCACATATGCATTTGTGCACCATATGGTCCATTGAAAACAGTAATTGTGAAAAGGAGGCAGTAGCTTCTTGGAATCGGCAGACTTGATGTTGTTGCAGTAACTCCGACATATCTCCCTCCTCGGAGCTCCGATTGATGCGATTCCAAGTCTCAGATAAACTAGACACACAAAGCAACCTCCATATGAAACAGTTTGATCAAATTCCTTGTGAAACGTCGGGAATGAATTTTTAAAGTTGGGACACAGTCCCAGGAAAATCCTGGAAGTCCCTGGATTGGTTTGCTCGAACTGCTGTTTTGCAGCCATCGTTTGGGTGAATTCCCGAACTCCGATTGATCTGAAATTTTAACACAACATTCCTCAGTATATGAATAATAAGCACACCAAATTTCATTAAATTAGGACAAGGATAGATCGCAATTTTACTCATCTCAAAATCACGAAAAAGACATATTTTGCATTATTTTCCAGATTTCTCAAACTTAGTCATTTTTCGGATTCTTAACCACTTTTCGCCAAAGTCTACCAAATTAACACTAAACTATATTATGACTCTATGTTAGACAAATAAGGGTTAAACAAAGCATAAATGAGGGCATAAGCATATAATATCGTCGCACATTGTGCTCCTATCAACTACCCCACACTTATCCTTTGCTAGTCCCTTAGCAAACTAAATTAAACTAGACTCTAAACAAACTATTGCCCCTAACAATTTTTCTCAGGCTCGTATGTATACATAACTTTCAAGTTAATGCATGAGAATGCTAAGCACGAAAATTCCAAGTTTCATGAACATGTAACATCAATAAAAACATAGAAGAACAAAAGTAAGCATGTAGACATGTTAAGCTAATCCAATCCTCCTCACTAGGCATACTCTCTTCTTTTCACTCGAAGCATGGCATTCACTCAGAAGTATATGCAAGCGAAAGATAATGAATTACGAAGAGTGACTTGCATATATCAAAGAAACGAAAGCACTTTGTGAATTTTTATGGAAAAACCTCATTTAACAACTATGTGCACCAATGAACCAAAACCATATGCTTACTCTTGAGATAATCTCCACAAATCAAATTTAACCATCTTAAGAATCATGAAAAGATCAATAAAAAGGATGTAATGGGGCTAGGCTAAGAGGTATTCGATATTTGGATAAGGAGGCTCAAAACGTCACCGTGGCCTTTGGCAAAGCTTAATCTCCATATGTCTTCTCACCAAGGGTCAAATTTCATCTTGTTGGACCCATACTTCATTATTTTCTTCGCATAACATTACAACAATAATCAAGACAATAGCCATGCACAAATTTTTCTTTTGGTACTTATGCCGTGCCCTATGATTTATTTTTTTGTTTTTTTGTTTTGTTGCTCTCAGCATCATGTTATTTTACTTTTGGTCCGAGCAAATTTTTCTTTTTCTTTTCTTTACTAAGGCACGGCATGCACATTTTTCATAATTTCATGGCTAAGTCTACCCCACACTTGTTCTTCTTCATCACTTCACGCAAAACCGCCTTCAAAAATCAAGCTTTGCCGACACACAAGGTAAAGGCATCACTATACTAGGTTCATGGAAAGTGTTTAAGGGTGATGAAAGAAAAGGCTAATCGTAGGCTCAAAGAGGGTTTACTAAGGTGTCCCACGACGGGCTCCAATAGGGCACATGCTTTATTTGGCAATGGTGGTAAACCTAAATGATCTTTATTCAATCACATTCAAAATCAAGGTATTTTATGACTTAGAACGTTTTGAAAAACAACAAGAGTAAGTTCTAGCATACTAGAGTTCATTAAAAAGCTATGGCACATAATCATTGAATATGCAAAGAATAATGAGGTTCACATTTTAGCATGCTCGAAATTTTCAATTTATCACTCATGAAGAAAGCAATTTGGCTCTAAAGCTCACATAGGTTATTATGGAAACAAACTAGCTAAAACATGCATGCTTCATTAATCAACAAGTCCTACATGCTCCTACCAATGCACAAAATCCATAAAACTCACAATTTTAATTGTATGCATAACCATCATCTATGTATGCAAAGAGGAGAAAAACATCATTGACATATTAGGGACATCCTAAGACTCGAAACAAACAAATTTAAACACTCTATTTTTGTGGAACAATTTTCTGAAATTTTCTTTTCTAAACTAAGCACACGAAAACATAAACGGAATACGTTATCCCACCCCACACTTAGAAAATTACATTGCCCTCAATGTAAGCACAAGTCTATATCAACGAATTTCCTAAGCATGCAATAGTCTAACACATTCCAACAAATCATCACAAACCAAAGAAAAAGAGAAGGGTTAAGAAATTTCAAACTCTCGGTGATGGCTCCTTCGCTTTTCTTTGATCGACTTGGGTTGCCTCCCAAGTAGCGCTTTGTGTTTATAGTCCATAACCTAGACTTTTCACCGTTGTATATTGCATGTGTTCATCTTGCTCCAAAGTAGTTCAAATCGGCACGAAGAAGTTCAGCAAGAAGTTCGTTGCATAGTGAGTGTGGCTTGGCAGCTTGAGGTGTGTCCGGCAGCAACATGGTCAAGCTGCCGGCAATTGCAGGTCCGGCAGCAGGTTTTGGTGGTGGCTCGTGGACAGTAGGTGGCCGGCCGCTAGGCGCGGCAGTAAGCTGCGGACGTGGGGTATCTTCAAGAATAGTCGCGTCCTCGAATGCATCAAAAGGTGCATGATAATGCTTGAGTCGATGGCCATTTACTTTGAAAGTCTTGTGGGTTTGCAAATCTTGAATTTCTACGGCTCCATGAGGGAATACTTGGGCAATGACAAAGGGACCAATCCAATGAGAGCGTAACTTTCCGGGAAAAAGTCTAAGGCGAGAATGAAATAGAAGCACATGTTGCCCAACTTCAAACTTCTTACCACGGATCATCTTGTCATGGTAGGCACGTATCTTTTCCTTGTATATCCAAGCAGTATCATAGGCTTCATTCCGGATTTCTTCAAGTTCGTTGAGTTGAAGCTTTCTATGAAGGCCGGCTTTATCGATTTTCATGTTGAATGCTTTAACGGCCCACCATGCCTTGTGTTCTAGCTCAACCGGTAAGTGACATGCTTTGCCATAAACTAACCGAAAATGAGACATACCTATCGGTGTCTTGTACGCAGTCCTATATGCCCACAAAGCATCATCGAGACGATCACTCCAATCCTTCCTTGAAGGTCCAACAGTTTTCTCAAGTATTTGCTTGATCTCTCGATTACTTACCTCGGTCATGCCACTTGTTTGGGGATGATAAGGTGTAGAAACCTTATGTGTGACTCCATACTTCTTCAATAAGGCTTCAATGGTGCGGTTACAAAAATGGGATCCTCCATCGCTAATCAACACTCTTGGAACTCCAAAACGTGAAAAGATGTTGGTCTTGAGAAACCCGGCTACCACTTTGGCATCGTTGGTGCGTGTAGCCTTTGCTTCGATCCACTTTGACACATAATCAACCGCAAGTAATATGTAGAGAAAACCCTTACTCGAAGGAAATGGTCCTATGAAGTCAATTCCCCAAAGATCAAAAATTTCTACCTCAATGATAGGCGTGAGTGGCATTTGGTCTCTAGCTCCAATGTTCCCCATTCTTTGGCATCTATCACATGCTTTACAAAACATGAATGCATCTTTAAAAATTGTAGGCCAAAAGAATCCACAATTTAGAACCTTCAATGCCGTCTTCTTTGGTCCAAAGTGCCCACCACAAGCTTCACTATGGCAAAAAGCAAGGATGGAGCGATGCTCATCTTCCGGAACACATCTTCGAATAACTTGATCACCACATTGCTTCCATAAGTACGGATCATCCCACAAAAAGTGTCGAGCTTGCTTCTTGATCCTCTTTTGTAGGTGGCTCGGCATCTCTTGGGGAAATCGGCGTGTAGCAAGAAAATTGGCAATGTCGGCATACCAAGGCTCATGCACTTCAAGTCGAAAAAGTTGCTCATCCGGAAAGGTCTCACATAAGGGCAGCCGATCCACATTAATGACAAGTCGACTCAAATGATCGGCTACAACATTCTCTACTCCTTTCTTGTCTTTGATCTCAATATCGAACTCTTGAAGCAAAAGAATCCATCGAATGAGCCTCGGCTTAGCATCCTTCTTTGTCATAAGATATCTCAAAGCGGCATGATCACTATAAACAATAACTTTGGAATTCAAAAGATATGATCGAAACTTTTCCAAAGCAAAGATTACCGCTAAGAGTTCATTCTCCGTTGTTGTGTAGTTGAGTTGAGCATCGTTGAGAGTCCTTGAAGCATAGTAAATGGCACATGGCTTCTTCTCAACTCGTTGTCCAAGTACCGCTCCAAGTGCATAATCACTAGCATCACACATCAACTCAAATAGCTCGTCCCAATTAGGGGATACCAAAATCGGCGCCGAACATAGCATCTCTTTCAATCGGCAAAAACTCTTCTCACATTCATCCGTCCACTCAAACGTCACCTCCTTTTGTAACAAGTTGCTTAATGGCTTTGCAATTGAAGGGAAGTCTTTGATAAATCTTCGATAGAACCCCGCATGGCCAAGAAAACTTCTCACATCTCTAACACATCTTGGGCTCGGCAATGCTTGAATTAGCTCCACTTTGGCTTTGTCAACCTCTAAGCCTCTTGCCGAAATAATGTGCCCAAGTACAATACCTTGCGTGACCATGAAGTGACACTTCTCCCAATTGAGCACAAGATTGGTCTCCACACACCTCTCAAGTATCTTCTCCAAGTTCCCCAAACATGCATCGAAGGTGCCTCCATACACACTAAAGTCATCCATAAACACTTCGATAATGTCTTCAATAAAATCTGAGAAGATAGCATACATACATCTTTGAAAAGTGCCGGGTGCGTTGCATAGACCAAATGGCATCCGTCGATAAGCAAACGTGCCAAATGAACAAGTAAAAGTGGTCTTCTCTTGATCATCCGGGTGTATCATGATTTGATTGTTGCCACTATAACCATCAAGAAAGCAATAGAAAGAATGACCGGCTAACCTCTCTAGCATTTGATCCATAAACGGCAAAGGCATGTGATCCTTCCTCGTTGTAGCGTTTAGCTTCCTATAGTCGATGCACATCCGATGACCGGTTACAAGTCTTTGTGGCACAAGCTCATTCTTCTCATTCTTGACAACCGTTACACCACTCTTCTTCGGCACTACTTGCACGGGAGATATCCACTTACTATCTGAAATTGGGTAAATCACCCCACAATCAAGCAACTTGATGATCTCTTCTTTCATGACTTTCATCATGGGAGGGTGAAGTCGACGTTGAGCTTCCTTTGTCGGCTTAGCTCCTTCTTCTAACAAGATGCGATGAACACAACACTAGTACAGAAATCGATTCAGATGACGGTTTTTAACCGTCATCTCATATGCTCCCAAACTGTCATCTATCGCAATGTCATCTGTTAAAACGCATTCAGATGACGGTTAAGACAAAAAAAAAACTGTCATCTACCGATCGTAAGGATGACAGTTGTGTATTCAGATGACGGTTGGCATTCATGGTGCCAACTGATGCCAACTTACGTGCGCATTTTCAGTGATGAATGGCATATATTGAGATGACAGTCGACTGTCATCTAATGCTACTTTTTATGTCAGTTAATATATCAAAGCAAGCGTCGTGTGATATCTTCTCAGACGTCATCTTTCATTTTTAATGACTGTCATTTACATCTTCTAAGGATGACGGTTGTACGTTGTTCAGATGACGGTTGACATTCATGGTGTGCGCATCTTATGTCTGATGGCATGTAACCTGATGACACTCAAACCGTCAAGTAAAGTGCAATATAACGTCGGTCATATTGTCAAGGCGAATGTCATCTGAATTTTGAACAGATGTCATTTACACTATCATATAGTATGTCATCTGAGCTCTCTTAGACGTCAGTCTTGCATAATATTGTTTGTGTCATACGATTTTGGTTCAGATGTCACTAGTTTGTGTCATATGAATGTGTTTCTAACGTCAGTTATTTTATGACTGAGTCGGTCATTTGTGTTCATTTGATATGTTACCAAATGAACAGTACTGACCAAATCCACAGTACTGGTTCATCTCCACATATAAAACCTAATTTCATGCAAATAAACCAAAACTGTAGGATAGTACTCAATAAACCTGCCATATTTATATGTCTCTACCTAGATCTGTTTTAAACCATGAGTAATACAATCACTTCTAAAAACACATGCATTGGCAGCAAAACCAAAATCAACTTCTTCCATCACAATTGTAGCTGCCAGTACCAAAAAAATGACCAATTCAAGTCCACATAACTGTAATAGGATTGGCCATATACTATAGGTACCACTAGAATTCTGAGCATCCTATATACCAAAACATTTAACCTGCTCCGACCTTAACAATGTCATAAATGAAGAAAAAGTTAACACTCTGCGCCTACAAGTGGTAGACCTTTAAACTTCAGCTATACACATCACATAGTTCTTACTTGTCTAATAAGCCAGCCATCTTCTTCAAGGCAGCTGCACATTGAATGGTGGCGTCATCTTTATAAGAAGAAATTTCAATCTCCAACAGTTTAAGGTCACGATATTCTATTGCAGCTTCACGCATGGCATCGGCTTTCCTCTCTGGCCACTTAAAGTGCTTTAATACAGCACGTTCATCAGCCTGTACAAAACATTAGAACTAAAGTTTATCCACATATTTCTTGTATTTGAATCTCTGGACAATAATCTGTCATATCAATAAAGTAGTTGAACCATGTATATAGTTCCGAAGGTTTCCAAACACTAGGTGACTAAAAGATGATTACGACATAAATGCCCAACTGCAAGATAAGCCAAGTTATGGTGAAAGACTACCAATTTGTTCTCAGATGTTCTACTATCTAAGAATGGTAAAAAGATTACTATAGCAGTAATACCAGTTTGTTAAACTTAAATGGTCGGCTAGCAATTCTCTCAATAGCATATATATTCTATGGTTGAACTTGGCTTGAGAGATTTTACTTTTGTAATGGTAAAAAATATATGATTTTTGATTGATTTAGTACAATCAAAGTAGCACAGGCATTAGAAATTACCAACGATGCGAGTTCTCCATCAAGCGAGTCCACAAATTTCAGAACGTCCTCGATATCTGTATAGGCAGCAGTCAGAACTTTCTGGATAAGGCCATTGATGAGCTCTCCTTTTGTTTCAACATCTGCTTTTATCTGGGAAGAAAATAATATGCATCGAGAATTATTCAAACTAATAAGAAAAAAACAAATAAAGCAAATTAGATTTCAAAATCTTAAAAATCTTACAGCTATCAGATGTGCTGATCGATTTTGAATTTCACTAACTATGCTATTATGTGCACTAATAGCCCCTGGAAATAGAGAGGTGCTCCAAAACTATCATTGCCACATCCTCTATCCGATATGCTTCTCACCTGCACGATACATGTACACAGCAAAAGTTTAGTTTAGTGTGACAAGTCGACAACCACATATAGATACAGTATATACAGATATCATCTACATAAAATGCACCTGAATACACAAAGATGACAACATGCTATTTTTATCAGTTAAATACCAAAGAATACTAGATAGATCAATGATGTAGAAGTCTTCCCAGTCACCAAATAAACTTGGACTTGGTAGATTATGTACAGAGTCAAAAAGTAATTGTAGGTCTTTTCTTGGAGTTGGCAACATAACAAGCATTATCTGCGGGAAATCCTGCAGATTAACTGAGTTGCCATCTTCAGGCCACAAGTGATAATTTTGACTTAAATCAAAAACACTCTCCAACAACAAGTAAAGAAGGCTATTTCATTATCTCAAGTGAAAACACCTTAATATGGAATGGGATTCGGCCTAGGACCATTGCTGGCTCAATATCATTAGGTGCATCAATGTTTTGCCAACTACTATGCTAGAATACTTAGGAAATAGCATATACAGAGACCAATATGACAAGGTAATTCATATACATACTACATGCTTCTCATTTCTCATGACTTAAATTCTTGCAACATAACACAAACAAACAACGACTCAAGAGTCAACAATGTACCTCTGATCCACCAATTTGCTTGCAGCTAGCTCCAAGGTTCCTCAAGAGTCCCAATCCTTTAGTACTAAACCATGAAAATCAGAGCTCCAACAAGGTTCCTCAAATTCAATACAATCACTCGTATTGTGTATTCCCTCTTATCAGTTCCTGCGATGAAGCACAACCCCGTTCCATTTCCTGCATTTCAGCATACTTATACAGCTTCTCATTGAACTCCACTTGCCTTCATCTTCAGATAGAACACCTTGGAGTCACCGGAGCAGGCGGAGGGGATGAGACGCGAGTCAAGGAGCTTAAGAATCCCGTCGCAGATGCCGGAGAGCTCAGTCTCGATCTTAGATCGGTACTCACGGAATCCGTGACCAAATGCCTCCATAGGTACCTTCCACTGGCCATATCCACAAAAGTCCAGAACCCATTTTCCATGGCAGAGCAAACCTGCAAAGAAAACCCATAAAGATTGAAACTTTAGCTAAATGAGAGAGACCCAAAACCAAAGATTGAAACTTTAGCCCAAATGAGAGAAACCCAGAACCAAAAATTAAAACTTTAGCCAAAATGAGAGAAACCCAGAAGAGAAAGATGAGAGCTTTTTCAAAAGGGTTACCTTGGAAAACCGATTGGGGGAGTTTGTAGGGTTATCGAGGTGGGTGGTGTCATCGTCGGTGGGGACCAATTGGGGCTGATCGGATTTGAGGTTTCTGAGGAGGAAGAAGCCGGCGAGAGTGGCGGAGAGGAAGACGAGGATGAATCGGAGAGAAAGGCTAAGATGCTTATCCGCCTCGGTGGTGAAGCATGAGGTGAGAGAGTAAGAGAAAGGCTCGGTGATTCTGGATTTGGTTGTGGGAGATGGTGAGGCTCTGGCTGAGACTCTGATGAGTAGACTCTAGTGTTGAATATCAGAGAGGGAAAAGAGAGAGGTCGAAGAAGAAGAAGAAGGAGATGGATTTAGATCTGAGGGGAGAGTGAAAAACAGAAAACTAATAAGGGGGAATGGTTTGTGGGGTGTGTTATTTTTGGGGGCAGTGGACCGATGATTGCGTTAAGGGAAGAAGCAATGTGGGCCGTTTGATCTGGAGCTGGGGGTAAGGGACTGTTTGGTGGAGCAGCTGGCAAGCACGGGGGCTTTGATTTTGAATGTTCCTTAACTTGTTTATTAAGTGTTTAAGTGAATGTATAGTTTCAAATAGTTATTATACGTAGACTCTTCAAATGCAAATATGTCGTGAAATAAGATATGACCGAAATATTGAAATACGTCTACGGTTGAAAAATGAGAATATTCCGACAAAATCTGTGTGCCGAATGTTGCGGTTAACTGTTTTTTACTTCCGTTTTCCTATGAGTAGCCTGACGGTCGGTAAATATTTTGAGGAAAATTTTTATACGATTAGTTGCGTCTCATCAATCTGAAACTATTCTCTGTTGAAGATCAGGCCCAAAAACGTCATTTAGACGGGCCAATTTCCGTTTTAAAGCGTTTAGAGGTTTGACTCACTCGGTTGACCGTCCCGATCGAGCATTTAACGTTGTCAGATGTAGTTGGATTTTTTTTCATACACGTATTTAATCTTAACGGTGATATCTGACGGTTGGAATAGATTTTCCAAACTTTTAGATTCAAAATCGGAACATATGCACTAATGTTCCTTAACTTGTTTACTAAGTGTTTAAGTGAATGTATAGTTTCAAATTGTTACTATACGTAGACTCTTCAAATGCAAATGTGTCGTGAAATAAGATATGACCAAAATATTGAAATACGTCTACGGTTGAAAAATGAGAAGATTCCGACAAAATCTGTATGCCGAATGTTGCGGTTAACTGTTTTTTACTTCCGTTTTCCTATGGGTAGCCTGACGGTCGGTAAATATTTTGAGGAAAATTTTTATACGATTAGTTGCGTCTCATCGATCTGAAACTATTCTCTGTTGAAAATCAGGCCCAAAAACGTCATTTAGACTGGCCAATTTCCGTTTTAAAGCGTTTAGAGGTTTGACTCACCCGGTTGACCGTCCCGATCGAGCCTTTAACGTTGTCAGATGTAGTTGGATTTTTTTTCATACACGTATTTAATCTTAACGGTGATATCTGATGGTTGGAATAGATTTTCCAAACTTTTAGATTCAAAATCGGAGCATATGCACTAATGTTCCTTAACTTGTTTACTAAGTGTTTAAGTGAATGTATAGTTTCAAATTGTTACTATACGTAGACTCTTCAAATGCAAATGTGTCGTGAAATAAGATATGACCGAAATATTGAAATACGTCTACGGTTGAAAAATGAGAAGATTCCGACAAAATTTGTGTGCCGAATGTTGCGGTTAACTGTTTTTTACTTCCGTTTTCCTATGGGTAGCCTGACGGTCGGTAAATATTTTGAGGAAAATTTTTATACGATTAGTTGCGTCTCATCGATCTGAAACTATTCTCTGTTGAAGATCAGGCCCAAAAACGTCATTTAGACGGGCCAATTTCCGTTTTAAAGCTTTTAGAGGTTTGACTCACCCGGTTGACCGTCCCGATCGAGCCTTTAACGTTGTCAGATGTAGTTGGATTTTTTTTCATACACGTATTTGATCTTAACGGTGATATCTGACGGTTGGAATAGATTTTCCAAACTTTTAGATTCAAAATCGGAACATATGCACTAATGTTCCTTAACTTGTTTACTAAGTGTTTAAGTGAATGTATAGTTTCAAATTGTTACTATACGTAGACTCTTCAAATGCAAATGTGTCGTGAAATAAGATATGACCGAAATATTGAAATACGTCTACGGTTGAAAAATGAGAAGATTCCGACAAAATCTGTATGCCGAATGTTGCGGTTAACTGTTTTTTACTTCCGTTTTCCTATGGGTAGCCTGACGGTCGGTAAATATTTTGAGGAAAATTTTTATACGATTAGTTGCGTCTCATCGATCTGAAACTATTCTCTGTTGAAAATCAGGCCCAAAAACGTCATTTAGACTGGCCAATTTCCGTTTTAAAGCGTTTAGAGGTTTGACTCACCCGGTTGACCGTCCCGATCGAGCCTTTAACGTTGTCAGATGTAGTTGGATTTTTTTTCATACACGTATTTAATCTTAACGGTGATATCTGATGGTTGGAATAGATTTTCCAAACTTTTAGATTCAAAATCGGAGCATATGCACTAATGTTCCTTAACTTGTTTACTAAGTGTTTAAGTGAATGTATAGTTTCAAATTGTTACTATACGTAGACTCTTCAAATGCAAATGTGTCGTGAAATAAGATATGACCGAAATATTGAAATACGTCTACGGTTGAAAAATGAGAAGATTCCGACAAAATTTGTGTGCCGAATGTTGCGGTTAACTGTTTTTTACTTCCGTTTTCCTATGGGTAGCCTGACGGTCGGTAAATATTTTGAGGAAAATTTTTATACGATTAGTTGCGTCTCATCGATCTGAAACTATTCTCTGTTGAAGATCAGGCCCAAAAACGTCATTTAGACGGGCCAATTTCCGTTTTAAAGCTTTTAGAGGTTTGACTCACCCGGTTGACCGTCCCGATCGAGCCTTTAACGTTGTCAGATGTAGTTGGATTTTTTTTCATACACGTATTTAATCTTAACGGTGATATCTGACGGTTGGAATAGATTTTCCAAACTTTTAGATTCAAAATCGGAACATATGCACTAATGTTCCTTAACTTGTTTACTAAGTGTTTAAGTGAATGTATAGTTTCAAATTGTTACTATACGTAGACTCTTCAAATGCAAATGTGTCGTGAAATAAGATATGACCGAAATATTGAAATACGTCTACGGTTGAAAAATGAGAAGATTCCGACAAAATCTGTATGCCGAATGTTGCGGTTAACTGTTTTTTACTTCCGTTTTCCTATGGGTAGCCTGACGGTCGGTAAATATTTTGAGGAAAATTTTTATACGATTAGTTGCGTCTCATCGATCTGAAACTATTCTCTGTTGAAAATCAGGCCCAAAAACGTCATTTAGACTGGCCAATTTCCGTTTTAAAGCGTTTAGAGGTTTGACTCACCCGGTTGACCGTCCCGATCGAGCCTTTAACGTTGTCAGATGTAGTTGGATTTTTTTTCATACACGTATTTAATCTTAACGGTGATATCTGATGGTTGGAATAGATTTTCCAAACTTTTAGATTCAAAATCGGAGCATATGCACTAATGTTCCTTAACTTGTTTACTAAGTGTTTAAGTGAATGTATAGTTTCAAATTGTTACTATACGTAGACTCTTCAAATGCAAATGTGTCGTGAAATAAGATATGACCGAAATATTGAAATACGTCTACGGTTGAAAAATGAGAAGATTCCGACAAAATTTGTGTGCCGAATGTTGCGGTTAACTGTTTTTTACTTCCGTTTTCCTATGGGTAGCCTGACGGTCGGTAAATATTTTGAGGAAAATTTTTATACGATTAGTTGCGTCTCATCGATCTGAAACTATTCTCTGTTGAAGATCAGGCCCAAAAACGTCATTTAGACGGGCCAATTTCCGTTTTAAAGCTTTTAGAGGTTTGACTCACCCGGTTGACCGTCCCGATCGAGCCTTTAACGTTGTCAGATGTAGTTGGATTTTTTTTCATACACGTATTTGATCTTAACGGTGATATCTGACGGTTGGAATAGATTTTCCAAACTTTTAGATTCAAAATCGGAGCATATGCACTAATGTTCCTTAACTTGTTTACTAAGTGTTTAAGTGAATGTATAGTTTCAAATAGTTACTATACGTAGACTCTTCAAATGCAAATGTGTCGTGAAATAAGATATGACCGAAATATTGAAATACGTCTACGGTTGAAAAATGAGAAGATTCCGACAAAATCTGTGTGCCGAATGTTGCGGTTAACTGTTTTTTACTTCCGTTTTCCTATGGGTAGCCTGAAGGTCGGTAAATATTTTGAGAAAATTTTTTATACGATTAGTTGCGTCTCCTCGATCTGAAACTATTCTCTGTTCGAGATCAGGCAAAAAAACGTCATTTAGACGGGCCAATTTCCGTTTTAAAGCGTTTTAACAAATTTCGCACTCAAACATTAGATGACGTGCAACCGTCGTCTGATGTTTCAACCTTTCAATTTTTGATGGCATACCTAGGCTGAGTTTGGGAGGGAATTTTCCCGCTTATAACTTGGTAGAAACCCTAAACCCTCAGATGACAGTCAACCGTAATCTGAATTAAGTATAATTTTTGAACGATGAGTTTTTGAGATGTCTACCATTGCCAATACTAAATTTTGGATGTTTTCCTCATAAACTGAGAAAATGTGATGGCATACCTAGGCTGAGTTTGGGAGGGAATTTTCCCGCTTATAACTTGGTAGAAACCCTAAACCCTCAGATGACAGTCAACCGTCATCTGAATTAAGTATAATTTTTGAACTATGAGTTTTTGAGATGTCTACCATTGCCAATACTAAATTTTGGATGTTTTCCTCATAAACTGAGAAAATGTGATGGCATACCTAGGCTGAGTTTGGGAGGGAATTTTCCCGCTTATAACTTGGTAGAAACCCTAAACCCTCAGATGACAGTCAACCGTCATCTGAATTAAGTAAAATTTTTGAACGATGAGTTTTTGAGATGTCTACCATTGTCAATACTAAATTTTGGATGTTTTCCTCATAAACTGAGAAAATGTGATGGCATACCTAGGCTGAGTTTGGGAGGGAATTTTCCCGCTTATAACTTGGTAGAAACCCTAAACCCTCAGATGACAGTCAACCGTCATCTGAATTAAGTAAAATTTTTGAACGATGAGTTTTTGAGATGTCTACCATTGCCAATACTAAATTTTGGATGTTTTCCTCATAAACTGAGAAAATGTGATGACATACCTAGGCTGAGTTTGGGAGGGAATTTTCCCGCTTATAACTTGGTAGAAGCCCTAAACCCTCAGATGACAGTCAACCGTCATCTGAATTAAGTATAATTTTTGAACGATGAGTTTTTGAGATGTCTACCATTGCCAATACTAAATTTTGGATGTTTTCCTCATAAACTGAGAAAATGTGATGTCTAAAAGCGATTCAGATGACGGACAAACTAGAACCGACGTCTGATTATTTCAAAATCAATCAGATGACGGTTAATTTTTTTGCGTCATCTGAAAGGCGTCATCTGAAGGTGTTTTTGTAGTAGTGACAAGTAGTAGGGTTTATTCCCTTGATGTCCGCTAAGGTCCAACCTATGGCGGTCTTGTACTTCTTAAGCACACTTATCAAATCAACCTCTTGCTTCTCACTAAGCATTGAAGACACAATAACCGGTAGTGTATCTTCTTCTCCAAGATAAACATACTTTAAATGACTAGGGAGTTCTTTAAGTTCTAACTTTGGGGCCTCTTCCACACTTGGTTGAAATTTGGTTGTGGCACTTGGAATTGACAAGAACGAGTTCTTTGTGTATATTGGAGTGGCGTCGAGTTCGGCAACCACCTCTTTAAGGCTCGGCAATATGGTGTAAGGCTCGGCAATGCATGGCTCGGCCGATTCCTCCTTTTCTTTCTCATGCATGACTCGTTCTCCCCTCTTGTCAAATCCGACCCCTTGCTCAATCGCTAATTACTATGCGTCGAGCGAGGTCGACATAACTTGTTCGACCTCCTCCAAAACATCAATGGCGCAACCATCCTCACTACCAGAAAAGGCATTATAGTCGACGAAATTGCAAATAACGGCCGACGAACTATTTATTCGTCGGCTATAATGGTTATAGCCGACGATATCGTCGGCTATAATTATTATAGCCGGCGATTTCGTCGGCTAAAATGGTTATAGCCGACGATATCGTCGTCGGGTATAGTTTTGCCGACGACGTATTTCCGACGATGTTATAACCGACGATATGTCGTCGGGTAATGGTTATAGCCGACGAAATCGTCGGCTATAATAATTATAGCCGACGATATCGTCGGCTATAACCATTATAGCCGACGACTTAAATTCGTCGGCTATGATGCATTTTCTGGTAGTGCCTTCAAATCGACATTGGGGAATTTCATGGCATCAAACACATTGAACTTGATCACCTCACCATCAAACTCCATAGTTAGGTTGCCCTCGGCCACATCTATCTTTGTGCGTGCCGTCCTCATAAATGGTCGACCAAGTAGCAATTGCGTGCTATTGACCGGCGAATCCTCCATCTCAACCACATAGAAATCGGCGGGGAATATCAATTGGTTGACTTGCACAAGCACATCTTCCACATAACCCTCCGGATACTTACTTGAGCGATCCGCGAGTTGAATGATGACATTGTCCTTCTTGAGAGGCCCTATACTCAAAGTTTGGTACACATTGAGTGGCATGACATTGATCGATGCTCCCAAGTCTAACATCACATCCTCGAAAGGAGTATTGCCTATTACACAAGGCACATTGAAGCTTCCCGGATCCTTCATCTTTGGTGGCAACTTCCTTTGAATAACGGCCGATACCGTCTCGCTCATAGTTACCACACGAGTCTCCCTCGTATGCCTTCTAGCTGTGCAAAGCTCCTTCAAAAACTTAGCATACTTTGGTATTTGCTTAATGCACTCCAACAAAGGAATGTTGACTTGCACTTTCCGGAAAATCTCCAACACCTCCTCATCGGATTTATCCTTCTTCGATTTAGCAAAGCGAGAAGGGAATGGAATGCTTGAGGTCGGCACCCCCCCCTTACTTGCTTGGTTCAGCACTACTTCACTTCTTGCTGTTGCGGGATCACGCTCAAGATCATAATCCAGCCCCTTGGTCTTTTTCTCATTGCCGGCTGCATTCTCCCTCTTCTCGGTGGCAGCATGCCCTTTTCCGGCTTCATCCTTGCTCTCGGCAGCCTTGCTGCCGGCAGCTTCTTCTCTCTCGGCAGCACTGCCTGCTGCCCCGTCGTCATGCATCCCATGGCTGCCGGCAATTGCAGGTCCGGCAGCCATATCTTCATTGCCAACGAGCTTGAATGTTACTCGCTTCTTCTTCGGAATTGATGGAGGCAACAACTCTCTTCCACTTCGAGTTTGAATTACCTTGGCTTGCTCGTTCCTCGGATTGGGAATTGTATTGCTTGGCAACTTTCCTTGCTCATTAAATCTTCCCATAAAATCTACAACTTGGCCCATTTGAGTCTTGAGCTCACCAATGTCCTTTTGTTGGTTTTGTTGCCCCGCGAGCAACGCATGAGTCGCGCTTGACAAAGATTGGATCAAAGCATCATAATTCGGATTACTTGGTGCGGCATGGCCTTGGCTCGGCCCTCCTTGGTGTGGCACGGCTGCATGGTTGCTCGGCATGGCATTAAAGTTGCCATGGTTCGGCTGAAAAGATTGCCGAGGGACAAAGGGTGCCCTCGGCGCATATGGCGCTCCTCCTTCTCTCGGTTGCATAGGTGCCCTAAGCACGTTGTCATTGTTTGCCCATCGAAAGTTAGGGTGATCATTGAACCTCGGATTGAAGTTCCCAAACCGTTGGCCTCCTTGGAAGCCAATAGCATTGCACTCCTCTACTCCCTCATTCGATCCAAATTGAGGGCATTGTTCGGTTTCATGCCCCTCGGTGCATATTCCACATACCATGGCACGCTTCTTCATCAAATTACTCACCAAGTCGGTGAGCTTATCCACTTTCTCCTCTAACTTTGAGCTCGAAGACGTCTCATGCACTTTCTCATTCCTTTGCACATTGCCTCGTGCCGTGCCAAATTGTTGGTTGTTCAAGGCACGAACCTCCAACAAGCTTCTTGCCGCTCCGGCATTCAACTCTAAAAAGCTACCTCCCGCGGCCGAATCAAGAAACTCTCTCTCCATAACACGCAATCCCTCATAGAAATATTGCAACAAGAGCCCATCGCTAATGCCATGCGATGGACACAAAGAAACTAGGGACTTGAACCTCTTGTAGTAGTCAAAGAAAGTCTCATCTCCGGCTTGCTTCACACTAGTAATTTTCTTCCACAGATCAGTGATACGTGAAGCAGGAAAGTACTTGAGCAAGAACTCATCCATCATAGAATTCCACGAAATGATGCGACCATTAGGCACCTCAAACAACCACTCCTTCGCTTGATCTTCCAATGAGAACGGAAAAGCCTTCATCTTGAAGTGTTGCAAATCGGTCCCTCGCGGACACATAGACTCCGTGGTGAAGTTAAACCACTGTAGATGCTTGTTAGGGTCCTCATTTGGCATCCCATAAAATGATTTCAGCTTATGGAGGAATCCACTCCTCAATTCAATCTCTCCCGTCTTGTCAGCTTCCAAGGGAGGATAAGTGATATTAGAGGGAGCAACACCAGCTCCAGCAACATGACCATTCTGTGATCGGATTGAAGTCATTCTCTCTACTTCTTCTTCTTGCTCGGCAAAGGTCTCAAACTCTGGATTTCCAAGATCACACGATGACGAAACAACGGAGGGCGAGCTTGGCACACTAGCAGAACCTGATGACAATGATGGTAATCTGGACGGCGATGAAGATGATGACGGCAAAGTAGGTGACGGCACTGATGAAATGGTTGGTGATGATGGCGGTAATGGCACAAACAGAGAAATGGCGAGTTCTTGATCTAAACGTTGCAATCTGCCTTGATGATTTCATGTCCAAATATTAGATTCGGACATGCACTTTTCTGAAATTTGCAACATGTAAACAAGTTAGAACATCGTAAAGAAATAGAAATGCAAGAATATATATCATTACAAGCCACGGCATTGGCAATTACACAACATCTTTCAAACAATGGCACACATATTCACATTCGGCAAAGTATCAACATATTCGGCAATAAGAGATGAAAAATTGGAACGTTCATGACCATGTAATCACTAAGTCTAATTCCTTTTTAAATTTGTTCTAACTCTCGAAGTACGTGGAGCAGAGGAGATAACGGTGCAATGGACTGATACAGCCCCCGGTAGTATCATGCTTTACCCGATATACCTCAAGAGTTCGAACCACACAATTTGTTTTATCTTTTGAAGAAAATAGGTCACATATGTCAAGTTATGTTCTAGCGTCTAAAGTTAGGTGATGCTTCGGCACAAGCTATCGACTAGGTCGTGCGGATTTTACGTTTCAAAGGTCATTAAAATCACGGAGAGCGAACCCCCTACAGGAACCAGGCAGGACTCGTTGTTGGACACCACGGAGGGTGAACCCCCTATCGACCCACTCACCGAGAATGAACATCAGTCTGTGGGCCTTGAGATCCAGTTAGACAAACCTGATAACCATATCTATGATAATAACTTCCCCATACTTTGTAAAACAAACAACGGATCCCTAGCGGTCTACAAGTGTTGATCAAAACCGCTCTCAACCTCATAAAAATAATACCAAGTTAGCGTCTTTATGCGTGTGGGGGGGGGGAAGTATCCCACGATTCCCAGTCTACACAAAAACTTACCTAACATGGCACCATTCGTATGAAGGGTTTAGGTTAAGATCAAAAAAAGAGGCTTCACCTACATGTTACACTTTAGAAACTACAATAAACTCAAACATACACAACACTATCAACTTCCTAGAAATTAAACTAAGTGATTACCAACATACATCAACATACATCATGCAACTTCCAAAATTTAAACTCTACATGCCGAAACATATTTCTACTTTAATAAATCTCAAAATAAAACTAAAAATTTAAACTTTACAACTTTACAACAAAAATTTCCAGCAACATATATACACATCAATAACACAAATCAAGCTTTTAAAATCCCCGGCAACGGCGCCAAAAATTGATGAGTCGCCGAAGCGAGCCTCAAACAATAATAACCCTACAATCGTTAGTAGTATAGACATAAGTAGGGATCGTTCTAAGCCGGGGATTAAGGGTACCTGAAATATGAGATTGTTAGACAAATATATACACATATACATAAAAAATCGTCACTCTTATGGGGGAAAGATGGTTCGGCAGCCCTAGGGCTGCCCTCTAACATCTAGGCATGAAATAATGCAGTAAATTAAATCCTAAAGTATTATGTACATGTTGATCATCATCTCTCACGCATCACGCATCACATAGCACAAAACACACAACTCACATACAAGAATTCATGCAAGACTCGGCAATATGGTTTAAGTTTCTTAGACTCTATTCAATTCTAATTTCAATTAGAGCCTCAACGGTCATCTAATCATTAGACTTCTTAAGTATTTAGAAAACACTCAACGTCGAATCCTAAAATTATACTAATCATGTTTGAAAACACTCAACGTCGAAGACAAACACAAAGAGTAATTAAGCGCAAGAGTCTATTAAATTGGAGACATATCTTTAGGTATGGCGTCACTCATCCTATTAACATGCAAGTTTCATGAATTAAGTAACCTTGATTTTAACAACCTAGAATTCAGTTCGATCGATGCCTAACTCAATTCCAAGCTATTAAGTTGGATGAAATCGCAACCTACACAAGTGCCATGGCCTTGGCATCATGTAAATATTGATTTTTATGCACGAATTCATGAAACTAATCGAATAAAAACTAAAAATACATGAACATGCTACTGCCCTAATCTAACATACGAATTCAAGCATGCAATTGTTTGCAAAATTCATCACATAAATTCCAATAAAAATTGCAACTCATGTTCATCATACAAAACCAAACAAAAACAAAGTATTTTTATAACAACAATTGTGACTAAACCAAGAATAAAAATACAAGTCATAGGGATGGATCACACTTTAGAAACCTTGGAGAGCTTCGTCCTGGTGTGGTGAATGAGGCTCAGCAGTGGCTGAGATAGGTGTGGAATCGATGGTGAATGGTGGTGGAATCGGTGGACTCGTGTTTTTAGGGTTTCGGTTTAGAACTTTGGTAAAGAGTTTGGCAAAGTTTCGGCTAGTGTTTTGCAAGAGAAGAGATCATTTTTCAGAATGAGAAGATGAGGTTATATATAGAGGAGAGGCTGCCGGCAACCCTAGTGTAAGAGGGGTTTCAGAAAACCCAATTGGTTAAGGATTTGAAACCTTCCTTTTCAAAGTCTAATTAGGTTTTCTTTTTCTGATTTTTCTTCAAGGCTTGGGCTTCACATCTTCATGGACTTCTTGTATAGGCTTTGGACTCCATTTGAAAGGTCTTGATCCATCGAAAATGCCCCAAACCGGCAGTTCTTCATTTTGGCACAAATCTGCCTATTCCGGCAGCTTCTCCTAGTTTGACTAGGAGAACTTCTTTCTTCGTATTTTTCTTTAATGCTTTAGCTTGGTGTCATCCTCCTTCAATCCTTAAGCTTGAACCATCTTCACATATGCATTTGTACACCATATGGTCCATTGAAAACAGTAATTGTGAAAAGGAGGCAGTAGCTTCTTGGAATCGGCAGACTTGATGTTGTTGCAGTAACTCAGGCATATCTCCTTCCTCGGAGCTCCGATTGATGCGATTCCAAGTCTCAGATAAACTAGACACACAAAGCAACCTCCATATGAAACAGTTTGATCAAATTCCTTGTGAAACGTCGGGAATGAATTTTTAAAGTTGGGACACAGTCCCAGGAAAATCCTGAAAGTCCCTGGATTGGTTTGCTCAAACTGCTGTTTTGCAGCCATCTTTTGGGTGACTTCCCGAACTCCGATTGATCTGAATTTTTAACACAACATTCCTCAGTATATGAATAATAAGCACACCAAATTTTATTAAATTAGGACAAGGATAGATCACAATTTTACTCATCTCAAAATCACGAAAAAGACATATTTTGCATTATTTTCCAGATTTCTCAAACTTAGTCATTTTTCGGATGCTTAACCACTTTTCGCCAAACTCTACCAAATTAACACTAAACTATATTATGACTCTATCTTAGACAAATAAGGGTTAAACAAAGCATAAATGAGGGCATAAGCATATAATATCGTCGCACATTGTGCTCCTATCACATATAACACATATCCAACATAACACAAACACACTACATTTTATAAATACGTAAATTTCATCCAAAGCTACAATATGTTCAAGAACAACAATGTACGATAATCAAATTAAAAGGAAAAAAAAAGGGTCATATTGTCCTAATCAAGGTCATCCTCGGGAATACGTAATGAAGCACAAGAGGATTTATTGGCGACAGTCGGAGTTGTTGCGGCGACATTGACACCCGGATTTCCTTGGGCCGAGATGACGTCATTGACAATGCTATTCATCCTCGTCATACGCTGCTTGAGCTCTTCTTTCTCGAGTTCCGAGGCATTCCACCGCTCGGTGGCAACTGCTAGTTGCCTCTGCAAATCCTCAACCAGCGGATCGTTGCGGGCCACACGTACACCGCTTCTTGGTTTTGACGGGCGTCTTAATGCACCCCCTAACCCTGTAAAATTATTACAATTAAAAACCATTTCATATGTAAAAATTAAAACACAACTAAACACAAAATGTAAAATATAAAACATTTAAAAAAAATAGCTCGGACTCTCGTTCCCGGCTTCCCACCCAGCTCTTTCCCTATTACCGCCATCTGCTCCTCGACGGTAACGGGGCTCGTCACGTTACTCCCGCCCGCTTCATCAGTCACGCGACTAGCACATAGCTCATCCATCTTCCTCTTCACCACTGCCTGCAAAAAAAATTATCCAATAGGTTTGTGTTAGTATAGTTTTTAATTCTACAAAATCAAAACCACAAGCTAAAAACCAAACCGTTGCATCTAAAATAATGTCACTCACCACTTTCTCCTGCGCATTCTGTGATGATTGATAAACATCACAGACTGTCTGGAGTATAGGCGCTAGATGCCCTTTCTCCTCATTTGCAGCGACCCGGTAGCTGTAGGGAGTGGTGCCGGAGTGATGGTTGATTGGATACCCATTTTCCTTTCCCTTGTTGCGGTTAGCGGCATTCCGGGCACACATCGCCTGCAAAAAGAAGTACAAATATATAATTAACATATTTCATATCAGAATGTGTGAAGTTATTATATGAAATGCGAAAACTGATAATTAAAAACTTAACCTTAAAATCGCCGTCCTCAAAGTGACCTTTGAGGTACTCCCATTGGTCAGGTCGGTATATGAACTCTTCAGGCGTCGCCTTTGATACTTCCTTGTAATGAGTATGGCAGTCGTGTTTTCAATCTTTGTAAATCTTTACAGTGGTCTCGTCGATGTATTTCCACATGCATGTCTCGGTGGGAGGGAGGTCATAGAACATCTAGCAAAAAACAATTCAAAAACATCAAACGAGCCTTTCATTATCATAAAATGAATATAATGTGAATGAAAAATATTTTTTCAAAATTATTCTAAAATGTGATTTTACCTCCATATAAGTGGTCAATGCATCTTGGTGCTCCTCATCCAGCTCAACAAATGAAGGTGCAAGCATCGGAACTTTGCTCCGGACGGCGCTCCCGATGTCTTGGGACATCAAAGTCATCCACTTCAATTGTTTGGGACCCTTGTGTTCTTCGGCGTACTCAACGTTCCGAGGCTGGTTGTTGTTCATCATCTTCAATAGATTTCAGAAACTTACATGTTTCAGAAACCCTAACTACCACAATCCACACACAACACAAACCAATTACATCATTAATTAATAATTTCAACCTAATCTACCATATAATTCTAATTTCACTAGATTTCACTATTTCACAAAATTTCATTTTCACTAAATTTGGAATTAACTAAATTTCACAATTTCACTAAATTACAATTTCACTAAATTACACTAAAATTCAATTTCACTAAATTTCACAATTTCACAAACTAACCTAATCTCAATTTCACTAAATTTCACAAAAAATCTAACATTTTCAATGAACCCAAAACATGGTTTATCACAATTTTCATATTCTAACACTAAAACAACAACAAAACACAAAATTCAACACAACATCATCCAACTTCCATTAACCAACATAAACAACCATTTCAATTGAATTAATACATAATATGCTTACAAAGAGGGATAAATAGAAGGAAATTGCACTAACCTTACTTAAGAATCAAAGAATTGGCAACAAAAGCCTTCCAAGCTCTAATTCTTCAAACTTCTCCCTCTTCTCCTCCAAAAATTGCAACAGATCCCGACTGAAATAGTACCCCCAAATTTTACCTATATATAGAGGTTGTATTAATGACGAAGTACAGAGGCAGATGAAAAAAAAATGAAGCGACGAAGACTGACCAATTTTTGTCGCTTCGTTTTTACTCAAGCGACGAAGTTACTGCACTTCGTTGCTTCAATAATTTGCGAGCGACGAAGATTGAATTTCGTCGCTAGATTTTCTAAAACGATAAACGGAGACGACAAACTATGAATATTCGTCGCTTCAATAATTTTTAAGCGACGAGTATTAGGAAACATTCGTCGCTCGTTGTTTTGAAGCGACGATTCCAATATTCGTCGCTTGGATGGCTTTAAGCGACAAAAAAAAAAATTGTTATGTTTCTTCATCGCTTCAGTACTGATCTGCAGTAGTGGCATGAAAATTGGAGCCTGGAATGTTCTCGTGATTCTGACTTCTATTTTGAAGGACCTTCACTAAAGTTATGTTTTATCATATCCTGTAGTATTTGCATGCATCGTGCATATTATAATTGTATATATGTATATAGGTCGATGAGGACACACTTAACCCGTGGACAATAGGGATGAAGTGGTTAGAGTTATCCATAGTTTGCTGGATTTCTTAGAATAGGTTTCAGTGGTGATGCTTCTCAAATATAACTTTAGCATCATTTTTCAGGTCTGAGTGCTGATTTCTTTAGACAGAAAACCAAAACAGGATATATTATTCTCATGAACTCTAAAAACTTGTACTATGAAACATGAATAATCCATGGTGTGATGAATCTCCTGCGACCAGTCAAAGGTTATACTATTACGATAGTAAATTGCATCTCTCTTAAATGTGGTCAAGATAAACACTACATCAGAATAACTTACTAGTCAAGCTAAAAGAACAACAACTTCAAAATATATTTATGATAACCATATTAACCATCTGCTCATACAGCAAATCGAGCAGAACCTTTCAATGAGGCAGCTCAATAACCCATCATGGTAGCTCTCTGACTAATCGTGCTATATACACTACTGTAGATCCACTTTGAAGAGACGAAGAATAAAAAGGAAAAAAAAAACTCCGTCGCTTCAACACATTGAAGCGCTGAATATTGGAGTCGTCGCTTCAAAAACAAAGAGCGATGAATATTGGTTAATATTTGTCGCTTACAAAATTGTTGAAGCGACGAATATTCATAGTTTGTCGCCTCCATTTATCCCAGAACTATATTTTGGAAAATGTAGCGACAAAACTCAATATTCGTCGCTCTACAACTGTTGAAGCGACAAAGCGAAGTTAATTCGTCACTCTAGTATAAACAAAGCGACGAACATTGGGCAATCTTCGTTGCTTCGTTGTTTTTTCATCTACCTCTGTCCTTCGTCTTAAATGCAACCTCTATATATAGGTAAAAAAAATAAAAAAAATTATGCAGATCGGGTTCTGCATATGATTTTAGAGGAGAAGAGGGAGAATTTAGAAGAAAGTGAGCTTTTGTTGCTAATTCTTTGATTCTTAAGTAAGGTTAGTGCAATTTCCTTCTATTTATCCCTCTTTGTGAGCATATTATGTATTAATTCAATTGAAATAGTTGTTAATGTTGGTTAATGGAAGTTTGATGATGTTGTGCTGAATTTTGTGTTTTGTTGTTGTTTTAGTGTTAGAATATGAAAATTGTGATAAACCATGTTTTGGGTTCATTGAAAATGTTAGCATTTTGGTGAAATTGTGAAATTTAGTGAAATTGAGAAATTTAGTAAAATTGAATTTTAGTGTAATTTAGTGAAATTGTGAAATTTAGTGAAATCCAAATTTAGTGAAAATGAAATTTTGTGAAATAGTGAAATTTAGTGAAATTAAAATTTTATGGTAGATTAGGTTGAAATTATTAATTAATGATGTAATTGGTTTGTGTTGTGTGTGGATTGTGGTAGTTAGGGTTTCTGAAACATGCGAGTGGCTTAGTGAGGGAGTGTGGTGCCGTGTGTAAATTTATGGTTTCATATTATATATAATTGTGGTGTTTATCAGCTTAGAACTCTTGTTTGAGAATCAACAACTCATCTAGTTGATCGAGATGAGTTGTTGATTCTCGAATTGTCCCATTTTTGGGCACTTTAGGCGAACACGACTTTGTTGATCCTTTTGCTATTCATGTGGTTTCCGTTTCAGTTTTGAGATATAGTTTCGTCAGTCTCTCTACAATGTTCCTCGAGTGCAAATTAGGTTGCTTAGATTTTTGTGCACTTGAGGAACTGTAGGGAGATGCTGCTGAAATTTCCCAAAACTGTAGCAGAAACCACATGGGCGCAAGAGGGTTAACAAAAGTCGTGCTCTCCTGAAGGGGATAGGACCCAACCTGGAGGAATAAGGAGAAGAAGTGTTCGGACAGGTGTTGATTGTATCATAAATGTTGTTTGCTAACATTATGCATATTGTCTGTTTATGTTATGACATGAAACATGGATGATGTCTCCGACAAATCATTTATGAATCATCATTATACACACCCTGACTACAGAACAGGCGTAGTTAACTTCATTAATTTTGTGAGGACTCACACTATTGGAACCACCCAGTATCTCCCTTGTCCGTGCTCAATTTGCAAAAATGGTCATTATTATAAGGAACTCGTAGAGATTTATCATCACTGGATGCACTGTGGTTTGGATCCAACTTACACAGTTTGGCACCTACACGGAGAAGTTTCTGGTCAAACTGCAATGATCAGTTGACGGATACAGTGGCTTCAAGACATAGTCGAGGCTTCCAGTGTTGCCGGTCCTTTAGTGATCCCGCCTGTGGAGATTATAGAAGATGTATTGTCGTACTATCATGGATACTAGGGAGATGCACCGCATAATGTTATTGAAGAAAATACTGAAGTTCAATTCAATGACATGATAGATGATGATTATACTGAGTATGAAAGGTTTCTAAGGAAGTCGCAAACGCCATTGTATGAAGGGAGTGAAGAAACTGTATTAAGTGTCATATTACATGCAATGAAAATTAAAGTTGAAAATGGATGGTCGGTTACGAGTGTTGATAAATTATGTGAATGGTTGCATAAGTTTTTTAAAGGGCATAATTTCCCTGTGAGTTATTCGAGAATTACAAAAATCCTCAAGGATCTTTCCCTTGGATATGAAAAAATTCATGTTTGTGAGTTCAACTGTAACCTATTCAGGGGGGCTGAAAATAAAAACCGTAGGACTTGTCCAGTATGTGGTGCTGAAAAATATAAGCCAGATACGGTTGAGATTCCAAAAAAGGTAATATGGTATTTTCCTCTCACTTCAAGGTTGAAATTTCTATTTATGTCTCCACACACAACAAAGTATATGTGATGACATAAGGAGAGGCGACTAGATGAAAGTACTCTCCGGCACCCGTCTGATGGAGAAGCATGGCAACATTTTAACGGGACATTTCCATTTTTCGATGACATTAAGGGAAGAAATGTGCGGCTTGGAGTGGCAACTGATGGTTTCAGTCCATTTAGAACAATGACAACCTAGCATAGTACATGGCCCCTGGTTGTGATGTCATTTAATCTACCCCATAATATATGTATGAGAAAGGAATATAATATGCTGGCCGTGTTGATTCCTTGCCCTAGATCTCCAGGAAAGTGCCTTAGTGTCCTCATTTGTCTATTGATCGACGAGCTCAAAGATTTGTGGGAAAATGAAGTCTCTACTTTTGACAGAGTGGACATTAATGATGTATTCATGATGAAGGTAGCGGTGATGTGTACTATAAATGATTTTCCTAGTTTAGAGATGCTTGCGGGCTCAACGGTGAACAGGTACAAGGTATGTCCAATTTGTCTAGATGATCTGACAGCGGAGCATATTTGTGGGAGAATTGTTTATGAAGGACATCAGAAATGGCTCGACGAGAATAACTCGATGCGATCCAGTTTGACATTTAACGGGAAGCCAGAGTGGGGAAAAAGACTAGCTCATAAGGACGGAGATGCACTTTTGGAGGAAATTAGGTCACACAATTACGCCACTCTTAGCCAGCATCCTGATTTTCATGTCTCTTACTTAGCACAAAACAAACAATGTTGGACCCACGAGAGCGTATTTTGGCTTCTTCCCTATTGGTCATCGTTGTTACATAGGTACTGTTTAGATGTCATGCAAATTGAAAAGAACGTGGGTGACAATATCCTTGCCACCATTCTTACAATTGAAGGGAAGACCAAGGATGGTCCAAGGGCTCGCGAAGCTTTAGAGAAGAGGAAAATCCGCAAAAGTCAACATCAATCGGAAGCTGAAAAGAGGAGGAGAAAAGTTCCTCATGCACCCTTTTTAGTTAAAGAGGAAAATCGTGAAGAAGTATTTCGAATGGTTTCACTCTGCTAGGTATCCACTCTGCTAGGTATCCACTTGGCTATGCGAGAAGTTTGAGAAATAATGTCAAACTACCCGATAAAAAGTTCTATGGATTGAAGACGCATGATTGCCATGTCCTGCTTCAACGTCTTCTTCTAGTGGTTATCCGAGGATTTTTGCCAAATAACGTCGTGAAGCCATTGATAGCACTATCAAATTGGTTTCGAAAATTATGTGCTAGGGAGTTGAAGAAGGCAGATGTCCAACATATGGAAGTTGAGATAATGATGATTCTCTGTAATTTAGAGTTGATTTTTCCTCCACATTTCTTCACCTCAATGGTTCACCTTCCCGAATAAATTATGCTTACAGGCCCAATACATTTTACATGGATGTATCTGATGGAAAGGTATATGCACTAACCAAATATGTTTCTTTTTATTAAAACTAAATTTACACTAACTGTAAATATGCACTAATCATATTCAAGTGATTTTATAGGCAATTAGGTGATTATAAACAGTCAATGAGTAATACACGTTACCCGAAGGGGAGTGTTGCAGAGAGGTACATATCATGTTGAACAGCCAAATCCCCTAATATGGAATATTAGTTGTGTTTCGCAGTTAGTTCAGCCGTGTATTATGGATACCACTAGAAATATTAGGTTAACAGAGGAGTAAACGGCTGAGGCTCACTGGCAAATTTTGACGGATACAAAAGAAGCCCAATATTACATGGACACTCATTTGCAGATGTACATAGCGAAACATGGTGACGATTACAACGAGCGCCTCATGAGGAGGAGTTTCCATCGATGGTTCTTAAGATATGTACGAAAATTTAATTTTTTGCTCTTGTACATAGATCCTAAACACTAAATAGTATAACACTAACACCATGTATATTTTAGGCAAAGAACATGCATGATGCTCAAGACCTTAATTTTAACCTGGCAATATGGTCATTGGCTCGAGGTCCACAATTCACCTGGATTTATAAGGCGTGCTATGTGAACGGTATCAAGTATGTCTCATTCGATAGAGATCAAAGGCTCGTGACTCAAAATAGCGGGGTGATGTTAAGCACGAAAGTTGGAAACCTGTCCCAACACTTCTATGGCCATCTTGACTATGTAGTCGATGTATGTTATCCAGACAATATGTAGGTCGTGTTGTTCAAAGGTATATGGCACAACACCACTGACGATCTGGATGCCGAAGAAATTGACACCGTCAAGGTAGATCATGGTCTGATATCAGTGGATACAAACACTAGTTACTATGAGAATTCACCATTTTTTCTTGCTATCAAGACAAAACAAGTGTTCTACTTGGACGATCCTATGGGGGGTGGTACTTGGAAGGTGGTGCAAGAAATGTCTCACCGAAATGTATACAATGCCGAAGTACTGGCAGCAGAAGATAAAAGGACTCCTTCAGGGAATCAAATCACAAAGCCTTACCAAGAGGACACACTAAGTTCAATGCAATTTTACCATATTGATACATCTAATCTCTAACTCGATTTAGAAGTACATGAAGAGAATGAAGAATCAAGCAGTGATGACCTCGATGAATTCGATGAGGAAGAGGAAGATGAAGACAACGAAAATGAAGACTACTAGTTATTATGGTATATGTTGTAATATGATGATGATGATGATATATATATTTCATGTTGTAATTTTGAACAATATTTACAATATTCTAATTTAATAAAAACATATGCATCTAAACATAACTAATCTGTAAAGTTCAAGTGAAGCGACAAAAATTGTCCAATCTTTGTCGCTTTAACATTTCAAGTGACGAAGTTTGAAAACTTTTCGTCGCTTCAAGTGATCTGAAGCGACGAAGTTGGACCTCACTAGGTTATCCTGTGAGTTTTAACTTCGTCGCTTCAAGTGATCTGAAGCGACGAAGTTAGACCTCACTAGGTTACCCTGTGAGTTTTATCTTCGTCGCTTTAACATTTGAAGCAACGAATATTGATATTGTCGTCACTAACTTAAATACGAAGCGACGAGTTTTGCCAAAGTTCGTCGCTTCAAATAGATGATTATATGAACCGGGACTTGCTTCTTCTTCCTCATTTGCGCGAATCTCTGTTTTTCTTCCTCTGCAGAAGTTTGAAAAACCCTAAATTTGAAAACCTCAATCCCTTCGATTCAGCCCTGAAACCCTTAAAGCTCTTCATAAAAAACCATGAAATCGAAACCCCTAATCTCTCTCCTTCGATTTCAAGAAATTCACCCCTAAATTCGAAACCCCCAAACCCAAAATTCCTATTCCTAACCCTAACCCCTTCGATTCATCAATGACATCAGGTTCTAGTGCCCAGAAGAGGAAGAAGGAGCTCGAGGCCAGAAGGGAGAGGAAGGCGGCCGAGGCTGCAGCGAATGCGGCGGCGATTGAGGCCGTGAATGCGATGGCAATTGAAGCGGCGAATGCTACGGCGACACCAAAGCCGGCGAATGCGACGACGAGACCAGAGGCGGGCATTTTGGTACCAGTCCCGTCGTTGGAAGACACCACCCCTTCGGGGTTGGGTGCTGCTGGAAGCGGAGATGGCGGTGGCGCCACCGGTGGCGTTGGAGCTGCCGCTGTGGAAGGGCACAACGATGACGGTCCTCCAATAAGTATTCGGACCAAGAGGGGTCCTCCGGAGCCGGGTAATTTCTTATTTATTTCTGCTTCTCTGCTAAGTTGTTTTATAAGGTTTTTGATGTAATCTGTTGACTTGTCCTAATAATGAAAAATTGGGATGCAATTGGAGTTCTTGTTGTACACTGTGTATATGGTGATATTTCAAAGATGCAATCTTTTAGTTCAAGCCTTATGGCAGCCTTATTTTGAGCTTGTCCTGTTTGATACCTTTGTGCTTATACTTTCTTGTGAGTGAGAATCCTGAGAAGCTGGGCATCGTAATGGGCACAAAGACCCAATATTTGAAGATGATGAACAACAACCAGCCTCTGAAGGTTGAGTACGCCGAAGCACACAAGGGTCCCAAAGAATTGAAGTGGAGGACTTTGATGTCCCGAGAAATCGGGAGCGCCGTCCGGAGTAAAGTTCTGATGCTTGCGCCTTCCTTTGCAGAGCTCGATGAGGAACACCAGGATGCATTGACCACTTATATGGAGGTAAAACTGCTGAGGCTTAATAATTTCGAAATTTTATTTTTCAGTCATAACCTAGTGAAATATGACATTCTATTTTGATACCATTTTTTTGAATTGTTTTTTACTAGATGCTCTATGACCTCCGTCCCACCAAGATAGACATGTGAAAATATATCGACGAGACCGCTGTAAAGATTTACAAGGATTGTGAATATGACTGTCATACTCATTACGTCGAAGTATCAAAGGTGACGCCTGCAGAGTTCATCCACCGACCTGAGCAGTGGGAGTATCTCAAAGGTCACTTTGAGAACGGCGATTATAAGGTTAAGTTTTTAATTATCAGTTTTCGCATTTCATATAATAACTTCACACATTCTGATATGAAATATGTTAATTATATATTTGTACTTCTTTTTGCAGGCGATGTGTGTCCGGAACGCCACTAACCGCAACAAGGGAAAGGAAAATGGGTATGCAATCAACCATCACTCCGGCACCACTCCCTACAGCTACCGGGTCGCTGCAAATGAGGAGAAAAGGCATCTAGCGCCTATACTCCAGACAGTCTGTGATGTTTATCAATCACCACAGAATGCGCAGGAGAAAGTGGTGAGTGACATTATTTTAGATGCAACGGTTTGGTTTTTAGCTTGTGGTTTTGATTTTTTAGAATTAAAAACTATACTAACACAAACCTATTGGATAATATTTTTTGCAGGCAGTGGTGAAGAGGAAGATGGATGAGCTGTGTGCTAGTCGAGTGAGTGATGAAGTAGGCAGCAGTCACGTGACGGGCCCCGTTACCGTAGAAGAACAGATGGCTGTAGTCGAGAAGGAGCTGGGTGGGAAGCCGGGGACGAGAGTCTGAGGTATATTTTTCTATAGTTTATATTTTACATTTTGTGTTTAGTTGTGTTTTAATTTTTACATATGAAATGGTTTTTAATTGTACTAATTTTGCAGGGCTAGGGGGTGCATTAAGACGCGCGCCAAAACCAAGAGGCGGGGCACGCGATTCAGTGGTTGAGGATTTGCAGAGGCAACTAGCACTCATCACCGAGCGGTGGAATGCCTCGGAACTCGACAAACAAGCAGCATGACTTGGTTCATATAATCTCAAGGATACGAATCGTGTCAAGTAAGGGAAATATTAGGACCTTAGTTATCGTACCACGGGGAATAGGTGTTGGACCTAATTCATCAAGGTAATTGACTCTAGGACCACTAAAAGAACACATAAAAATAAAATGAAAATAATAACTATGGACAATCAAGGCCCCAAGCCTTGGCAATGCTCGGCCTAGCTCGCACTAATCCTAATAAAAAACGCTAACTTGTGACCCTAAGGTGGATATGCACAAATGGGAAGTAGATTTTGTGAGAAAATTTGATTTGAAATTTAACTAAATTAACCGTAACAAAAATACAAAAGAAAATAACTAATTATCAAGCAAGAAAACTAAATATGGAATTCAAATAAGCGAGAAAATGGGAGTGTAGGGTGATTCGCACAAACTTTCTTGCAAACATCGATGAAAAACTTATAAATGCATGTATTTCCTAAAGTGTCAAGTCTCGTATCTAATACCGGTTAAGGCTACTAGACCAATTATCCTTACGGTGTATCGGTTATGCCGGTTAAGGCCACAACCAACTCTCTAATTTAGGCACTACGTCGGTTAAACCCGTAATATCTAAAATTAGAGGCGAAGAGTCCGAGATAATAGAGACCCAAGCAAGCTTAGCTACAATTAATCTAGCTAATGGTTACCATACTTAAAATCCTAGATGCACAAGACCAATAAGTTGTCAATTTATCAATCTATCCATCAAATTGTCCACAACATAATCTAGGGTGACAAAGCCTAGAAACATGCTTCTAAAGACCAAAACATTCGGATATCAAGTATACACAATTGAAATTGTATTTATTTAAATTAAACCATCAACATTCTTACAAGATGAATTAGGCTTCACAACCCTAACTCCCAAATTGGAACTACTCACTACCCATATCTAAACACATCATCCAATTCATAAGAAACAAGAGAAAGGATAGATGAGAGAGGGAGCACAAGCTAATTCACAATTTACTATATGCAAATATGAACACAACTTGATATTAAGTTCCCACCTTTTACCAACTATAATTTCTTCATATTGGTGAATGTAAGTGTTAAACTCAATCTTATATCACTGAATATCATTATGAGCCTATATTAGATCATAACATGTAATGACATATTGTGTTTAACATATAATTATAATCAGAAACCATAAGACTGTTGCAATCCTAGTTCTGCAGAATTCATGAACTTTGAAAGACTCACATGATCCTCTTGTGTTGTCCATGATTGCCTTCTCCTTATTTCACCTTATGTTCTCAAAAGTTTATGGGACTTATCGTAAGAACTTGTGTGCATAAGAAGGGACAATTTGACATATATATAGAGCAGAATTATAAGGCAGTTTCTTCCATAAAGAAACTGCTATTATCCCTTAACTGCTTATCAAACAGAAACTGTTATATTAACTGCAACTTGATTTTGAATTAGAATAACAGATAAGCCTTATCAGATGATTTATATCAAAAGCTTATATTAAATCTAAACTTCAGATTAATACATATACAAGCTATATATATGCTCTAATATAAGTTTCCAGCAATGTCATGTTCTATATGTAATGCTAATTGCTTACAATCTCCCACTGAACCTGACATTGCTTAGGACATAAGCTGAATGCATATATTTAGATTTATATATGAATCAGTCTACTAAAGAGTGCATTGTAAGTTTATATGTTTAGGCTATTCAGCTTAATAATCTAAATTCTGTCAATAGAGTCTAATTATAAGGAATCCAAGAACATTATAGTGAATAAGAGTAAACACTAATATTCCAAGATCACAATGTAGTAGACTTAAAATCACATGAACTTCAGTTACAACAACAGTATAACCAAACATGTGTCATGAATGCATTCAACTACACATCAACATGTTTAAAGTCCTACCAAAATTTCTAAATAATTAGAAGCAACTAAATTATATTCATAGTTTGTTATAAACTGCAGGCTGTCAAGCCATTCAAAGAATTGCAAATTGGAGATGTACATAACTCAATTCAGCAGATTAATAACAATGAAGACTTTATAATATAATTTGTTCAATTGATCACATCATAACTAGATTATAAAACAGTAACACATACTAACTGGTAAGGATGTTGATATTTCTCTCAGCATTTATATAGAGTCTGTCATTCCCATGTTTGCTGCATGTTTGACAAAATCACTCACTGGTAAAGCTTTTGTCAATGGATCAGCCAATTGTTCTCTTGTTCCTATCTTCATAACATCAATTTCTCCATCTCTAACACTTTCCCTTACTGGAAAATATTTAACATCTATATTCATGGAGCCTGAAGACCTTTTGTTATTCTTTGAGAAAAAGACAGCTGATGCATTGTCACAATAAATCACCATAGGTCTTTCAATAGTGTTTATCAACTTCAAATGAGAAATAAAATTTCTCAACCACAATGCACGTCCAGTAGCAGTAAATATAGCAATGTATTCAGCCTGAAAGGTTGATGTTGCTGTCAAGGTCTGTTTTTCAGTTTTCCATGAGATGGCTCCACCTGCCAACATAAATATATAACCAGATGTCGACTTCAAATCATCCATATCTGACTTGTAGGATGCATCAGTGTAGGCCTTTACTTCAAACTCTTGCTCTTCTAATTTTCTGTAAGTCAACATATAATTCTTTGTCTTCTTCAAATACCTCAGTACTTTCTTGCCTGCTACCCAGTGAGCATGCCCAGCATTTGATTGGAACCTTGAAAGCATGTTTTCTGCGAATGAGATGTCTGGCCTTGTACAAATTTGTGCACACATCAAGCTCCCCACCAATCTTGCATAAGGCACATTATTCATGCTTTTGACTTCCAAATATTTTTAGGACACTGCCCTTTATGCAACTTATCTCCTTTTGATATTGGTGCATCCCCAGAATTACAACCCTGCATTCCAAACCTTTACAGTATCTTGTTCACATAATTTTTCTGTGACAACCCTAATGCTTGTTGCTTTCTGTTTCTCGTAATCTAAATGCCTAGCACATAGTGTGCTTCTCCCATGTCCTTCATATCATACTGACTCAAAAGGAAAGCTTTTGTTTCTTTCAGCAAACAAATATTGCTGCTTGCAAGTAAAATGTCATCAACATATAGAATAAGCAAAATAAAATTACTCCCACTGGTCTTAAGATAAATACACTCATCTAATTTATTTTCCAGGAAACCAAATTGAGTGATTACCACATCAAACTTAAGATACCAATGTCTTGAAGCCTGCTTAAGACCATATATTGATTTTTGTAACTTGCATACTTTTCCTTCGTCTTCTACAAAACCATCTGGCTGTAACATATAAATTTCTTCATATAAATCACCATTCAAGAATGCTGTCTTCACATCCATCTGGTGCAGTTCAAGGTCAAGGTGAGCAACTAGAGCCATAATTATCCTCAATGCATCTTTGGTTGAGACTGCGGAGAAAGTCTCATTATAATCGATTCCTTCTTTTTGATTATAACCTTTAGCCACTAGCCTTGCTTTATATCTTTCAATTTTCCCTTATGCATCCCTTTTGGTCTTGAATACCCACTTACAACCAATAGGTTTGGATCCATTTGGTTTATCAACTAATGTCCATACACCATTCTTAGACATACTAAGTAATTCATCTTCCATAGCTGCTCTCCACTTTTGACAATTCACTGATTTCATTGCTTCTGCAACTGTGCTAGGATCATCTGCATCACCAATGTCAGTATCTTCCTCAGTCAAGAATACTTGATAGTCATATGGAATGACTGATTTTCTAACCCTTGTTGATTTCCTCAAAACTACTGGTTGTGGTTCCTCAGCAACTACTCCATTATCATTTATTTGCTGCTCATTTGGGACTGGTACTCCATTGTCAACTTGTATTTCATTGTGATCATTTCCTGCCTCATTTTCTTGCGTTTCTATGTCTGTGGTTTGTTGAACACTTTGAGTGACATATAATTCCACACTATTATCTCTGATGGGATTTTGGTCTGGAACTGCTAAGTCACAAGAATCTTGATACACAAACCATGCTTCTATATTCTCTTCTGGTGATGTTTCCATGTCCACTACTACATCATCTCCAACATTCTTATCAAAAATTTCATCATAAAATGTTGCTCTATGAGATTCCACGATTCTAGTGTTTCTTTTTTGGACGATAGAACTTGAACCCCTTTGATTTCTCACAGTAGCCAATGAAATAACCACTAACAGACTGAGAATCAAGTTTTCCATCTGCTGCATTATGAACTCTAATTTCTGCATTACAACCCCAAACATGAAAGTGATTCAAACTAGGTTTGAAACCACACCACAGTTCAAAAGGAGTTTTAATTACAGCCTTACTTGGAGTTCTATTGCAAATATAATTTGCAGTCTTTAAAGCTTCTCCCCACAAAAATTTTAGTAGTCCAGACCTCACAATCATGCTTCTAATCATGCTCATCAATATTCTGTTCCTTCTTTCAGATACTCCATTTTGTTGTGGATTATATGGAGTTGTGTATTGTGCCATGATTCCACATTCCTACAAGTACAAAGCAAAAGCACCTTTGTGTTTTCCCTTTTCAGTGTACCTCCCATAGTACTCTCCTCCCCTATCGGATCTTATAACCTTAATAAACCTGCCAGTTTGCTTTTCAACCTCAGCTTTATAGATTTTGAAGTACTCTAAGGCTTGTGACTTTTTTGAAATTAAGTAAATATGACAGTATCTAGAAAAATCGTCAATAAAAGTAATGAAATAGCAGTTTCCACATATTGTATTAACCAGAAAAAGGCCACATATATCTGTATGGATCAAATCAAGCAGATGCTCACTTCTTTTAGATCCAGTTTTTCTTACATTTGTCATTTTGCCCTTCAAACAGTCAATACAAGTCTCAAAATCTGCAAAATTTAAAGGAGGTAAAATCTTTTGTTTCACAAGTTCAGTTAACCTTTGTTTTGAAATGTGACCTAACCTTTTGTGCCACAGAAAAGATGAAGTATCACAATATTTTCTTTTTGAACCAGACTTGTTTAAAACGAAAATTTCTTTCTGTTCAGTTTCATTTAAAACATTTGTGCAGTTCACATGCCAATAACCATTTAAAAGTACAGCATCACCAAAACATTTCATATTATAATAGAACTGCATAATTTTATTATCACTAGAAAAGCTGAAACCATTAGTTCTTACATATTGTGATCCTGAGATCAAGTTCCTACTTATACTTGGAATACAATATACATTATTCAGTACTAATACATAGCCATTACTAAACTTAAGCTTGACAATTCCTACAGCTTTTACAGCCACCCTTTGACCATTTGTTGTGCAAACCTTTGTTTCATTTCTGCTTGGGATTGATATCCTTAACAATCCCTGCAATGAATTGACAATATGTATAGGGGACCCAGTGTCAAAACACCATGAATTGTCATTTTTTAAATCATTTGACTCAAGAGTGAAAATAATTTTTGACATAAAATCACCTTTCTTTTTCAGCCAAGCCTTAAATCCCTCACAATCTTTCTTAAAGTGACCTAGTTTCTTGCAAAAGAAACATTTCATGCCACCTGCAGGTTTGTACTTCATCTTATCAAGATCAGTTTTCATAGTAGTTTTAGGAGCACTTACAGAGGTACCAGGTTTGGCATTCTTGTTGCCAAAATGCTTTTTGTACTTGTTGTGATTCACCAGATTCACAGTCAGTTCAGTCTCTTGTTTCTGCTTCTCATCTTCAACTTTCACACACAGTGATATGAGTTTATTGACACTCCATTTCTCCTCCTGAGTTTTGTACAATGTTTTCAACTGAGAGTACTCATTTGGGAGAGAGTTCAGCAGCATATAAACCAGGAATGACTCTTCAACAGACATGTTCAATGCCCGCAGCCTTGCAGCAAGATCAGTTCCTCTCATAATGTATTCCCTAACACTCGTCTTTCCTGTGAACTTCATCCTAGTGAAAACTTTAATCAGATTCTGCACCTCAGCCTTGTCAGACACTTTGAACTTTTCAACAATGGATTCAAAGAACACCTTGGCAATGTCAGATTCTGGTATGCTACCCCTTACATTCTCATGCAGGCTCTTCTTGATCATAATCAGTGCCATCTTGTTATGCTTGTGCCACTTCTCAAACTTTTCCTTAGTCCCCTTGCTTGCATTTTCTGCTGGTGTTGCTGGAGGAGTTTCCTTCAGAACATCGTCATAATCCAGTATTCCTAGGTTCAGCTCAATATCACTCTTCCATTTCTTAAAGTTTGAACCATGAAGCAGTTCAATCTGGTTGATACTCATTGGAAAGTGCATGGTTGTTCATGAAATGATCAATATTAGTTAATCCAGTGTAACCAAATACCAGAAGAAACTAAATATCCCATAGTGTAATAAATGTACACATACAGCAATATGAATTTATCAATTTCAAGATTTTGACAACCTTTGTGGTGTACACATCTCTATTGACTTATAAATATTCATTCACTAATACATGTACCAGATTTAATCACCAAATGTTTGAATTTGCACTTCTTTAGAAATGACCAGCAAATTAATTTTAAGTTCCATAAATCTGTGATTTCAGTGATAAACACCAGTATTTTTATCTTATTTCATGAAGCCACTTTGACATCACACATGATTCTAAGATATGTATGTAATATGATGCAGTAATCACTTTTGATTAAAATTATGGCCACTTTGACAGCACATAATAATTGATCGATATATCATACCAATAACTATAATCATATGCTGAAACATCAATTTCAAATTGATAATACATTAACATATAGATATGCATATAATATGTATTATAAATTTCATGTATAACATATCATATATAGCTTTCAATCATAAACAGGGAATAATATATACATGTATCTTGATGCGGATTAATCTTATCTATTTCCCAGGATACTTGTTTCATTACAGTTACATCACTTTACATGTAAATGATCTATATATAGGTTGCTTTGATACCAATTGTAAGTGTTAAACTCAATCTTATATCACTGAATATCATTATGAGCCTATATTAGATCATAACATGTAATGACATATTGTGTTTAACATATAATTATAATCAGAAACCATAAGACTGTTGCAATCCTAGTTCTGCAGAATTCATGAACTTTGAAATACTCACATGATCCTCTTGTGTTATCCATGATTGCCTTCTCCTTATTTCACCTTATGTTCTCAAAAGTTTATGGAACTTATCGTAAGAACTTGTGTGCATAAGAAGGGACAATTTGACATATATATAGAGCAGAATTATAAGGCAGTTTCTTCCATAAAGAAACTGCTATTATCCCTTATCTGCTTATCAAACAGAAACTGTTATATTAACTGCAACTTGATTTTGAATTAGAATAACAGATAAGCCTTATCAGATGATTTATATCAAAAGCTTATATTAAATCTAAATTTCAGATTAATACATATACAAGCTATATATATGCTCTAATATAAGCTCCCAGCAATGTCATGTTCTATATGTAATGCTAATTGCTTACAGTGAAGCCTTGGTGATGTAATGAGAGAGCCCAATCCTAATTATCTTCCAATTTGGTGAGAATTAATGAGTGAGAAATTGGAGAAAATGGTGGAAGAGGAGTAACGGAGAAAAGGTGGAAGGGCTGCTGGGGTTTTTTTAATCAGGAGAGAGAATGGATCCCAAAAAAACCTATACCCTCCGGTCTCGGGTTGGCTGAAGAGAAAAGGAGAAGGAATTGAGGTGATACAATCCGGTCTGATCTCGGCAGGAATTGAAGAGTAAAATGTGCCAGGTGTCAGCACTCTATTGGCCTTGGAGGAGATCAGCACACGTGTCGGCTTCTGATTGGAGAATAGGAGAGGGAGCTCAAATGGTGCAGCACGTGAGAGAAAAGAGGACAAGCTGACATCATATATTAATTACCTAATTAAATGCTGATGTCAGCATATGTTACTATACTCTTCTTTTCTTTTTTTAAAGGGAAAATGGCTGAATTGATCACTGAAGTATGCCCCATTCTAAACTTTGCTCACTGAAGTTTGTCCAATATCACTTTGCTCACTATCAAATTACACTTGTGTTCACTTTGATCACTCCGTCTAAATCAGCCGTTAAAATTCAAATTCTGCCGTTAAAAACAAGAGACATGTGCCACTCATGTGCAATATTAAGGACATTTTGGGAATTTCTTTCTGTTTCTTTCTGTTTACTGATTGCATAGGAAACGGATTGCCATATGTCACATTCCCAACCTTGTAATCATTTTCTGATGATATATTAAACCTCTTCTGCCCATTTGAGTCCACATCACTTGAATCAGCAAACCTGCGAAGCTCTTTTTGAGCATCAGAAGAGTCACCAGATCCAATAAATCGCTTAGAGCCATCATCATGTTGGGATATCAGCCTTGAGGCTGAGCCCTCCACTTCAGAATCTGCCACGTCTTCATTTTCAGCAGTAGAGCCATCTTCTGTTATGGAAATGTGGGATGCTCGCGTCTTCTCATGCATATCAGTGTAATGAGCTTCTCTCTCATGCTTCTTTTGATTGTTAATCTCTTCAAACAAGGTCTTGCGTTTATTACCAGCGTCTGTTTGCCTTTCCTCTATTTCATCTGACTTGTTATTCTTTGCAGCCCAGACTCCTCTCCCATTCAAGTTCATTGATGTGTCTGCATCACCATTGGCCTTGGACAAGTCATTGAAGAAGTTCTCCTTAGGTTTCACTGAATCACTTCTTTGAGAGCTACTGCTCGACTCTTGCTTCTGAGCCCCTCCATGAAGAAAGTCTTTGAAATCATCTGCTAGTTTGTTGTCTCTGTCCCCTTCTTCCACTCTAGTATTCGAGGAACCACCATTTTTACCCTTGGACTTCACAGACGATCCCCCACCACAAGAGAGACCCAAGCTAAGCTCAAGTCCACTCTCATCCTCCATTTTTTTCTGAAAAATTAATTGAAGATTCTCTCCTCTCCTGTACTCTATGCAGGCTATATTTTCAACAGTATCGACACCAAAGCAATGGTTCTAATTAGTAATTCCTGCAGAAAAGGCAATATCATTACAGAATTCCAGTAAAAGTAATGTCGAAAGCCTTAGCCCTTCTCCGCTACCATACATAACAAAGACAAAGATCAGACAGTGGCTTTGATCCTATATCATTAGCATGACAATTAGGGTCAAGCTTCAGACAGAACTTATTGATACTATGTGAAACAACAGCTGTTAAGTAAGCCCTAGTCTAACACTTTCAACCCAGTAAAAACATTCATTACCTGGAACTATATAATTAGACAACGGATGAAAAAACTTACGAAACGCTTGTGTCACAAACAAAACAAGATAGGCCATCAGAACACAAAGTACATAAACAACAATTCACACAAGCTCGCGCCATTTATTACATTTACAATTTTACATAATAGTGCATCAAGTGCGAAATCAAGACTGCACACATTACAGTTTCCCTTATATCTAGTATCAGGAACAAACACGCACACACACACACATATACTCCAAGCAACTGACTTTATCAAAGTACTTTAATATGAGCTAAAACTAATCATCATGGGAAATGAAAACCATAAGCAGCATGAGACAGAAATTAGGGGAGAACCCAGATCTGCTCTCGTCATCATATTACGCCTATTCTCTGACAGAATACAAAAACGATTGAAATGATTGAAATGAATACCCACCAAATCTAAAGATTGAAACTTTAACATCAATTCAGGAGATTAAACACTGATAATCATCCAGTTACTGTGACTAGATCTTAATGAATGGAATTCCCAAATTCCACAAACAAAATGAAAATAATTTACATGTAATTAATAAGTGAGCCACAGATGTAATCAATAATAAAGGTGGAAACTTTGCAAGAATATTGATAAGTAAAACAAATAAGGAGAGAAAGAGAGACCTGAATGCGAAGAGAGAGATGATGGAAACCCCAAATCAAGCTGGTTTAGTGGTTTCTACAGAGGGAGAGCAGTGAAGGCAGAGAGAGAGAGAGAGAGAGCACTTGTTATTAGGATGTCCAATATATCATTTCGGCTAATGTTACACTGATTGAGCACTATGAGATTATTGGCGCCAAAATACCCCCACGCAGTAAAAGATGGCGCCAAATATTATGTGACTAAAATACCCCTACTGTTAACGTCTGGTTTGAATTTTAACGGCTGATTTAGACGGAGTGATCAAAGTGAACACAAGTGTAATTCGATAGTGAGCAAAGTGATATTTGACAAACTTCAGTGAGCAAAGTTTAGAATGGGGCATACTTCAGTGATCAATTCAGCCATTTTCCCTTAAATTCTTCATTCTTTCTTCTTTTCCTTTTTCTTCCCTTTTCCGCTCCATTAAATCTGGTTTTCGCATTTCCGCTTATTCCTACAAATAAACAAAAATAGATTAATTATATAATAATTAACTTAAATATATAACTAATTCTATTATTTAAGTGGTAATTACGTGTATGTAAATGCACGTAATCACAGCGTATGGCGAGGATGGAGATCATTGTCAATGACGTCATCTCTGCCCAAGGCAATCCGGGTGTCAATGCCGCCGCAACAACTCCGACTGTCACCGATAAATCCTCCTGTGCTTCTTTACGTATTCCCGAGGATGACCTTGATTAGGACCATTTCTTTTCATTTTAATTTGATTATCGTACATTGTTGTTATGGAACATATTCTCAGATTTGGACGAAATCTATGTATTTAATTTGATTAATGTAGTGTGTTTGTGTTATTTGAATGTGTGTTTTCTATTATTTGGATGCAATTGAAATAGGTTGAAATTGGAATAGGTTCAAATTGGCCAGAAACCTGCTCTTCTTCTCAGTAACACTGAACGAAGCGACAAACATTGATCAATCTTCGTCGCATTAAAATCAAAGTGACGATCGATCTTCGTCGCTTCAGTTTCATTTTCCCATGTTTTCTTCTATGTAACGCTGAGTGAAGCGACGAACATTGCACCAAGGTTTGTCGTTGCAAATAGAAAGCGACGATCCAAAGTTCGTCACATAGAATTTCAAGTGACGACCAAAAGTTCGTCGCTAACTAATTGGCGACGAACGTTGGTGTCATCGCTTGAAACATTCAAGCGACGATAATTGAAGCAAAATTCGTCGCTTGGAATCGAAGCGACGACAGCCAAGCGACGACTTGTTGTCGCTTGGGTACTGAAGCGACGAGTTTTGTGCTGAACCAACAAAAAAAAGTCGTCGCTTGGAAGTGTTCTACAGTAGTGATATATATTCAATAAAACCATACTCATAATCCCCAATCTTGCACAATTAAATCAGCCAAGTTTATCTAGGCAGATAAGGATTAAAGCCTCAAGTTGAAAATGAATAGGAGTAACCGCATGCAAAGTAGGAGTCTTCAATAAATCAAATGCATATAAGACATTGTCAAACTAAAATATAAACAAAACTATTGAGGGAATCTGAAACTGTATAGAGCAGTAAAATATATTTTTATTTTTTTAAATAAGATGTATCCAAATCTGGCCAAAAATCTTCCACCAAGCAATACTTAGAATTGGCCTCAGCAACATTTTGAGAGAATCTGCAGACAACCTCTAATTTGATAATGAACTTCCAAAATATACAATTTGAGGAAACCAAAGCAACTGAATTATACTATTATTCCATTATTTTAGGAATGGAGGAACTCCTATAGAGAACTGCAATCTTGATTCCAACAACAAATTTCTTTATCTTTCTAAAATCTGCGAATTGACACCGACTACCTGACACCGACAATCAGACCCAAATTAATCAATGAAATCTCATGTTAACCAGCACATTGTACACAAAAAATAGAAGTGGTTTACATAAGCACCTGCTGACAATATCAATTCCAGATAGATGCTTCAGTAAAAGATTTTAAGAGGAAGGTGCTGATATTTTAAATTGGTTAAGTTGTCTGAGTAAGTCCTCAATATAATTACAACTAAAACAACACAAAAGAATAAAAAAAAATTGATTTTGTTCCCTCTGATAAAAGTAAAATAGAAGCAAGTCGTACAAAATTTTTGGAAAGCACAGTTAAGAACATACTTTCATTAGTGCATGGAGTTGCCCACCACCATCCCTGCATGCAAGGAGTAAAATATCGGATATCGAGCAAATATCGGTGTTTCAAAATACGGATATTTCGACGGAAATATCGATAAAATATCGATCCATTAGAAATTTTGACAAAAACGACGGAAACTATAAGAAATACATGGAAATTTGTATTGAAACTTTCTAAGGTTGTTTTATGCTATGTTATCGATCATATGTGAGAAGAAAATATTAATAAATTCAAATACATATCAATTTATTGAAATGTTATATGAATTACTATGTGAATCGAGCTGATATTTATTGAAATATGATTTAATATATATAATTTATGCTTGAAACCTAAAATGAGGCTAGACTATCACATCCTTTAACATTATTTGTACATAATATTTCACAAAAGCAACTACATGAAGTTTTTTTAAAACCATACAGAAATTGATATTATATAGTCGTTGTCCCGTTGCCACTAGCCATTATATAGTCGTTGAATCGCTACATAAAAAAAAAAAAAAAAAGCTAGCTTATTAGAACATCATAGAAAAATCATGCCAATAAAATTGTAATTACATACATTATCATGTAAAATGATTACACATTACTATTTTAATTATATGTTACAAAAACATACATTATAGTAAAATATATAGTGTAAGACACATTACTATTAAGCATGCATGAGTAAGAAACTTATTAGGAAATCAAAACATAAGTATGATAAAATTAGCTTTTGAAGGTAAGTTAGAAATTAAAATTAAGTGTTGAAAATTATGTGTTTGTTCAAGGAAGGTTAACTCAGTAACTTCCGTGGTGTGTCTTGTCCTAATAAGACTAGAAGTCTAGATACTCTATTAGATAGGGAATCCCTGTTCGCCAGGGATACTTGATGTAATGCCTATATAAAGGCCTCCTTATCAATGAATAAAGACAGAGAGATTTATCAATCTATTTCTCCTACAACACGTTATCAGCACGTTGCTCTAGCCTCCCGTCTAATAAGCCCTAGAAACCCTAATTCCGGATTTTTTTTTTTTTCGAAACCCTAACCTACCGTCGGCCGCCGATTCTTCTCTTCGGCACCGTCGGCCTCTTCTCAGCAGCATCTGCGCTGTTCGCCTGCCGCACTGTACCTTCGAGTACTGCTCCTCCTCTGCCTCTAGGCAGACAACCCGCTCGCCAGCAGCTCCCCCTTGCGTGCTACTTTTTGCACGCATCTGCCAGAATATCAAAATTGCTCGCAAGCCAAGCAAGCGATCCGCGAACCCTTATTCGTGGTTGAGAAGAAATCAAGAAAAATCGAAGAAAACAAGCTTCCCCAAGAGTCAAGTTTCGTTTGATCAAGCTTCTCTTGAAGAGGTAAATATTTTTATAAACGTTCCCGCTTATGAAAATTTCAATAGTTGGGTTTTGTTTTCTTCCGGGACCTTTCCGTGTCCCTGCTTCTTCATCCCGATTCTATTGCTTCTCGGGACGGCATACGGGGATTTAGTCACCCCGGTGCCAACGTTTATTGGGGTAACTGTGATGTTACCGGCCACCGTTATGCTTGTGACTGTGATGTCACTGTGAACCATAACGTATTATTCTTTTTTGGAAAGAAAACAAAGGGAAGATATCGATTGTGACTTGAAGTCACGTTAAGCATCGATTTATGTGACCATGATATATCTTGGCACTGTTCTAAAAGAACAATCAAACTTGATTAGTATTCAAACATACTAACGTCTCCCTGTTTGTGTTCTGTAGATGGCTGACACTCAGCGTCCAGAATTTGACATCTTGGATGTCCAAGGCAAGGAATACAAGAGGTGGGTCTCAGATGTTGAGAACACTTTCATTGGTAAAAGATTTACTGCCACCATTAACCCTCCTGAGGATGAAAGCTTACACGCTTCTCCTGAACAGAAAGCACAAGCCCTGATGTTTCTCAGGCGCCATATCCATCCGACGCTCAAGAAGCAATACCTGAGGAAAACTGATCCCAAAGAGCTATGGGATATCCTCAAGGACCGCTTCGACAATGTGCATGACGCACAACTCCCAGACCTCATGTCTGATTGGGAGCAAATCCGCTTACTGGATTTTGATTCCGTCCAGGAATATCATCAGACTATGCTAAACTTGCAATCTGATTTGAGCTTTTGTGGGGTCGAAAAGACCGATGATGATATGATGGAGAAGACTTTCACAACGTTCCCAGAATCTGCGTCCATGTTGTCGCATCAGTACCGCGATCTCCGCGAGAAAGGCACTATCAAAACCTTCAGCGATTTGATGAATGTGCTTCAGAGAAAGGAGAGGTACCATGAGTTGATTCTTACCACCAATAAGAGGCCTCGAGGACCGAAATTCATTGCGGAATCTCATCAAGCCCGTGGTAAAGCTTTTAAGCAGAAGCATCAACCTCATGAACGTCAAGCACCGCCACCACGTACGCCAAGAGCAATACGTGGCGGACGAGGAGGGAGAAGAGGCGTCGGCCGTGGCCGACAGCTTTCTTGGACAAGGGATGATGGCAGAGCCGCCGCTCCCAGAGGGAGGAACAGTTTTGGTTCCGGTCCCAGGCGTGGTGGCCATACGCCGAACAATGCTTCGGCTCCTTGCTTCAACTGTGGTTCTATGAATCATCTCCAACGCGATTGCATAGCAAGCAGAGATATTCAAGCCGCTTACAAGAAACACAAACAATACATAGAACAAGAAGCACACTATGTAGGAGACTTTGAGGAAGAAGTATACGATGAGGAAGATACGAACTTCGCCATCGATGACTTCCAACCTACCAAGAAACGTAGGACTCAGGAGTATGATACTCCAGACTATGAATAAGTATTTGACTTAGGTCATGAGATACGTGTTCAAGTTTGATTTTGATTGTTATTTTGACAAAATAGTCAATAAATCACGACTTTGTTCGATAAGTCGTTCTATTTAGAACAACCTTGATGTATTCTTGAGTTGTCATCAATAAAATCTATCTTATTCTACGAATGATTTAAGATTTTTACATCCCTGAAAGCAAAATTGGTTCAATACGTCCAATTATCAATGGCATAATTATTTTGAGTTCACCAAAATTCTGGTGATGTTAACTCGTATCCGGAAAAATCACAAAAGACAAAAGGAGAGATACGCGATACGCCATCCGCGAGCCGCGATGCGCGATACGCCATCCGCGAGCTGCGATACACGATCCGCGATCCAAGATCCGCGATCCGTGATCCGCGATCCGCTATTCGCCAACTGATCTGAGATCCGCGATCCGCCAACTTGGCTGCGATCCGCCATGCCTCGCTCGCCAAAGCCCATAAGCGCTTGGCCGCGACTCGCTAGGCCTCACTCGCCATGGCCATTCGCCAGCTTGGCTCAGCACCGAATCCGGTTTTTGAAACCAACAATCGATAGCCTATCGAACAAATGCAACTTTTGCATCAATGGCTCGGCAACGAAGTGTCTTCGGACTCGCCATGCTTCGGATTTAGCTCAACCGTCGCATCGCATTGCCTCAATGCCTGACCGATTCTCACCACTCGCCTTGCTTCGGCTCGGCCTCTGGGTCGCTTTGGCCTTACCACAGCTTCGGCTTTGGCTTGGCTCCGGCCTTTGCCTTGGCCTCGGTCTTGGCTCGGCCACGCCACCTACGACGGTGTCCGGTCTCAATCTCTGACCTAGGCTATGATTATCAATGGTGATACTCGGTGATTAAAATGCGGCTTATCTCTTTCTCTCAAGTTTTGTCGTTGCCATGGCTATGTTATTGGCCTTAATGCACTTCATTTTGTGATGATATATTGTTTCAGTACACTTACTTTAAAGTGTTCGCCAAAGTCTAAAGTAGACTATTGATTCAATTTACATTGTTTTTGTAGATGTATCAAGGCGAGATTGAGTGTTTGTTGGATTCTGCAACAACTCACACGATTCTGAGAAATCGGCAATTGTTTTCGGATTTTACGCCAAGAGAATCGTCGTTATCTACGATGACAGGAACTGGACCCGTAATTAAGGGTCGTGGCACTGCTCAATTCATACTGCCAAATGGCACTGAGATTCGGGTAGATGACGCCCTATATGCGCCTCAGGCGCCAAGAACCTTGCTAGCTTTCAAGGATGTGTGTGACAATGACTATCACCTCAGCACTTATGTTGAAGATGGAACTGAATATCTGTTGATCACCTCCACTCAATCTATGCGCACTCGCATTGTGGAGAAGTGTAAGCGAGTTCGCAATGGCATGTATTTCACAACCATTCGAGCCAACGAATCTCATGTTGTTATATTATGTGATTCTGATGCTTATAAGCTTTGGCATGATAGACTCGGTCATCCGGGTCGTGATCTGATGATCCGTATTTTGAAATGCTCCCACGGTCATCCATTTTTCCGATCACAAAAGCACAGAGGGCGCCTCGGCCTCGGCTCGGCCGTGCCGTCGATAGCCGCCTCTCAGCTCCAAGGAGAGGTTCGGCCCCCTCCTGCTTCTCATGCTTCTGTAGCGATGTCTAATGCTCATCGTTCGTTTTGCAAAGCTTGTTCACTAGCAAAACTTCAAGCAAGACCATCTTTTGCTATTGATAATAAACAGAATATTCCGTTTCTACAACGAATACAAGGTGATATTTGTGGACCTATAACACCAGAATGCGGACCATTTAGATATTTCATGGTTCTGGTTGATGCATCAACGCGTTGGTCACACGTAGCGTTGTTGTCCACGAGGAATGCTGCATTCGCTAAACTCCTAGCTCAAATTATTAAGCTTCGGGCTCACCACCCGGACAATCCGATTAAGTCCATCAGAATGGATAATGCTGGAGAGTTTACCTCAAAGTGTTTTGATGACTATTGCATGTCAGTTGGGATTGAAGTTGAACATCCCGTACCCCACGTTCATTCTCAGAACGGTCTTGCAGAAGCCGCTATCAAGAGACTACAGCTTGTAGCTAGGTCTCTTGTCATGGCCACAAACTTGCCAGTTTCGGCATGGGGATATGCAATATTACATGCAGCTATGCTTATTCGTCTACGACCCACAGATAGCCAACCATTTAGTGCGTACCAGTTGGTAACTGGTTACGAGCCTGATATTTCGCATCTGCGTACTTTTGGTTGTGCCGTATATGTGCCTATCACGCCTCCACTGCGTACCAAGATGGGTCCACAACGACGATCAGCTATTTATGTTGGATATGAAGCACCAACTATTGTCCGCTATATAGAGCCTATGACAGGTGATCTGTTTACTGCAAGATTTGCAGATTGTCACTTTGATGAGACATCCTTCCCGCCGTTAGGGGGAGATGGGGCCGCATCCGTCCCAAATGAACGTCAGGAATTGACGTGGTTCTCTCCCACTATGTCTCATTATGATCCCCGTACGTCTCAGTGTGAGACTGAAATACAATGCATATTAGAACTACAAAAGGTGGCGGATACGATGCCCGACTCCTTTACTGATATTGCGAAAGTGACAAGATCAACCATACCTGCTGCGAATGTACCTGCAAGGCTTAACATTCCTCGCCATGCGCGAGCACGCGCCGCCGGTCTCGGACCCGCAGCCCTAGGTGCCATCGGCAGCCTAGGCTCGGCACCTCCAAGTGGAGAGCCGGCGTCGACTTCGGATCCTCCTAGAAAGAGGGGGAGACCAATCGGTTCCAAAGACAATGTACCTAGAAAGAGGGCATGTGTCCAGGCACAAAGCGATCCGTTCATCATTGATACTGTGACGCCGTCACACGAGATTGTCTCCGACTATACCTATGTCCAAGAATCAACTCTGAATCATCTGGGGGACGCCTCAGACTCACTGTTGATGTTGGAGAACAAGGAAATCTCACTAAACTACTTATGCATGCACAATCTGATGGAAAGAAATTCCATGTATATCGATGATGCATTCGCCTACGCCGTTGCTCAAGAAGTCATTGACGACGACGATATGGAACCCTGCACTGTTGATGAATGTCAACGTAGGGCGGATTGGCCGAAGTGGGAAGAAGCAATCCAGGCTGAACTAGACTCTCTAAAGAAAAGGCAAGTATTCGGACCGGTTGTGCCTATACCGCCGAACGTGAAGCCTGTTGGACATAAATGGGTCTTTGTCAGAAAGCGCAATGAGAATGGCGAAGTCCAGCGATATAAAGCTCGACTCGTGGCGCAAGGTTTTTCTCAACGCCCTGGAATTGATTATGAGGAGACGTATTCTCCTGTCATGGATACTATTACCTTCCGATACTTAATAAGTTTGGTAGTCTCAGAGAGACTCAATATGCAGCTTATGGATGTTGTAACTGCGTATCTTTATGGGGACCTAGATACGGAGATGTACATGAAAGTGCCAGAAGGACTTTCGTTACCCAAGTCAAGTGAGCAAAAACCACGAAGTTCATTTGCTATCAGGTTGAGACGATCTCTATATGGACTCCGACAATCTGGTAGGATGTGGTACACACGGTTAAGTGATTACTTGATTGGGAAAGGATACAAGAATGATGAGTTGTGCCCTTGTGTGTTCATAAAGAGAACAAGTTCAGGATTTGCCAGTATAGCCGTCTATGTCGATGATATGAACATCATTGGAACTCTGAATGAGATCAATGAGACCGCTAGCTATTTGAAATCCGAATTCGAGATGAAAGATCTGGGAAGGACTCGGTTTTGCCTAGGCTTAGAACTAGAGCACCGAAGTGGTGGAATTTTTATACACCAGTCTGCATATGTCCGAAAGATGCTCAGGCGATTTAACATGGACAAAGTTATGCATCCTACAGGCACTCCCATGGTCGTTAGAAGTCTGGATATCAACAAAGATCCCTTTCGTCCGAAAGAAGATGACGAAGAGGTCTTGGGAGCTGAATATCCATATCTTAGTGCGATTGGAGCTTTGTTATACTTAGCTCAGTGTACTAGACCAGACATCGCTTTCTCTGTGAACTTGTTAGCTAGATTTAGCTCTGCGCCAACACAACGTCATTGGGTTGGAATCAAGAACATCTTCCGATACCTTAAAGGAACCCTTGACATGGGCTTGTACTATCGATACACTCATCAGGATTCGACACCTAGTCGATTTCTTGCATCTAACAGCACAAACCATGGCTCGGATTGCCATCCGCCAGCCATATCCGCCAAGACTGGCTTTGGTTCATCCATCCGCCATCTTGCAGACATATCCGCCAACTTATCCGGACCCGCGGATGCTAAGTCGTGGTCCCGATACGGCTTTGGCGATACCCCCTCCTACTCAGATACACCAAATGATGTAATGGTAGGTTTTGCTGATGCTGGATATTTATCAGATCCACACAAAGGACGTTCCCAAACAGGTTATGTTTTTACCATTGGGAATACGGCGATATCTTGGAGATCAACCAAGCAAACCCTTGTTGCTACCTCCTCGAACCATGCTGAGATTATTGCACTACATGAAGCAGTCAAAGAATGTATTTGGCTTCGCTCAGTTATATCTCACATTCGAGAGTCTAGTGGACTTGAGTCTACTACGATGGGACCAACTTGCATATTTGAAGATAATGCTGCATGCATCGAGCAGATGAAGTTGGGATACATTAAGGGTGACAATACTAAACACATTTCGCCTAAGTTCTTCTACAATCAGCAGCAGCAAGAGACTTTGAATATCCAGGTGAAGCAAGTCAGCTCAGAAGAAAATGCAGCGGATCTGTTCACCAAGTCTCTACCCAAATCTACATTTATGAAGCATGTAAAGCGCATTGGAATGTGTCGCTTATCCGAACTCAAAGACTGAATGACTATCAGGGGGAGTTCTCATCTAGACTTCAGGGGGAGCCTAGTTATGCATGTCTCACATACTTGTAGTTGGTGCGTTGTACTCTTTTTCCTTAGACCATGCTTTTATTTTTGCCCAAGAGGTTTTTGTTTGCTGGCAAAGGTTTTAACGAGGCAACAGCTCATGCACCATTGAGGACACGACACAAGGGGGAGTGTTCAAGGAAGGTTAACTCAGTAACTTCCGTGGTGTGTCTTGTCCTAATAAGACTAGAAGTCTAGATACTCTATTAGATAGGGAATCCCTGTTCGCCAGGGATACTTGATGTAATGCCTATATAAAGGCCTCCTTATCAATGAATAAAGACAGAGAGATTTATCAATCTATTTCTCCTACAACAGTGTTTTAAATTGTTGAAAATTAGTTTTTGAAGGTAAGATAAAAAGTTTCTGGAAAATATCAGAAAATATCAGAAATTTCGCGGAAATATCGGAAATATCGGCGAAATATCTGAAATATCGGAAAATATCGGGAAATTTTGACGAGAAACTGAAAGAATTGAATCGAAATATCGATTCAACGGAAAAACGAAAATATCGGCGAAATATCGCCGATAATATCGATTTTTAATTCCTTGCCTGCATGTCTGTAACATAGATTTTCTAAAATCAAACAAAAAAAATTTCTGAAAAAAAATAAAATCAAAGTTCAATTCTTTCGTCACCCAAGCTATTAAACTGAACAATACAAGGGTGCATAGGATTGATATTAGCATGGTGTCTTCTATCAAGTTCAACTCTTCAAAAACTACAAAAAAAAAAAAAAAAGTTGAATGAATTAAGTTCTATAAAAATCCACAAAAATGCTTCTAGAAGCGGGTAAATTTGCCAGTTACATAACTACCATAGCTTATGAACACAAACTCTTAGTTCTTGATCCTAAATTTGCATAGCGGGTAAATTCACCAAAACACAAAAAAGCATAGTAACATCAAATCTGAAACTGTTGCTTATTTTCAGTATTTCCCACATGATTATAATTGGACTTCGCCTACTGTTTAGGCCCATGTTGACCCATAAAGAACAATGCAACCTGAAGTAGCTACAAAAATATAAAGCAACTCAAGACATGTATTACATACAAACACTGAACTCACACTTTTTTCAGACTTGGCATTACAAAATTCACTATACCTTCTGCTGTCAAAGTACCTAAGAAATATCACCATTATTACGTAAGCATACGATTGTTTTCCCTTAAGAAATCTATCAGACCTGGGACTCCATTCAAAAATATAATGGTCACCACCCAACACAAACATCATTCATGGAGTTAACCTTTGATACAATAAAAAGACCAAGTGTGACAAACTAATTTCATCTCACCACCTAAATTAAATTTAAAAGGCCAGCATGTACGGCAAGCACTTAAAACCCAAGACTTTCAAGAACCAGTAGTCATCACATATTTGAATAGAATCCAGGTTTAAGTACATGGTCTAATAATTAACAGACATACATATAATGGAAGTTGTAAATCTTACATAAGACATAACCCTCATGCAAAAGAATTGACATTTTAACTGCAAAATTCCATAGTAAAACAACATTTAGACAATGCTCGCAAAAGGAACAACATGAGGATCTTACTGCAACCAAAGGGACGAAATTTCACTTGTTATGAAGCTGCATTTTTTTTTTATAGAGAAACTACAAATAGAAAATCAAACTATAAATTCAACATATAGAAACCTCTTTAGCTGTGAAAGCCTATCGACAGAGTGAAAGTTATTGGATAATTATTAGACCATGTATAACTTTAATCATTCGATCACTGAATCTGAGTGAAGAGGCAAAATATTAAGGTACTTGACTGACAACCAAAACATATACGATAAGCCAAGCTAGATCACTGGTTACATTGTCTGATTTAAGAGAATACAAACAAATTATTCAATTTCTTGTATTAGTTTATTTATTATTTAATTAAGGTTACACTACCTCCTACAATATGTTGGGAGTAGTAATTGCAACACTCTACCGGTGATATCCACTTATTTTTTAAATTCATTTTCAATAATGTCAAGCCGCTTTGGCTGGCGAGGAGAGCCATGTGACACATCCATCCCCAAAATGAATCCAATAAATGGGGGAAGGGCGGACCCTAAGCGAATTCAGTCCACCAAGCTGTTAGAAATAAAAACTACAATATGTCAGACTAAAACAAACAAATAATTCAATACATTATGAAGTAAGCATTCAGTAAATGTTCATCACCTCGGCACTAGGTTAAAAAGTTTCAAAGTGCTGCTATACACCCCAACTCTTCACACTTCCTCAAATCCACTCTCCTCAAAACACAAACACCTCTCAATATCTTAAGGAGCGAATGCATGATAATTTCTTCTTCTGGTACCCCTCCATGAATCAGTTAAGCATTTGAAATCCCTGGCATATGCGTTTTCCTAGGATGACTGCAGGAGATTTTGATATACCAAATGAGAAAGGGAAAAAATAGTTAAATATAGAACACTAACAAAAATCATTTGAATTGAAACAATATCTATCTCACTCAACAACCTAGCTATTTAATTAAAAAGCGTTTTGATATAAAAGCTTTTTCTGTGTAATATTCTTATAACCATGGCACATCAATGAACACTTTTGAAGACTTGAAAATTAAACATCTTATCCAACAAATACATATACCATCCTACAGGAAGCCCCAGACTAATTTCAGCAACAATAGTCATAGAATTTACTACGGTAACAAACTTAATCAGAGATATACTATTATATTTGACACAATCATAATCCAACCGTTTACATTTAGATACTTTGATGAATTTGTCATGAGAAAGAATTGGAGTGCTCAAAACGGAAAGGTCCAGCTATGAATGATAACAGTTGTTAACCTAGAGGTTAAAAACCATACCAAAAATCTGGAAAGAAGGTAGACACACATAAAAGAAACAAAAATATATCAGCATTACGTCTTTTTTAATTAAAAAAAATGAGTAAAACAAAATTGTATACCATACAAAATTTGTGAAAGAAGTCAATACCTGAACCCAATGTAAGATAATTATCCAATAACCTATCATAAAAAACCCCGGTAACAGAGACAACACTATAATGAACCCCGAATATAGTAAATAAATATGCTCTGAAAAATCATACAAAACAGTAGACCTGTATGACAAAATCCAGACGGTAGAAACCCAGTAGTGCTATCAATCTTTACCTGACATAAAGTTTGAAACATCTCAGCCTAGAAAGAATTAGATGTATGAGATACTCAAAACGGTTTCCACATGCATCTTATTAATCAGCACCATCATCAAGAAAATCCCAGCAAATTAAACAGAACACCACCCACACTACGAAAGTACAAATACAACTACCAAACAACGAAATACCTTATTATCCCGGGAACACCAATCGGTTTCCAGGCATAATCTAAACTCCAGCAAAAATCCCTAAACGCCCATCAGCTCAATAACGTACAGCAAAAACTTCATTTAGAATATACTGGAAAGTGACAACGGAAAAAAAACACCCACAACTAACTCCGTCGACGAAACAATTAGCATGTAAATCAACACCGAACCAATCCGATGAACACAAAACTCCTGTAAAAGAAGAAACCCACGGAGAACTGGTCAGACACCACCGGCAAAACAATTTATACAAATTGGAATAGCAAGAAGAATGACTATTTACACCCAAAACATTATTAAAAGAAGGAAAACCGACTAATTGAGTCTCCACAGACAATCTACGACAAAAGAAGAGCGATGTCTTGACTCAACCGAGGGAACCATATTCAATCCCTTAACCAAAAAAACCCCAAATTTAAAACGCAGGTGGAAGAAGCACGGGGACACGGGCAAGCACTCGGACACGCAGGAGCCAAGGAGGTAACGACAATAACTCTCTTTTTTTAAGAGGAGGGCAAACACAATCATTCAAAGAAATATAAGGGCAGAAGAGTCCTAAAATAAAAAATCAAGGGCAGACCAGTATTTCCGCAACTTGAATGAAGGCCTCTTCAACGGGCCCATTCATAAAGGGCTTGAAATGGGCGGGGCCGGGCTGGGCTTTACAATGTATTTTAGAAATAGGGGGCCGGGTTTCTTTAGAAATTCTAGGATCCAAGCTCATCCATATAAGGCGGGCTTGACGGGCTTTTACAGGCCGGGCCGGATAGCCCTCGACAGTTTGAGGCCGGGCCGGACTTTAATTAAAATAAATAAATATAAGAGATTAATTTTCAAAGATTATAACTTAATTAGAATATTATACTCAAATGTACAACTTTTCGAAACAACTATATAAAAGAAGTCAAATTTAGAAAAATGCTATGAAATAGAATTTGATTGTTATGATGAAATATAGTGATGGTCAAAAAATCACTTAAATCCGACAAAGTTAGAACCCCGATCGATGCGGTCAACCTTATTTAAACTTATCTCTCTCTATGGAGAGCCAAAGTATCAGGAGATAAACGTTCTCAAATTTATACATGGCTGATTACGTCTCATTTATTTGAGAGTTTAATGTTTGGAAGAGTCGACGAAACAAGGTCATCTAAAGGTACGTAATAGCGTTTTCGTGTGATATGTTTTATGAAAATATAGTTGACCGTTTCGATCGAGCATCGAACGTTCACGAAATGAGTTGATTTTTCTCCTCTACTCATATTTAACTATAACGATCACATCAGACGGTCAAAATTTTTATTTTGTGAATTTAGCCATTATAATGACAACATGCTTACTAATTCGGTATAACTTGATTAGTAGATTATACTCAAGTGTACAACTTTTCGAAACAACTATATAAAAGAAGTCAAATTTTTTAAAATGCTATGAGATAGCATTTGATCGTTATGATGAAATACGGTGATGGTCAAAAAATCACTTAAATCCGACAAAGTTAAAGCCCCGATCGATGCGGTCAACTTTATTTAAACTTATCTCTCTCTATGGAGAGCCATAGTATCGAGAGATAAATATTCTCAAATTTTTACATGGCTGATTACGTATCATTTATTTGAGAGTTTAATGTTTGGAAGAGTCGACGAAACAATTTCATCTAAAGGTACATAATAGCATTTTCGTGTGATAAGTTTTATGAAAATATGGTTGATCGTATTGATCGAGCATCGAACGTTCACGAAACGAGTTGATTTTTCTTCTCTACTCATATTTAACTATAACGATCACATCAGACGGTCAAAAATTTCATTTTGTGAATTTAGCCATTATAATGACAACATGCTTACTAATGCGGTATAATTTGATTAGTAGATTATACTCAAGTGTACAACTTTTCGAAACAACTATATAAAAGAAGTCAAATTTTGAAAAATAATATGAGATAGCATTTGATCCTTATGATGAAATACGGTGATGGTAAAAAAATCACTTAAATCCGACAAAGTTAAAGCCCCGATCGATGCTGTCAACCTTATTTAAATTTATCTCTCTCTATGGGGAGCCATAGTATCGAGAGATAAACATTCCCAAATTTTTACATGACTGATTACGTCTCATTTATTTGAGAGTTTAATGTTTGGAAGAGTCGATGAAACAAGGTCATCTAAATGTATGTAATAGTGTTTTCGTGTGATAAGTTTTATGAAAATATGGTTGACCGTTCCGATCGAGGATCGAACGTTCACGAAACGAGTTGATTTTTCTACTATACTCATATTTAACTATAATGATCACATCAGACGGTCAAAATTTTCATTTTGTGAATTTAGCCATTATAATGACAACATGCTTACTAATGGCCTAATGCGGTATAACTTGATTAGAAGATTATACTTAAGTGTACAATTTTTCGAAACAACTATATAAAAAAAGTCAAATTTTGAAAAACGCTATGAAATAGAATTTGATTGTTATAATGAAATACAGTGATGGTAAAAAATTCACTTAAATCCGACAAAATTAGAGTCTCGATCGATGCGGTCAACGTTATTTAAATTTATCTTTCTCTATGGGGAGCCATAGTATTGGGAGGTAAATGTTCACAAATTTTTACATGGTTGATTACGTCTAATCAATTTGACAGTTTAATGTTTAGAATAGTCGATGAAACAAAGTCATCTAAAGGTACGTAATAGCGTTTTCGTGTGATAACCCGTAGAGACCCGGGGTAGGAATTTTAACGGGCTTTACGGGCTTTTGTTGGAGTGGGCTTGACGGACTCTTAGCGGGGCGGGCCGATTTTCTAACTCCTAAACTAAGCCCGACCCTCTACCCACTGGGCCGGGCTTAAGCGGGTTTTTAGACGGGTCGGGCAGGGTTTGAAGCCCATCAGGCTTGCGGGCCTCTATCGGGCCACTTGATCCGCGGGTTTAATAATGAGGCCTAGAATGAACAGTGCAGGACTTGTTTTGCTTTAGATGTTTTAAATTATTTTTTTTTTTCCAAAATGCACTCGAAACTGAGAAATTAACTTCTTTTAGTTCTTTATAACCTTTCCTTTTTTAGTATGAAATTATCCTTTATTGGTAACCAAATGACACAGGAAAATTATGTATCCATATCAAAGAAAATGCATGCGAATTTTTCTTGATGCAAATCAATTGGCATATATGAAGCAAAGTAAATAGCCTTTGGCAGATTGTAGTTTGAGTTGTTAATTTTTTACATATTTTGTACTGCAGAAGAAGAAACTCACCCAGCTAAGATTCCAAATAAATACAACATCAGAATGGCATTACATTGGCTTGTGGGAGGATGCCAACCAGGTGACTCCCTTCTGTTTCACTACTCTGGTCATGGTTCACGGCAGAGGGATTATCATGGTGATGAAGTTGATGGATTCGATGAGACCCTTTGTCCCCTTGACTTTGAAACCCAGGGTATGATTCTTGATGATGAGATAAATGCAACAATTGTTAGGCCTATTCCACATGGGGTCAAGCTTCATGCCATTATAGATTCTTGTCATAGTGGCACTGTACTGGATTTGCCGTTCCTTTACAGAATGGGCAGGTTAGTGGGGTTTAATATAAAGTTATGCGTGTCTTACTCAAGGAATGCAAAATCCATATTTTCGCCGAAATTTCATCGAAATTTCCGTTTTTCCGTGGGATCGATATTTCGATTCAATTCTTTCAGTTTCTCGTCGAAATTTCCCGATATTTTCCGATATTTCCGATATTTCCGCGAAATTTCCGATATTTTTCAGAAATTTTTTATCTTACCAAACTAAAGAACAGATTATCTTTGTGTAGTGAAGGAAAAGGCTTGCTTGGCTTGTCTGAGAACCTTGTCTGAGAACCTTGCTGCTATATTTTTCTAGTTTCATGATTGTAAAGTTAATACGTTAGACCGGAGCGTATTTATATTGAACTATCTTGCCATAGATTTGTAACTGATGTAAAAGTCAGTGCTAAACATGTACATGATATCTATTAATTGCAACAGTCAGTCGCTTATGCATAATGAATGGACATAGCTAGTAGCAACCCTATTTTATGGACATAAAAAATTAAAATTGCCAGGTTCATTAATTTCATAACATTATGTAAGCTGCTGAAGTATAATTAATTAAACATGTATTTCTAATATGAGCTGAGTTGATTGATGGGTCAATTGGTTTCTTCTGCTTCGCATATGATCAGTAAATATATATATTCTTCTTTCTTCTCTCCTTAACAGTTTCAAGAGGTGCTTGGCAAAGGAGCAATGAAGACAGTGTACAAGGCAATTGATGAGCTTCTGGGGATGGAGGTGGCATGGAATCAGGTGAAGTTCAGTGAAGTGCTTCGCTCACCAGAGGATTTGCAACGGCTCTATTCAGAGGTTCACCTCCTCAGCACCCTGAATCATGACTCCATTATTCGGTTCTACACCTCATCGATCGATGTTGATCACAAAACTTTTAACTTCATTACTGAAATGTTCAGTTCAGGGACACTAAGAGAGTAATTTTCTTTCCCACTCCAACTCCTTTAGATTGTTAACTTGCAACTCCTTTAACAACTCATTGTTAAATTATATATATTAAATCATATTTCAATAAATATCAGCTCTATTCACATAGTAATTCATATAACATTTCAATAAATTGATATATATTTGAATTTATTAATATTTTCTTCTCACATATGATCGATAACATAGCATAAAACAACCTTAGAAAGTTTCAATACAAATTTCCATGTATTTCTTATAGTTTCTAATGGATCGATATTTTATCGATATTTCCGTCGAAATATCCGTATTTTGAAACGCCGATATTTCCTCGATATCCGATATTTTACTCCTTGGTCTTACTTCACTTTTTATGTATACCTCCTTGAATAGTCCTTGTCTAAATTAAAGTTTCTATATGTTGATATCCTTCGTTGGGGATTTGGGGATGGAAAATATGTATGGGAGGATCATCGCCCTCGATCAGGCGAATGGAAAAGAACAACTGGTGGAGAAGTCATATCTACCAGTGGTTGTGATGATGATCAAACTAATAGATAAGATAATCATCTCAGCCTTACCTCTCCTACATCAGCTAGGAGTACTGATATCAGTAGGAGTACTGATATCAGTAGGAGTTCTTCATCAGATAGCTAACTCTATCTTTATCTTTTATAACTAGATTCTCTGATAAGTGTAGATATCTTCTCTTATCTCATGTAACTGATAGTTATCATATTGTTACAGATTGTAATATCTTCAATTGAATCAATATAAATACAGTAAGTCAGGTACTGCATTGGGATGACTGACAAACCAAATCACTCTTCTTCTTCTATTCTTTTATGGTATCACGAGCCTAAAGTCCAACGATATATATATATATATATATATATATATATGTTTTTCCTCATAATCCAAACATCATCATCATCACAAATGGCCACTGCACCAACCACCGAATCTACTCCCGTCAACTCCACCACCTCCGCTCAATCCTCTGCCTCTGCCTCATCGACCATGTCTCTCTCTCTCATTCCCTATCCCCAACGTAACTCATCTGACCAGCACCCTACTCTTTCCAACTATCTTTCGATCAAGTTAGATCGAACCAACTACCCTCTCTGGCTTGCTCAGATTATGCCTCTGCTTAAGAGCCGAAACTTGATGAAATATGTAGATGACTTTATTTCATGCCCTCCTTGCTTCTTGAGTGTTGACAGTAGCCACAGAGGGGTTACAGCAGGCCCACAGACCCGCAGCTAGTGTACCAGGGCCCGGCCCGAGGCCCGGGACCGGACCACCAGCACCCGGCCTTGAGGCCCAGCAGTCTATCCTGCTACCAGGGACCCGGGGACCGGGGGCGCCTGCCTGCCAAAGAGGTCACCAGAGCTGCCCTTTGGTGTGCAAACAGAAGGGAACCAGTCCCACATCGAAGGGTGGCCAGCCCTCACTCCCGACCACCTATATAAGGGCCCCAACTACCCTCATTAATAGGTAACTGATCTCACTCACCGCTTACATACGTGCTCAAGTTGTATCTATTCCAACTGTACTAACTTAGGCATCGGAGAGGAGAAGACCGGCCCGCTCGGTATTCCCCTTAGTAAGCAGGTTTAAGCAGGAGATCACACGAGGATTCCTGTATCTACCAGGCCCCAGGGTTTGTGCAGAAACAATTGGCGCCGTCTGTGGAAATCTTGGACAAAAAACCGTGTAAGCATCTACCGATGACAGAGAGTTCGGAAGCAAGACAAGAGAAAGGTACCACCGAGGAGGGGCGTGTTGCATTAGTGCAAACGTTCATCTCCACCCCAGTCGTCACACGGGAGCCGCATGACGACCAGGGCACCGGTCAGGAAGGAGGGAGCTGTGGGAGGCCGTCCGGCTTGCCGGGGCCACACCACGACAGCTCGCGCGGGAAAGGCCCGGCAGAGGAAGACGGACCAGTGCTCCGGGACTTCTCCTTGACGTCCTCAGATGATCCGAGCGACCGATCAGAGAGCCCGCACTGTAACAGTGACCGGGACCCCACCTACAGCCCCGACCAGAGCAGTATGGCGGGAGAGATACGGGCAATGGTCGCAGAGGTCAACCGTCTGTGTGAGGAGGGCGACAGGGACATAGCCAAGTCCAACGCCCGGTACGAAGAGATGGAGGCGGTGAACGCTGCCCTGGTAGCCGCCCTAGAAAGAGGACAACAGCGCAACAACGCTATGGACAGGGCGCAAGCGGCACCCCCGCCAGTCCGAACTCAGCAGTTTGAGGCAGGACAATCATCGGGCGGTCGGCCCAGTGATCCCGTGCGAGCAAAGTCACCGGCAGGCGCAGGTCCGCCGAAGGGCACGCCGATACCCCGCCAGTCCCACACTTCGTTTGTGGATGAAGTCGAGACCCCGACTGCACGGGCATTGCAGATGTTAGCCGACACTGTGTCGGATTTGAAGGCCCAAATGGAGGCCAACGAGAGAAGAGCTGCACGGCTAATGGAAGGCGCACGGTTCAATGAGCGTATAGGCCCTTTCTCGCACCGGGTCATGGAGTCGGGAAGGTCTGGTAACCAGAAGTCATTCAAGCTCACCTATTCGGGGTCCGGCTGCCCGTACCAGCACCTGGACAGTTTCCGGTCCCAGACATGCGCCAAGGGCTACTCTGATGCAGTATGCTGCAACATCTTCCAGGAAACCCTGTCTGGAGAGGCGCTCAGCTGGTTCTATGAGCTTCCGGCGAACTCGATCGAGGCATTCGAGCAGTTAGCCGACCGGTTTGTAGGTCGCTTCATTCTCCGGGTCGAGGGAGCCCGGACATCGACCATCCTCTTCAACTGCATGCAAGCCCCCGGAGAAGAGCTGAGGACCTTTGTCAACCGTTGGCAGACGGCAACGGCCGGGGTTCGGAACCTAGACAAGGGCATCGCCGAGCGTTTAAACAGGGGCTCCGACCAGGAAAGTTTTCCTACGCCGTCCGGGTAGAACTCCCGCAGGGGTATGACGAGTTGATGGCTATGGCCATCCGGCATGCTCATGCCGATCACGAGACAAATGGGCACCACCTGCTGAAGAGGAAGCGGGATGAGCAGCAGGAAGACCATCCCCGGGAGGAGAACCCCCCGCCCAGCCAAGAGGACAAGCCCAGTCAGCGGACCGAGAACCGACCAGCTCGACCGAACCGGCCCAACAGGAACTGGCCACAAAGGCAGCAGAGGCCTTATCATGACAAGCCCTAGGGCGAGCACAAGCCAGCGCCGTACCGGCAAGAACGCCCCCTGGCAATCATGCCAGCACCACCGGCCGGTCAAGAAGTCTTCACCGCTCTCACCTCTTCGTATGAGGATATTTTGCTTGAGAACGGGAACGCCATTCCCCCACCGCCCAAGAGAAAGTACCCGAAGGGGAAACATACCACAGCACAAACGGGCAAGTATTGCTCCTATCATGATGAAGCTACTCATCGAACGAGTCAGTGCTGTGCTCTCAAGACAGCGGTGCAGGGTTTGATTAATAACGGTCAGCTCCAGCGTTATGTAGGGGAAAGAAGAGCAGACCCCGACCGGGAGCAAGACCAGGGCTGGTAGGCTCGCCCAAGCCTCCGATTAGTTTGGCATACCTTCGTTTCAACCGTTGTAACATCACAAGATATATATGCAAACTACTTTTGAGAAATTCTACCGGCTCCGCAAGTTCAAATATATTCACAGTCAAGCAATTATACAAGCAGTAACCGTTCCAGAAAGTTTACAAGAAAAAAGAGTAAGGATAAAATCCTAAGGAGCCACGCCTCCCCCCTCGGCGGGCAATCCACCAGCCTCTCCGGATGAAGCAGCCGTGCCTTCAGCAGGTTGAGGTCCGCCGTCCTCTTCCGGTTGCTCCTCCGCCGACTGGTCATGGATATCCGACTGCTCATGGATATCTCTTTCAGCAGCAGTCGGCATCCGGGAAGTGTCCAGCCACCCCTTCTCTGCCCATTCCTCGTACGCATCTGAGATGCCCGATTCCCTGGCCTTCTCTAGGAACTCCAGGAACTGGTCGCTCTGATGATACTTGAGAACGAACCGCTCATAGAGTTCAGGGTCCTCCTCTCCGGTAGCAGCAGCGGCATCGGCGCGCAGAGCGGTGGCTCCCATCTGGAGCTCATCCACCTTGGCTTCCAGCTCGGCCCTCTCAGCTTCGGCCCGCTCCTTCTCCCTCTCCAGGGTTCGGATCTGCTCCTCCTGCTTCTTGGCCCTCTCCTCCGATCTGGCCTTCTCCCGCTCCGCCCGGGACTTCTCCACCTCCAGGCGCTGCCGGGACTCCGTTAAAGCAGTTATCTGCCTCTTCAGCTCCGGCAGTTCCTCGCTCGCGTCCGGTTGGTACAGACTGTACAGCAACTGCATAACAACAGAAACAGTTAATCAAGCAGCAAGAGAAAACAAGCTACAAGCGGTGTAGTGGCACCAGTTTGTGCTTACCCGAAGGACGGATTCCTTGCATTTTGGGCGGTTCCCGCCCGCCAGGGTACCGGTGACCCCAGGCCTGTCCAGGCCAAGGCTAGCCAGGTCCGCTGCCACCTGCCGGACAAATGCACTGTCCGGGCTTCCCCCCGGTGCCTCCGCAGGCGCGGGCTACTCTGCCGAGCAGCGTCAGCCTTCTCCCCAGCGGAGCCAGACGCACCGCTGGTTTCCTTGAGCCGTTTGGCCAGGCTCTCCCTGGACGAACCTGGAGGGAGGAATGTCCATGCCCCTCTGCTTCTCTCCCCGGCCGTCCGGAGAAGAAGAGGATTGTGCGCCTACCCGGGTGACCCGGGTCACGAGCGCGGCTGCCCCCGGACGGTGGGGGATCCGGCTCACTCCACCAGGAATCCTCACTGGCCCCCCGATAGACTTGCCCTTACCGGGCACCGCCTTGGGCGCAGCAGGATGGCTCTTCACGCGCCTCAGGATGTAGGCGCCGTCATCAACATCCATGGCCCTCGGCTCGGGATGAATCGTGAGCCGACCGGACTCCTCGTCCACCGAGGTCCGCGCGACGGTCTCACCTTTCTCCTTCAGCTTGTTAAGAAGGTCTTCACCGTCCATAGAGAGAGTGGTTTCGGGCTTGGTGACCGCCCGGGAAGATGCACCTGCAGGACAAGCAAACAGTTAGTATTTTAAAACAGAGCTAGCACAAGTGTCACCGCTAGGGCTTGCTACACACCGGGATCCCGCCCGAGATAACAGTATTCCAGCACTTCTCGCCTGATGAAGTTGTAAGAACTTCGTTCCAGATTGTCCCAACATCCGAGTACGGTCGAGATCCTCTCCTGCTCTAGCTCGGATAGCTCGAACGACTGGTCGCCAATAGGCTGGAAGGCGCCATGAACCCGGTACATCTTCCTACTCATCTGCCACTTCCCGCCCGCCATCACCACCTTCTTTCTCCAGCTATTGTCTACCCATGAAGGCATATTGGTGATGATCGGTTGATAGGCCCGGGCGTTGAAGGCAGGCAACCCCGAGACCCCTGCTTCCTCGAGTAAGACAACCTATACAAGGCCCTGAATTCGTTTACTGTTGGCATACTCATTCCGAACAGCTCATATAGGCAGCCGAGGCTCAGTAGTCGCCTCCACTGGAGCCCAGAAAGCTGCGCGGGCGACACTTGCAGCGCACTGAGCATATACTGCACGAAATCTGGCAGCGGGAGTGAGAATCCATGCCGGAACTGATCGTGATGCACGGCAACCCAACCTGCCTCCGGGTTGCAGGCTGACTCTCCAGGATTCAGTGGTCGCAGCAAAACCTCATCCGGGATACTCCACGTTTCCCGGAACGCTGCAATCTCTCCAGGGGTCATGCTACCCTCCGGTTCATCACACACCACGGCATCTTTTCCTCTACCAATGGTGTAGCTCACAGGCGGAGCACCGGCAAGGCGCACCCCGTGCGGTATTTCAGTCTCCGGGGATTCAGACCTGGAAGACGAAGCCCCGCTCCGGGAGCAGTCAGCGACTTCGGTCTCCAGGGATTCCGAACCGAGCCAGTCCTCCAATCTCTCCACATCGTCCACGATAGGACGCCTAGCAGCCGATTCGGAAGCCCCGTCAGAACTTGAAGAAGACATCTTAACCTAGGAGAAGAAAAAACAAAACCCTAGCGCTCGTCAGCAACAGGCTACAACAGCGCCCTCTGCGGCCCCTCCCCAAGTTTGCCGCAGAACAACTCAGTCAGCAACAGAGATCTCCTCCCCCCCGCCGCAAAACACCAAAAGCAAAAACAAGAACAACACCGGGGCAAGGAAAGCAACTTACCGATTAATATGCTCAACCGAGGAAAGTCCGCCCTGCAAAAGCAGCGAGCAATGGTAGGAAGCAAGTGAAGAGCGCTTGAAAGCAACGGATGTCGTAGGGCAAGGAACTGAGAGCTTTCGCCGGATTTCTCTCTTTCTCTTAGTCTCTCTAAAGCAAGAAGTAAAAACAGAAAGAAGAGCAGAAGAGGCCTTTTTATAGAGCGGACCGGTGCCCTAGGAATTTGAAATCCCTCCAAAACACGCAATCAGGGCAACTCAAACGCCTGCGAATCCAGACCCTCCATCTCAAGAACGCTCCCTACTGGCACATGTCCCAGTATTGGTAAACTGCCCATGCCATCATAACTGATGGGACTGATGGACTTCCTCCTTAAATGCATGTCAGCCACTTGTCTCGCACGCTGGCGACAGGGTAGTTAGGAGCGGGAACCGAGGCGTCAGGCCCCCCTTCCACTTCCCTAGGTTCCATGGCATCTTCATCACAAGTCACCGGTTATGATGTTTTCAACCGGCTTGAAGACCTCTCACCGGTTATGGTTTCTCAAACCGCATCGAGAGCATTGTTCCGGGTACGAGCCATCCATCCGGTACCATGGCAGTTCGCGGTTATGATCATTCAACCGGCTGCATGGCATCTTCACTGCATTCACTGGGGGACTCGTCTCGATATGGCAGGACGCCCGGTCGAGGTCCACCCAGCTGCATCTCACCGGTTATGATCTTTCAACCGGCTTGAAGACCTCTCACCGGTTATGGTTTCCCAAACCGCATCGAGAGCATTGTTCCGGGTACGAGCCATCCATCCGGTACCATGGCAGTTCACGGTTAGGTATCATTCAACCGGCTACATGGCATCTCACTGGGGGACTCGTCTCGATATGGCAGAACGCCCGGTCGAGATCCACCCACCGGTTATGTAACATTCAACCGACTCGAGACCATCTCCCCGGTTATGATCATCCAACCGGCTCGAGAGCATTCCTTTTCCGGGAACGAGATCCACCCGGCCCCATGGCATCTCACTGGGGGACTCGTTTCGATATGGCAGAACGCCCGGTCGAGGTCCACCCGGTTCCATGGCATGACCCCGGTTATGAGAACATTCGACTGGCATGGGCTTTATACACCAGGGTGAGTTTACATCTAACACATGTACTCTTGTCCAGCAGGATAAAAACCCTGCATCGCACTGAACTGCGATCAACGTGGGGCTGCACGGTGAGCTTTGTCACCTCAACGCCACCCCCCTTACCTCAACGCTTATTCAACACAAGCTGAGAAGAACTAGCAAGTGTTCACCGGTGCTCCGAACAGACCGCAACACCGGGGCCATCTCCCCGCTGCCTAGCAATATGGACTCATCTCGATATGGCAGAACGCCCGGTCGAGGTCCTATGCTCTACCTCGTCTAGATATGGCAGAACGCCCGGTCGAGGTCCAGTACTTAAAGTTCACCTGGGGGACTCGTCTCGATATGGCAGAACGCCCGGTCGAGGTCCCATGAACTCCGCCCGGTATTCCGATTTGGTAGAACGCCCGGTAGAGGCCCAGTGATCTCCACTTCGTATCGATTTGGCAGAGCACCCGGTAGAGGCCCAGTGATCTCCGCTTCGTACCGATCTGGCAGGGTGCCCGGTCGAAATCTCATGCACATCTATTGCATGGCGGATTTCAACGCTCCATTATCATTCCATGCACACATCTATTGCATGGCGGATTTCAACGTTCCATTATCATTCCATGCACACATCTTTTGCATGGCATCATCTCATATACTCTCCGGGTCTCACCCCACTCCATGCTCATAGCACCACAACACTTGAGCACAATACTACTTATATTGCAAACGTACTTATAAACTGTTGCTTACCATCGGTAACAGGTACTCACCCCGGTCACGTCCAATCTTCAACGCGGACTTGGGGGACTGGGCACCGTTGGGTTGGTAACCCTGCGGGTCTGCGGGACAAGAGCAAGACAGACTTTAAGTCCCCATTCAAGATTGCACTTGACCGGGAACTTGGGGGACTTGTTGACAGTAGCCACAGAGGGGCTACAGCAGGCCCACAGACCCGCAGCTAGTGTACCAGGGCCCGGCCCGAGGCCCGGGACCGGACCACCAACACCCGGCCTCGGGGCCCAGCAGTCTATCCTGCTACCAGGGACCCGGGGACCGGGGGCGCCTGCCTGCCAAAGAGGTCACCAGAGCTGCCCTTTGGTGTGTAAACAGAAGGGAACCAGTCCCACATCGAAGGGTGAGGCCAGCCCTCACTCCCGACCACCTATATAAGAGCCCCAACTACCCTCATTAATAGGTAACTAATCTCACTCACCGCTTACATACGTGCTCAAGTTGTATCTATTCCAACTGTACCAACTTAGGCATCGGAGAGGAGAAGACCGGCCCGCCCGGTATTCCCCTTAGTAAGCAGGTTTAAGCAGGAGATCACACGAGGATTCATCTGTATCTACCAGGCCCCAGGGTTTGTGCAGAAACACTGAGAAACGAAAATAACCAGCTCACTGAGGAGATTAACCCAGATTATGAGCACTGGATTGCACAAGACCAAATGGTTTTTGGGGTGGATCAACAATTCACTCACTGCACCGGTGTTGGCAACTGTGGCGAGGTCCACCAACTCCTTCTTCACATGGACTTCTCTCGCCAAGCGTTTTGCATCGCAGTCTCAAAATCGCATTCTCCAACTCCGGGGAGAACTCTTGTGCAGAATGCGTGGATCAATGTGTATTTATGATTATCTTGATAAGATTAATGTTATTGTTGATAACCTTACTTTGGCAGGAAGCTTTATGTTTGCCGATGACCTAGTTTCCATAATCATGAACAATGTCGGTCCGGCCTATGAAAACACCGTGAGCTCGGCCCAGGCCAGGGATACCCCGATCACATATGACACTCTTGAGGCGTTGCTTCTCTCAGCCGAGAGCCGTATGGAAGACCAGCAGCAGGCTGCCCTTAAACTCAACTCAGTCACTACTGCTCTTCATGCCACTCACATCTCAAATCGAGGACGTGGACGAGGACGCTCTGCTCCTTCCTCCAACCATGGCTCCTCTATGAGTTATGGTCGTGGTTTTGCAACACCATGAGGCAGAGGTTCATCTATTCTTGGCCCTCATCCCACCACTACTTTCTCTGAAAGTTCCTCCAGCTCTCGACCTATATGTCAGATATGTACCAGACCCGACCACACCGCACTAGACTGCTATAATCATTGGAATCTCTCTTATGAAGGCAGGGTCCCCTCTAAGAAATTAAGTGCCATGGCATCTTCCACCTCGACTCTTGCCACATCAACTTGGCTTCTTGATTCAGGTGCTAATTCTCATATCACTGCCGACTCTGGAAATCTGCAATATCCCAAAGAATATCTTGGTAATGATCACATTCATGGCATAGGTACAAATCCTCTCCCCATATCTCATACTGGCTCAAATACTTTACACCTTCAAAATCACTCTTTTACATTTAAAGATATCTTACTTTGTCCTTCTGCCACAACAAACCTTCTTTCTATTCACAAACTCACATATGATAATGATTGTTATTTATTAATCTATCCAACTTTCTTTCTTATTAAGGACATCCGGACGGGGAAGATCCTCTATAGAGGACAGTGTGAGAATGGTCTGTACCCTCTACGTCTTCATCAACCTCATGGTCTTGATCCTCTAAAATATTTTGCATATGTTGACGCCCGAGTGTTAGCCCAAGTATTCAAGACTAGGGCATACTTCTTTTAAAATTTTATCTAGAGTTCTTTCTAATAAGGTCGTGCCTCTTGCCGGCAATTGTTCTTTAAAATTTTGTCATTCATGTCCATTAGGTAAAAGCACTAAGCTTCTATTTGTACTTTCTTATTCCGTTTCTAATAAACCTCTAGACTTGATTCATTATGATGTGTGGTCGTGCTCTACCTTTTCAACACAAGGTTTTCGCTACTATGTCTTATTTATTGATGATTATTCACGATACTCTTGGATTTTTCCCATGACCTGTAAATCTGAAGTTTTCACTATATTCACACAATTTAAAACATATGTTGAAAAGCAATTTTCCAGGCCAATCAAACAATTTCAATTGGATGAAGGTGGTGAATACACCTCAAATGCTTTCAAAGATTATTTCAAAATCCATGGCATCCATCATCGTTTCTCATGCCCTAAACATCCTGAACAAAATGGTCTGGCTGAGAGGAAGCATCGACATTTTCTCAACACCGGCCTCACACTTCTTGCTCATGCACATATATGTCCATCATACTGGGTTGAAGCTTTTAATGCAGCAGTCTATATAATCAATCGTCTTCCATCACCAGTCATTCAAAACAAAACTCCATACACCATGCTTTTTCAAAACTCACCTAATTATAGTTTTCTTAGAACCTTTGGCTCTGCATGTTATCCATACCTTCGTCCTTATACATCTTCCAAACTTGAACATCGATCAAAACAGTGTGTTTTTATTGGATATTCTTTAAATCATCTTGGTTACCGATGTCTTGATTTAAAAACATGGCGTGTTTATCTTTCTCGACATGTCATATTTGACGAGAGTTCCTTTCCATTCTAACAGACCATTCTCTCCTCTCCTACTGGTAAGTCCTCTTCTCCTTCAACTTCTTTACAATTCTTTTATCTTACTACATCTCAAACTCTTAATATATCTCCTAATTCTACTCTCTCCTCGTCTATATCTACATCTGTATCTCCACCAACCTCAACCACATCACCCCGTCCTTATCTCCACCAAACTCAAACCTATTACCTAATTCACCTATGACCAATTCCCAACCAAACACATCTCCCTCTCCCTCATCTTCCTCAACTCCCTCTTTGGATATTGCAGACAACTTGATTCAGGTACTTGACCCTATCAATAATCATCCTATGGTTACTAGACGCAAAGTTGGAACTATCAAGCCTAACCCTAAGTATGGGTTAAATGCTGCATTAACTACTGATTACATAGAACCTACTTCATACACCAAAGCTGCAAAAGTGGCATGTTGGCGTCAAGCTATGCAAGAAGAATACTTAGCTCTACAACAAAATGACACTTGGAAACTTGTTCCCTTCACAACCTCTATGAATGTCTTGCCAAACAAATGGATATTCAAAATAAAAAAGAAAGCTGATGGCACAGTGGAGCGTTATAAAGCACGTCTAGTTGCTCATGGATTTCATCAACAAGAAGGAGTAGATTTTGTCGAAACTTTCAGTCCTGTAGTCAAACATTCCACCATTTGACTCATTCTTGCACTAGCAGTCACCAACAAATGGCATGTATGTCAACTTGATGTCAACAACGCTTTCTTACATGGCCATCGCCAAGAGGAAGTATATATATGAAGCAACCAACTGGATTTACTGATCCCAACTTTCCTCACCATGTATGCAAGCTCAAAAGGTCGCTATATGGACTCAAACAAGCTCGTAGAGTATGGTTTCAATGCTTTGCAGATTATTTGGAAAATTTAGGCTTTCAAGAGTCTCTCTCAGATTACTCTATGTTTACATATGCACGAGATGAAATATTTCTTGTCCTCTTAATATATGTCGATGACATCCTCATTACAGGCAATAGCACTCCTCACATTTCTCAACTTATTCAAGACCTTGAGAAAGTATTTTCAATGAAGGATCTTGGCTGCATTCATTACTTCTTGGGAATTGAAGCAAGTTATGAAGGTCCAACACTTTACTTGACACATAAGAAATATATTGTGGATTTGCTGCGAAAAACTAATATGCTTGATGTCAGACCATGTTCTACCACAGCTGCTATTGGCCAAAAACTAAGCCTTCACGATGGGAACAAACTCGCTGAAGCTAGTGAGTATACGAGTGTCGTTGGTACACTTCAATATCTCACATTGACAAGACCGGAGATCTCTTACTCTGTTAATCAAGTGTGCAAATTCATGCACTCTCCCACTATAACACACTGGGACCGCAGTCAAACATATTTTACGGTATCTGAAGTTTTCCATCAACCATGGACTAAAGTATCAGCCTGGTTCCTTATTTCTTAGTGCCTATTCTGATGCGGACTATGCCGGAGATCCTGATAATCGACAGTCTACTGGTGGCTATTGTGTCTATCTTGGTCGTAACTTAATCTCTTGGAGTTCCAAAACACACCGCGCAGTTTCACGCTCCAGTGCCGAAGCAGAGTATCAGCAACTAGCTTTCACTACAGCAGAAATTTCTTGGCTTCGATCCATATTTTGTGATCTGTGTCTCTTCCTTCAGTGTCCTCAGATTTGGTGTGACAACCTCTATACCATTGCTATTGCTTCAAATCAAGTCTTTCATGCACGAACTAAACATGTCGAAGTGGATTATCATTATGTCAGAGAAAAAGTTGTCAACAAGGAGCTGTAAGTTCACTTTGTCTCTACCACTGATCAAGTGGCGTACATCTTCACTAAATGCCTCTCCTCCTCACGCTTTCATTTTTTGGTGTCCAAGCTACCTGTCCTTGAACGGCGATTATGCTTGTAGGGAGTAATAGAACAGATAATCATCTCAGCCTTATCTCTCCTACATCAGCTACGAGTACTGATATCAGTAGGAGTTCTTCATCAGATAGCTAACTCTATCCTTATCTTTTATAACTAGATTCTCTGATAAGTGTAGATATCTTCTCTTATCTCATATAACTGACAGTTATCATATTGTTACAGATTGTAATCTCTTCAATTGAATCAATATAAATACAGTAAGTCACGTACTGTATTGGGATGACTGACAAACCAAATCACTCTTCTTCTTCTATTCTTTTACAAACCTCTGCCGATACATGATCAGTAAGTTTGACAAGAAAAAATAATGTCTCGAGTTCAGTAATATTTATAGCAGTTTCCACAACATCTGATTGATGCTTTTTGGGTTACAGGCTCTATCCAAGATCACGTCAACAGGTGCCATGACTTTCTGCTTCATCCAAGCTATCGAGCAGGGACACGCAGCAACATATGGGAGCATACTCACTTCTATGCGTAATACCATTCGAAATACGGGTTCTGGTGGTGGAGGTCCTGGCAGTGCTGTTGCGTCTCTACTTGGTGGTAGTGGTGGTGCTGTTACATCGCTTGTCGGCATGCTTCTAACTGGCGGAAGTGTTGGTGGTGGTGGGCTAAGACAGGTATTGGCCTGCATGACATTCTTTGTTGAAGTTTAATCTTTGATTATCTCACTACGAGCTTTTTAAATGAAAACAAGCTTCATCTGCTAATGTCCTAATGAATCCTCATCGGAATATAAGCATCCTGTTAAATTAAACTCTCATATATTTAGGTTTCCTAACAATTGCAGTTTCTTTTCATTGATGTGGCCTTTTGTTTTCCATGTTACAGGAGCCTCAGTTAACTGCCTGCGAGCCATTCGATGTGTACGCGACACGAGTTGTTTCACAATTATCTAAAGACTACAGTACATTAAGATGTAATGAAGTATTGATATGTGTAGCCAGAAGAGATCATAGCACGACTGGATCAAAAGACACATTTTTTTACACAATATTTTATACTCTTTTATAACCCTCAGATGTAAAAACATTCAATGGTTTAAATTAATATTCTTTACAGAATATTAATCTAATAATATTATTTTTGTTCAAGGAAGGTTAACTCAGTAACTTCCGTAGTGTGTCTTGTCCTAATAAGACTAGAAGTCTAGATACTCTATTAGATAGGGAATCCCTGTTCGCCAGGGATACTTGATGTAATGCCTATATAAAGGCCTCCTTATCAATGAATAAAGACAGAGAGATTTATCAATCTATTTCTCCTACAACACGTTATCAGCACGTTGCTCTAGCCTCCCGTCTAATAAGCCCTAGAAACCCTAATTCCGGATTTTTTTTTTTTTTTCGAAACCCTAACCTACCGTCGGCCGCCGATTCTTCTCTTCGGCACCGTCGGCCTCTTCTCAGCAGCATCTGCGCTGTTCGCCTGCCGCACTGTACCTTCGAGTACTGCTCCTCCTCTGCCTCTAGGCAGACAACCCGCTCGCCAGCAGCTCTCCCTTGCGTGCTACTTTTTGCACGCATCTGCCAGAATATCAAAATTGCTCGCAAGCCAAGCAAGCGATCCGCGAACCCTTATTCGTGGTTGAGAAGAAATCAAGAAAAATCGAAGAAAACAAGCTTCCCCAAGAGTCAAGTTTCGTTTGATCAAGCTTCTCTTGAAGAGATGTATCAAGGCGAGATTGAGTGTTTGTTGGATTGTGCAACAACTCACACGATTCTGAGAAATCGGCAATTGTTTTCGGATTTTACGCCAAGAGAATCGTCGTTATCTACGATGACAGGAACTGGACCCGTAATTAAGGGTCGTGGCACTGCTCAATTCTTACTGCCAAATGGCACTGAGATTCGGGTAGAGGACGCCCTATATGCGCCTCAGGCGCCAAGAACCTTGCTAGCTTTCAAGGATGTGCGTGACAATGACTATCACCTCAGCACTTATGTTGAAGATGGAACTGAATATCTGTTGATCACCTCCACTCAATCTATGCGCACTCGCATTGTGGAGAAGTGTAAGCGAGTTCGCAATGGCATGTATTTCACAACCATTCGAGCCAACGAATCTCATGTTGTTATATTATGTGATTCTGATGCTTATAAGCTTTGGCATGATAGACTCGGTCATCCGGGTCGTGATCTGATGATCCGTATTTTGAAATGCTCCCACGGTCATCCATTTTTCCGATCACAAAAGCACAGAGGGCGCCTCGGCCTCGGCTCGGCCGTGCCGTCGATAGCCGCCTCTCAGCTCCAAGGAGAGGTTCGGCCCCCTCCTGCTTCTCATGCTTCTGTAGCGATGTCTAATGCTCATCGTTCGTTTTGCAAAGCTTGTTCACTAGCAAAACTTCAAGCAAGACCATCTTTTGCTATTGATAATAAACAGAATATTCCGTTTCTACAACGAATACAAGGTGATATTTGTGGACCTATAACACCAGAATGCGGACCATTTAGATATTTCATGGTTCTGGTTGATGCATCAACGCGTTGGTCACACGTAGCGTTGTTGTCCACGAGGAATGCTGCATTCGCTAAACTCCTAGCTCAAATTATTAAGCTTCGGGCTCACCACCCGGACAATCCGATTAAGTCCATCAGAATGGATAATGCTGGAGAGTTTACCTCAAAGTGTTTTGATGACTATTGCATGTCAGTTGGGATTGAAGTTGAACATCCCGTACCCCACGTTCATTCTCAGAACGGTCTTGCAGAAGCCGCTATCAAGAGACTACAGCTTGTAGCTAGGTCTCTTGTCATGGCCACAAACTTGCCAGTTTCGGCATGGGGATATGCAATATTACATGCAGCTATGCTTATTCGTCTACGACCCACAGATAGCCAACCATTTAGTGCGTACCAGTTGGTAACTGGTTACGAGCCTGATATTTCGCATCTGCGTACTTTTGGTTGTGCCGTATATGTGCCTATCACGCCTCCACTGCGTACCAAGATGGGTCCACAACGACGATCAGCTATTTATGTTGGATATGAAGCACCAACTATTGTCCGCTATATAGAGCCTATGACAGGTGATCTGTTTACTGCAAGATTTGCAGATTGTCACTTTGATGAGACATCCTTCCCGCCGTTAGGGGGAGATGGGGCCGCATCCGTCCCAAATGAACGTCAGGAATTGACGTGGTTCTCTCCCACTATGTCTCATTATGATCCCCGTACGTCTCAGTGTGAGACTGAAATACAACGCATATTAGAACTACAAAAGGTGGCGGATACGATGCCCGACTCCTTTACTGATATTGCGAAAGTGACAAGATCAACCATACCTGCTGCGAATGTACCTGCAAGGCTTAACATTCCTCGCCATGCGCGAGCACGCGCCGCCGGTCTCGGACCCGCAGCCCTAGGTGCCATCGGCAGCCTAGGCTCGGCACCTCCAAGTGGAGAGCCGGCGTCGACTTCGGATCCTCCTAGAAAGAGGGGGAGACCAATCGGTTCCAAAGACAATGTACCTAGAAAGAGGGCATGTGTCCAGGCACAAAGCGATCCGTTCATCATTGATACTGTGACGCCGTCACACGAGATTGTCTCCGACTATACCTATGTCCAAGAATCAACTCTGAATCATCTGGGGGACGCCTCAGACTCACTGTTGATGTTGGAGAACAAGGAAATCTCACTAAACTACTTATGCATGCACAATCTGATGGAAAGAAATTCCATGTATATCGATGATGCATTCGCCTACGCCGTTGCTCAAGAAGTCATTGACGACGACGATATGGAACCCCGCACTGTTGATGAATGTCAACGTAGGGCGGATTGGCCGAAGTGGGAAGAAGCAATCCAGGCTGAACTAGACTCTCTAAAGAAAAGGCAAGTATTCGGACCGGTTGTGCCTATACCGCCGAACGTGAAGCCTGTTGGACATAAATGGGTCTTTGTCAGAAAGCGCAATGAGAATGGCGAAGTCCAGCGATATAAAGCTCGACTCGTGGCGCAAGGTTTTTCTCAACGCCCTGGAATTGATTATGAGGAGACGTATTCTCCTGTCATGGATACTATTACCTTCCGATACTTAATAAGTTTGGTAGTCTCAGAGAGACTCAATATGCAGCTTATGGATGTTGTAACTGCGTATCTTTATGGGGACCTAGATACGGAGATGTACATGAAAGTGCCAGAAGGACTTTCGTTACCCAAGTCAAGTGAGCAAAAACCACGAAGTTCATTTGCTATCAGGTTGAGACGATCTCTATATGGACTCCGACAATCTGGTAGGATGTGGTACACACGGTTAAGTGATTACTTGATTGGGAAAGGATACAAGAATGATGAGTTGTGCCCTTGTGTGTTCATAAAGAGAACAAGTTCAGGATTTGCCATTATAGCCGTCTATGTCGATGATATGAACATCATTGGAACTCTGAATGAGATCAATGAGACCGCTAGCTATTTGAAATCCGAATTCGAGATGAAAGATCTGGGAAGGACTCGGTTTTGCCTAGGCTTAGAACTAGAGCACCGAAGTGGTGGAATTTTTATACACCAGTCTGCATATGTCCGAAAGATGCTCACGCGATTTAACATGGACAAAGTTATGCATCCTGCAGGCACTCCCATGGTCGTTAGAAGTCTGGATATCAACAAAGATCCCTTTCGTCCGAAAGAAGATGACGAAGAGGTCTTGGGAGCTGAATATCCATATCTTAGTGCGATTGGAGCTTTGTTATACTTAGCTCAGTGTACTAGACCAGACATCGCTTTCTCTGTGAACTTGTTAGCTAGATTTAGCTCTGCGCCAACACAACGTCATTGGGTTGGAATCAAGAACATCTTCCGATACCTTAAAGGAACCCTTGACATGGGCTTGTACTATCGATACACTCATCAAGATTCGACACCTAGTCGATTTCTTGCATCTAACAGCACAAACCATGGCTCGGATTGCCATCCGCCAACCATATCCGCCAAGACTGGCTTTGGTTCATCCATCCGCCATCTTGCAGACATATCCGCCAACTTATCCGGACCCGCGGATGCTAAGTCGTGGTCCCGATACGGCTTTGGCGATACCCCCTCCTACTCAGATACACCAAATGATGTAATGGTAGGTTTTGCTGATGCTGGATATTTATCAGATCCACACAAAGGACGTTCCCAAACAGGTTATGTTTTTACCATTGGGAATACGGCGATATCTTGGAGATCAACCAAGCAAACCCTTGTTGCTACCTCCTCGAACCATGCTGAGATTATTGCACTACATGAAGCAGTCAAAGAATGTATTTGGCTTCGCTCAGTTATATCTCACATTCGAGAGTCTAGTGGACTTGAGTCTACTACGATGGGACCAACTTGCATATTTGAAGATAATGCTGCATGCATCGAGCAGATGAAGTTGGGATACATTAAGGGTGACAATACTAAACACATTTCGCCTAAGTTCTTCTACAATCAGCAGCAGCAAGAGACTTTGAATATCCAGGTGAAGCAAGTCAGCTCAGAAGAAAATGCAGCGGATCTGTTCACCAAGTCTCTACCCAAATCTACATTTATGAAGCATGTAAAGCGCATTGGAATGTGTCGCTTATCCGAACTCAAAGACTGAATGACTATCAGGGGGAGTTCTCATCTAGACTTCAGGGGGAGCCTAGTTATGCATGTCTCACATACTTGTAGTTGGTGCGTTGTACTCTTTTTCCTTAGACCATGCTTTTATTTTTGCCCAAGAGGTTTTTGTTTGCTGGCAAAGGTTTTAACGAGGCAACAGCTCATGCACCATTGAGGACACGACACAAGGGGGAGTGTTCAAGGAAGGTTAACTCAGTAACTTCCGTGGTGTGTCTTGTCCTAATAAGACTAGAAGTCTAGATACTCTATTAGATAGGGAATCCCTGTTCGCCAGGGATACTTGATGTAATGCCTATATAAAGGCCTCCTTATCAATGAATAAAGACAGAGAGATTTATCAATCTATTTCTCCTACAACAATTTTCATATTTGTTGAAAAGAATTAATGTCATGTCATTAAAAATAACTAATTTCAACCATTGAGGGCTATTACATCTAAGAGCTACAATAGAGTGTAAAATGCTGTGTCAAAAAATGTGTCTTTGATCGGGACCCAATAAATATAGTAACATTGTATTGATTGGATTTCCTGTTTGTACAGCTTCTCAACCTTTGGTATAACTGTCCTCTGTTGCAGGCGATTTTTGGTGAAACAGGATAATACCCTCTGAAATCCCCAGTATATTACATTGTGAATTCAACTTTTTTTTACCTTCCATAACTGCAGGAGATTTAAAAATGATGCTCAATTGAACCTTCCATAACTGCAGTATTGTTTATAATAAATAACATTGAAACATGGAGAATGTAACTACAAGCCCCATTACATAAACTTCCCACCACCCACCTGGAAAAATATTTTTTGCAAATTCATTAAGCACCCTAAGAGCACTGCTCATGATTTTTTTATTTTTTTATTTTTTCTGTCCTACCACAAGATTACAATGAGCATCACTATGTCTAAAGAAATTTCTCTAGCATCCTTGATTTGAGAGGATCTGGAGGCCGGAAATTTTCCAACCGCAAGTTGGAGGACGTGCGAATCTCATTGAGAACACTGTCTCCTTTCTCTGATTTAATAATCTCCAAGATATTTCCAAGAACATTGCCTGCAAGTCCTCCTTCCAAAAGACTTCCTGGCTCCTCTCCACCTTCACTTATTAACTGCCCAATCTGATTCAAGGAAACTATATTTTCTAAAATCACTTTGGCAAATATCCGGGCAAGAAACTCTGGTGCTCTAGGGGCATCATTCACGGCATCCTCCAAGGTGGAGAGAGTAGATTTAAACCTGGGCAAAGGAAGAAAAAGTTAAACAAAACAACCTCACAATAAATAAGGCCATATTAACAGTGAAAAAGTAAACGTGTTCGGCTAAAGAAAAAATACAGGGAGAAGCAACTTTCCCATACCCTTTGATGAGCTGGGATTGACTCAAAGTTCCATCTTGGGACTTGGTAAGATTAATTAGAAGCTTCGCAAAGAGATCTCTTTCTCCGTCCTTCCTCTCAAAAGAGTCAGTGACCCAAAGAGATATCAGTGTCGGATGGAAGCCTGGTGAGTTCAAGTCTTTGATACATAAAGCAACTTCCTTCTCGTCTCGAGCACTAAAACATTACACCAAAAAACACTTACTAAGAATGAGCACATATGGAGCACTACAAGCTCAAGTGGCCAGAAGAGGTACAGAAGACTTCATATAGCATATTACTTCTACAATTCTACCCACATTTACTCTTTTTGGAAGATAAATGATAATAATAACTTTAAAAAAATACAGACATCAGATTCTACAACTCTACCCACATTTATGCAAATAAATAATAACTCTTTCGGATGATAAATGATAATTATAACGTAAAAAATACAGACATCAGAATCTAGATCAGACATACATATGAGCAGGGATATAGAAGCAGTTCATGCATCAGCCTAAAGCCAAAAAAAATAAAAAAATGATTGAAACTACTGCCTATGAGACTTATTCAAGTTCATTAATCAATACAAAAAGAGAAGTGCTCAGCGATGCTGTTTTCAAAACCTAGAGTACTCGAATAAAACTTTTCTTTATGAATCCAAGAAACGAGGAATAATGTGTACAAAGATTAATAAAAAAAAACAGTAGTACTGAAACAAGGAACAGGTCTATATATACAAAAAATAGTTCTCTTTCACCATATAAACCTTTCAAGTGCTACAATGATTCAAATTTCCTTATTTCAAGATTTGAAATTGTGGAATGAAACCCATTCCAAAGAGACATTGCAGTAATCCCTATAGAGGTCGAGAAAGAAAAAATCTAAATCTAGAGAGTAGCAAGTATGATGTTTAACTGTTAGCGGGAGAGCTACGCATGACAAACTGCAGATCAAATTTTATGAAGAAAAATAAAAATCATAGCTCTAACCCTATACCTATATAATATATCTTTCCCTCTCATTTAACTATTGTTTTGACCAAACAGGAAATTTTGAACATGAGACCTTTATGTCACTCAAGCCAAGGCTGATGGACCTTGTACTATAATTCAAAGACCTGAGAGTCCCATCTCTATGCTTTTGGTCCATCTAATATTTGAGAGTAACACACGTTGTGACTCCAACACATCAGGTAGGCTAAACGTCACGGCTGCTAAATTGGTTGGGTGACAATCAACATTGTCATGTTGGAAAAGGAAAATTAATAATAATAAAAAAAAATTGTCTAATAACACCCCGTGGTTTGTAGAACGCACTAATTCTTCATATCTCTTCACAAAACAGAATCATTGTTCCTCTTAACAAAACCAAGGGCCTACTTTAAGTTATTTGCATTATCTGCATATTATTTGACAAATTCCTGGGTAACTAAGAGTGAATTAAGATTGCAAACCAGAAGGAAACTATACCACTGGGTTGAACAGTGAGTGTCAACCACCAAAAAAAAAAAAAAAAGGTTGTGTATTTAAGCAACCTTGAATCATATTCATTCATTTAATTCTGCATATGCTTTCCTTTCTATCTGATTGACCACTCTATCTGAGTAAGATTAGCATTAGTTGCGCCAGAACAAGAAGTCTCCAGCACAATTCTTTGATTGACATTAATTGTGTTTAGACAAACAGATTCATCACTTATAGAATGAGAAGTTGCCTAACCATGGTCCCAAATCTTATCCATTACCATAGGCATAGCATACAGTTTATTATCTCTTCCACTAAACAAAAAATATTTCTAGCACCTAAGAACTATGACATTAAAGTTAGCATCTGATAACCAAGAAACTAATGCAATTAAATTAAAACAGTGAAAGCACTCAAGGGATGAAAATGTACCTGTAGAATTCCTTAATTGCTCCCAACGACTTATCTCTAAGATATTCTTCTGACTTTTCTGAAGGAACATTTTGTGATAAAGTACGATCTGATCTCCTTGGCCTACCCCCAAAACTTAAATTACGCTCTGGAGCTGCCTGATCATGATGAGCAGCTGGACCTCCAGTTCTATCAGGCACAATTCTTGACATTGGATCATCCCTGTAAGTTCCTCGCTCTGAGTGGGAACTGAAACCATTCTTTCGCAGATCAATTGTATCCTTCAACATGAACCTGACCCCAGACGATAATTTCATATTATTCGATAAACTTTTCATCCTCTCAAAATATGCATCCATGTGCTCCTTGGCTTTCGGACGATCAATCATCACCCCAATTATACTCATTAGTTGACACAAAGCTTCAATATCTTCCTCATCTGGAGTCTGCTGCTGACCTAACAACTTCTTAATGCACTCATGCATTATTCTCTCGGTCAACATTTTCTTCTTGTATAACTCACCAATTAATCTAATGTTTCCCAACTTTCGTCTCCGTACTTTAATTCTTTTCTCTTCTCTTTCTTCTTCAGACTGTTTCACCTCACCTTCCTCATCAGCCTTATTGGCTTCCTCTTGCTCTCTTTTTCCCCTCTCAAATTCCTCCTGACACTTATTCAAAAGCAACCTCTTAAAGGTTATCTTTTCATTGTCTTCACTGAAATCAGGCAACTCTGCGGCAAGATAGAAACAGAAGTTCGCATACATCTCACAGAAAGTAGGCTCCATTAGAGCCTTATCAAAGATTTGTGAGACTACACCTGTCAGTGTTATGGCATTATCTATATTTACAGCTTTCACTTGCTCAAACAGTTTTTCAAAATTCTGGGGAGTCGGCTTGTTTAATATAGCCTTCAACTGCCTTTGCTTGGCCTGTTCTTCATCACTCACTTTGCCTACCCCATACTTCCTCTCAGCTTTGTGCATCACCTGTAATGGAGTCTGCGGTGAAGGCATCAAACCCTTTGGTTGAAAATTTGTAGCCCGCTGCCACCTGTTAGCATAAGGATTATTTCTGGGCATCCTTCCCTGAGAACCTCCGATTGGCCCAGGTAGGATCCCTCTAACATGCTGTGCTTGTCCCCGTGGACCTGGACTCCTCAAACCACCATAATTTACTCCTCCTTGGACAGGCCGGAAATTGGCATTAACATGCTGTGCTTGTCCCCGGGAACTGTAACCATTCAAACCAACTGTCATCCTCCTGGAGTCTCCAGGATTATAAGATAACTCAGGGAGAGGAGCAGCTGATATCGATGGTGGTCCTCTGACAGACATTCCTCTGGCAAGACCACCCTGGGCACCCAAAGTAATGGACTCATTGAGAACACTGTCTCCTTTCTCTGATTTAATAATCTCCAAGATATTTCCAAGAACATTGCCTGCAAGCCCTCCTTCCAAAAGACTTCCTGGCTCCTCTCCACCTTCACTTATTAACTGCCCAATCTGATTCAAGGAAACTATATTTTCTAAAATCACTTTGGCAAATATCCGGGCAAGAAACTCTGGTGCTCTAGGGGCATCATTCACGGCATCCTCCAAGGTGGAGAGAGTAGATTCAAACCTGGGCAAAGGACGAAAAAGTTAAACAAAACAACCTCACAATAAATAAGGCCATATTAACAGTGAAAAAGTAAACATGTTCGGCCAAAGAAAAAATACAGGGAGAAGCAACTTTCCCCTACCCTTGGATGAGCTGGGATTGACTCAAAGTTCCATCTTGAGATTTGGTAAGATTAATTAGAAGCTTCACAAAGAGATCTCTTTCTCCGTCCTTCCTCTCAAAAGAGTCAGTGACCCAAAGAGATATCATTGTGGGATGGAAGTTTGGTGAGTTCAAGTCTTTGATACATAAAGCAACTTCCTTCTCGTCTCGAGCACTAAAACATTACACCAAAAAACACTTATTAAGAATGAGCACATATGGAGCACTACAAGCTCAAGTGGCCAGAAGAGGTACAGAAGACTTCATACTTCTACAATTCTACCCACACTTAATCTTGTTGGAGGATAAATGATAATAATAACGTTAAAAAAATACAGACATCAGATTCTACAACTCTACCCACATTTATGCAAATAAATAATAACTCTTTCGGATGATAAATAATAATTATAACGTAAAAAAATACAGACATCAGAATCTAGATCAGACATACATATGAGCAGGGATATAGAAGCAGTTCATGAATCAGCCTAAAGCCAAAAAAAATAAAAAATAATTGAAACTACTGCCTATGAGATTTATTCAAGTTCATTAATCAATACAAAAAGAGAAATGCTCAGCGATGCTGTTTTCAAAACCTAGAGTACTCGAATAAAACTTTTCTTTATGTGTCCAAGAAACGAGGAACAATGTGTACAAAGAATAATAAAAAAAAACAGTAGTACTGAAACAAGGAACAGGTCTATATATACAAAAAATATTTCTCTTTCACCATATAAACCTTTCAAGTGCTATAATGATTCAAATTTCCTTATTTCAAGATTTGAAATTGTGGAATGAAACCCATTCCAAAGAGACATTGCAGTAATCCCTATACAGGTCGAGAAAGAAAAAATCTAAATCTAGAGAGTAGCAAGTATGATGTTTAACTGTTAGCGGGAGAGCTAAGCATGACAAACTGCAGATCAAATTACAGAGGAATTGTTTATGAAGAAAAATAGAAATCATAGCTCTAACCCTATACCTATATAGGAAATTTTGAACATGAGACCTTTATGTCACTCAAGCCAAGGCTGATGGACCTTGTAATATAATTCAAAGACTTGAGAGTCCCATCTCTATGCTTTTGGTCCATCTAATATTTGAGAGTAACACACGTTGTGACTCCAACACATCAGGTAGGCTAAACGTCACGGCTGCTAAATCTGGTTGGGTGACAATCAACATTGTCATGTTGGAAAAAGAAAATTAATAATAATAAAAAAAATTGTCTAATAACACCCCGTGGTTTGTAGAACGCACTAATTCTTCATATCTCTTCACAAAACAGAATCATTGTTCCTCTTAACAAAACCAAGGGCCTACTTTAAGTTATTTGCATTATCTGCATATTATTTGACAATTTCCTGGGGAACTAAGAGTGAATTAAGATTGCAAACCAGAAGGAAACTATACCACTGGGTTTAACAGTGAGTGTCAACCACCAAAAAAAAAAAAAGTTGTGTATTTAAGCAACCTTGACTCATATTCATTCATTTAATTCTGCATATGCTTTCCTTTCTATCTGATTGACAACTCTATCTGAGTAAGATTAGCATTAGTTGCGCCAGAACAAGAAGTCTCCAGCACAATTCTTTGATTGACATTAATTGTGTTTAGACAAACAGATTCATCACTTATAGAATGAGAAGTTGCCTAACCATGGTCCCAAATCCTATCCATTACCATAGGCATAGCATACAGCTTATTATCTCTTCCACTAAACAAAAATGATTTCTAGCACCTAAGAACTATGACATTAAAGTTAGCATCTGATAACCAAGAAACTAATGCAATTAAATTAAAACAGTGAAAGCACTCTAGGGATGAAAATGTACCTGTAGAATTCCTTAATTGCTCCCAACGACTTATCTCTAAGATATTCTTCTGACTTTTCTGAAGGAACATTTTGTGACAAAGATGGTCCCTGTGCACGTGTGGAAGGTGCAGTAAGAGATCTATCGTAAGTACGATCTGAACTCCTTGGCCTACCCCCAAAACTTAAATTACGCTCTGGAGCTGCCTGATCATGAGCAGCTGGACCTCCAGTTCTATCAGGCACAATTCTTGACATTGGATCATCCCTGTACATTCCTCGCTCTGAGTGGGAACTGAAACCATTCAAACCAGCTGTCATCCTCCTGGAGTCTCCAGGATTATAAGATAACTCAGGGAGAGGAGCAGCTGACATCGATGGTGGTCCTCTGACAGACATTCCTCTGGCAAGACCACCCTGGGCACCCAAAGTAATGGACTCATCACCCATGGGTCTTTGTGTCGAGGGAACTGACAAGGTTCTACCCTCATAAGAATGTCTTTCATCTACACGGACATCCGCACGGGCATCCTGACTGCCGAAACCGCGAGCTGGGGAGGGCATCCAACGGAAACCACTCATATGTGCATTTGATGGAGATAACATAGGCGACCCTCTACGACTGAATTCCATGGGAGCCCCCCTTCTTGCTGATGGATTCATTCCTGGACCACAGTTCAGCCTACTAGCTTGTGCATGTCGTTCTTGCGCAGCATCTGTTTTCGACGACCCGACTCCGGCGCGTGCTCTATATACGTACATGGTCTCCAATTGGGAAGCCCCCCTCCTTTATTGATTTTGGGGTGAAATGAGAAATAAGGAGGGGAATCAAGCTCTGTACATGGTTGGGGTCGATTTAGGGTTGTTGGGGATCGGAGAGAGATCGAGAGAGAGAGTTAGGGTTTGGAGGACAGAGAGAGGGTAACACGAGGTGCTCTTGGAGTTGGTTACCTCTGGCTCCTTTGTTTTCTTGTCCTTGCTATGCCGCCTTTGCTATGCTTTTACTTTACTTTGCTATGCTGCGATTGCTGCCTCACCCTTCCACTTACTTCGTTTTCTTCTTCTTTTTCTTTCTTCTTCTTTTTCTTTTTATTATTTTTATGAATTTTTCTTTCTTTATTTTTTAACTCTATATATATATATATATATATTTACATCCAGAGATAGCAAGTTGAAACACGCCCAACCACTGAGTGAGGTAGCAAGCTGCAACTAAAGTATGTCTCGAAATGATCAGATCAAGCAGAGAGTGCTTTATAAGAGCTATTACGTACTCTATTTGTTTTGACAAAAACAAAGACAGCTGAAAAATAATTTGTTTATAACGAAGCGTTGTTACCTTCTTAATATAGTCACGTATGTGTGAAGTTTGAAAAAACTACTCGGAAAGCTTTGTAAATAGATATATCGTCGTAACTATGTGGAATTTGCAGTGACTATAAAGATGTAGAGAATGCAAAATGCATAAGTAAACTTTTTACTTTTTCTTTTTCTTTTATTAACAGAAATTGAGAAAGTTTTATGGTACATTAACATACTAATACAACAGTAGATTAGCTAGTTTGATACTAATAAACAAATTAAATTAGTAGATTGAATATCAATTTTTTTTTGCCGGAATACAAACTTAAAATATGATCATCCCACTTATTAAATCGACTTACATTGAATTTTAATTATTTAATAAACTGTTCAAGGAAGGTTAATTTCGTAATTTCCGCTGTGTGTCTTGACCTAATTAGACTAGATTAGTAGAATCTTTAGTCGATAGGGAATCCCAAATTATTCGAGATACTTGATGTAATGCATATATAAAGGCCTCTTTATCAATGAATAAAAGATCGATTTGCATCTATCATTTTTCTCCTACAACACGTTATCAGCATGTAGCTCTAGCCTTCGTCTAATAGTCCTGAATTTTTTTTTTAGAATCCCTAGGTTTTGTTCCTGAAAAAAAACCAAAACTCTAATATTGTTTTCTGCCAGCAACAATTTGTCGGAAAAGAAGGCCCTCCTCCCCCAGAAATTCTTTTTCCCGACAACTTCTTCATCGGAAAAAGAAAAGCCAAATCAATCATGTCGATGACATCTTTGTCGGCAGAAGATGAAAGTTCTCAGGACACCCAAAAATTTTCTCAGGGCACCCATGTCCTTCCGTTCCCCAACCGCGGCGCCCAAGTCGGTGTCTCCTCTGATGTTCAACGCCGCCCCGCCGCGAAGCAGCCCAACGCCAGGACCCTTCCTTCGTCGACGAAGCCTCTACCCAGAGCCCCGCGCGCGTCCTCTGCTTAGTCTGGTGCCTAGCAACTTTCTGGTTTCTAACATCGCTTGCACGGCCCTCAACCCGTGCTTGTCCTGTCTAAATGAACGCCGCCGTCATTGTCGCCGCCGCCATCTTCTAGCCAAGCAGGCACTGGCGTCGCAGCGTTTCAATATACGACATCGAAGCCCAACCCAGATTTGACCCGGTTCCTTGGGTCTCTTTCGATCCGTGTTCATCCAACCCGACCCGTGTCGGGTTTGGGCCTCCTGCCGATCCCAGCAGCCCTTTTGGGCGAAACATCGTCATTCGTCAACCTATTATGACGATATGTACGCGATGAAGAGAAGCAATTTTCTGCATTTCGTTCAAGAATCGAAGTGACTATTGCAATTTGCACAAGGATCAGAACCGAGTCCTCAAGCGCAATTTACAACGCGGTTCACTTAGTGAATTAGCAAGTAAGCTTTTTATTAAAGTTCATATTTTATGCAATTTAAATTGTTGGGACTTTTGTTTTTTTTTTTTTCTGGGACTTTCAAATTCCGTGTACATCATCCCGATTCTTCTGCTTCTCGGGACGATACAAAGGGGCCCCACCCACCCCGGCGTATCACTAAGGAGTAACTGTGATGTTACCGTCCAAAGTTGTGCTTGTGACTGTGATGTCACTGTGAACCACAACTTTTAGTGACTATTTTATCACAATTCCGACATAATATTGTCGATGCTTGTGACGATCCTAGCTAAGGGAGTCACATTATATACAAAATGGACAAACTCATGATGTGCGACGGAAATTGTTGTTGTAACATCCATATGTGACGGAAATTGTCACAGTAAATATTGAATTGAGTTACCATAATTTTGGTCTCGACCCAAATTCAATACATTCCCTCTTGTTCTTTTGAGAAAAAGAAAAATTGACCACAAAATATGCCATGAAAATAGGGTTATTGAATGAAAAAAAATGAAAAAAAGAATCATGTCATTGATATGGTTCTACATCGGTTCAATAATTGCAAATAATGCAATCATATGGTCAATGTATACAAGAGATACATGGAAGAAGATGATAGTAAATCCTCATGATTACGGATTTTGAAAGCAAAAATAATTTGCGATAAATATGAAGCATATGACTTCGATTTCATAGTCAAAGTGACTATAAATCTGTTTATTTTGTGAAGGCATAAACCTCACATGTGTGACTAATGATACTTAGTCGTTACACGTTTATGATTAAGACCTCGATGTAACCATTGACATTTAATCTTAACTCTCTCATATTGTTCAAGTAAATGAACGGACGAGAATTCTATGATGCATACATGGTTCGATTTCCTAAATAGCTATATGTGAATGCAATGTATCGCATTGCACATGTACATGGCATGTTGATATGAGTTCACTAATCTAATTAGTGATGTTAACTCGCAAATCACAAAGATAAACGAGCCTATCAGGAAACAAATAGACATGCTTGCGCACATGCGCGGATGCATGCGCATTGCCCGGCCTCAGCTTCGGCACTCTTGCGCATGCCAAAGCTCGCCTTGCCCCGCCTCGGTTTCGGCTGACTTGGCTTGCACGCCGCTTGACCAACAACTCCGCCACAATCACATGCTGCCGCCACCTCGGTCTCTGGATCTTGGCCAGCACACGGCTCGCAACCCCTCTCGGTCCTATAAGCCCATGCACTCACCCCGGCACGTCTTGGCTTCGGCCTCGGCATGCCTCCGGCCCTTTGTACGGCCTCGGCCTCGGCCTCGTCAGGTCCTTGCTTCATGCCTCGGCATGCCTTAGTGTCACATCCCGAACCCAATTTAACTGAATTACTGAGTTTTATATTAGTTACCGACGAATGTATCCGTGCATGGTAATTTAGTAAGGTAGTTGTAATAACCCGATTTTATTCGTATTAATTATATAAATTTTCTCGTAATTATTGGAAGCATGATTCACGAGTATTGGAATTTCGTACGTATTTATTTAGTTGTCACGCGACGTCGGAATTGTGTCCGAAAGTTAAATTCGAAAAATGTTTAAGTTTGAATGGGTTAAAAGTTGACTTTTTGATCCGTTATTAATCTCGAAAATTTTCCTTCACAAAAGTTGGAGAGCGCGACGATACGAGTTCGTGGACATGCGACACGCGTGAAACGGACGTTGTATGAAGAAGTTACGACCTGTCGAAGTTATTTCCAATTTCGGAAAATAACTATACAACGTCGATTTCGGGCAGTTACCATTTATTGTTCAAAGTTACTTAAGCATTTTTCTCTCTACCCGATCAGATCTTCACAACCTCCAATCTCCGCCGTCCGGCTACCCCAGCTCACGCGCCACCCAGCAATCGACGCGTCTCGGCCTCCTCTTTATTTCCAGCTCAGACGCGACCCGAGAGAGCGTGTAACGTACATTTTAAAAAGTAAATTAATATATATGTGCAATTGCAAATGATTAGTTGTTAGAATTTATATCGAGACGAGCTAAGCGGTGTTTGTTGGGAAGTATATTTGACCCATATGGATATCGAGAATGTTTGAAATATTAATTGAACTTTTGTCAGTAAGGTGAAAGTCCATATTTTCGAGGTCAATAGAAAATGAACGCAAAACAAACTTTTGAGAATCCTTCCTGATCGCCTAAGTTCGATAATCTAGAAGTTGATATTAACTAAATTTTATACAAACTTTGAAAAATTATTATAAATATAACTCGGAAATCTGAGAAATTCGCTTAAAATTCTCATGAGCTCAGTGATGTGCACTTTACTACCAAACTCTTAAATCAAGGATTCCATTTTGTGGAAAATTCTAAAAAAAAATATTTATGAGGGCTCTCATTTAATTACTGAGATCGTAAAATAATTCTAACACGATCTTAACTTAGCTTGTTAATATTTCCGGGGCTCACACTACTAATTAACGGCCAGATTAAAACACCACTTTCAATCTAAAAGTCCAGACTAAATCGACTTTCAAGTTAAGTGAAAATCATGCGGTGCGATCTCAACCGTTGAATCTCGCCGTTAAATTCCAGCCCTTGGATTTCAAGTCGGTGAAGGCTAAAAATAGAGGAGCTGACCGAGTCAACGGGGGAAAGAGAAAACTTCGAGCTTTCTCTCGAACTCCTTCCCGTCCGGCCACCTCCTGACGCCGGGCTACCCCGTTTGGACCACCTCAACGTCGCCGACGCACCCCTAGCCTTCGTTTCTCCGATTAAAAACTGTAGAAGGAGGATTTGTGGTGAGAAGCTTTGAGCTTTTGGGGTGGTGCCTCTGCAGTTCAGACGATTCCTCTAGTATTGAGTGTTCTTGGACGTCATCGATGCTTCTGTTTCTCTTGGATGAGTTTCTATCTTCCTTGTGTTCTGTTTAGTAATTTAGTTAATTAAGATCTAAATTTCAGTATTGGTGAAGGGAGGTATCTCGGGGAATCATCTCTCTAGAACCCTCTTGAGAGATTAACAGAAAAAAAGAAAAAAAAAGAGGGGATGGGTCTCTCTCTCGGGGGTTTTTATTATGGTAGTCATGGTGTGGTTTCTTGAGGTTAAAACACCCTAATTCGGAATAATCTCAATTCATCCTGGTAAGGTGTTTACAAAATGGTATCAGAGCGGGGATATGATCTCTAGGGTATGAACTTCGGGAAAATTCAGGGTCTGGTCCAGGAGGATCTTCTGCTGTATCGTCTACCGAATTGTATGCTGAGGATTCATTAGTTATTTTTTTTTATCTTGTTCTTCCTTGAAGTGTTTGGTTTCCCTTCTTTCCCTGTTGTTAACTACAGATGCTGCTTAATCCTTTGATCGTAGTTGGATCATTCATATGAATCTGTTGTATACGGTTTGGTACTTTCTTCATTTCGTAGTGGTTTTTCGTGTTTCCTTGTCAGTTGTTTCTGTTGCCAGAGGTGGTATGAGGTTTGAAGTTTTCAGGTTGTATTAGTGAAACGTAGTATGTTGCTTTCTGGTCTGGTTATTCCTTCAGTGTTGAGCTTTTTGAGTGTGCATGGTTAAAAGTGTGGTGTTTGGTTGGTGTGAATTAGGACTTGGCTAATCTGTGGCTGCCAGAGGTGAAAGACGGTTCTCTATATCAGTTTGGTCGGTTCCAGAGTTTGAACTATCATTTAGTTTCATTACTGCTTCTCCATGATTTGATATGGATTGTGATGGATCAGGGTTCTATTGATTGATGTGTTTGTAGGGTTTGGCTGGTGAAGCCTGCAGTCTGTATATATATACACACATATATCAAGGGGAAGGGCATCAGCTTTTATCGGTTTACACAGATTAAGTCTGCTAATTTCACCTTCCTTATAACTGTACTTTTTTTATCTACCTTGAATGATCTAGAGTGATGGATATATTTGGTTCCCTATTGGTGTAGGATATGCCTCGGTGGTTATGGCAGTTAGGAGTTGTTCTCAGCTTTATTTCAGTGATCAAATCATTTGTTCTACCTTAAATTTGGCAGTGATCAACTCGTGTCTTCTTAATATTTGATAAGACTTTGCTTTTGCTTTTGTACACTATATCGAAGTGGTTCAAGTTTTTTTTCTTCCTTATTCTGTTTTAGGTTGTTGTGTTGGTATTGTGCTGCTGATGGCTGTTACTAGCTGTGGTGTAACGCATGGTTCAGCTCTGTTTTGGTTTCCAAACCCAAATTTTTCTGTTATGTTGTTCTTTTCCGAACCTTGCTTTTAATGTGACTATAGGATTTGATTTGTATGTTGGTAGGTGCAAATGCTGTGCAGTGCTATCTGGTTCGGATGTATTGGTTTGACAATTATATTCTTTCTTTTTGAATCGTTGTTTTTTCTTAATTGTTTTTTTTTTCTTCAAAGGTATTCGGTAGTTTAGATTGAGTTGTTATGGTTGTGCTTTAGGAGAATTCGGAATCTCGGTTTGGTGTTTGCAATGGCAATAGAAGCAGGATTTTGGGTCTTTCAGTTGGTTCCATCGGACACCATTCTGTCTTATTTTACTTTCTATCTTTTTTTTAAATAACTTATATCACTTGGATTTAAATGTAATGGAGATCAATCGTGGGTTTTGTTGTGTGATATAGGATCTGATTGGTGTGATGGTGGGTGCTGAGTTCTATGCAGTGAAAATTGTTCTGTAATCGGTTAATTGGTTAAATCACTCTTCTGTATCATTACTTACAATGCCTGGTTTATTGGTTAAAGTGACCTCTGTATCATTACTTACCATGACTGATTTGACATTTATTCATGCTAATATGGTTTGATCGCTAGGTTAACAATACATCTTCTCGGACTCTGCGTGACTCGACTTGCATTGATGTTTTTTTAGGATTTGCTGGTAGATGCTGCAGTCCGTACACATGATGATGGGCTGAGTAAAAGCTCTAGTTTTATATGAGAAGGATAAAATTTGCTGATTTCCTTTAGGAGTAATTCATCGAATTGCTTAGATCATGTTTCTGTCAGAATTCAGAGACTCTAACAAAAACACAATAAACATATAATAACACAAGGATTATAGTGGTCCGCCATGCCGTCGGAGGACATGACTACGTCCACTTAGAATTCACTACCATCGGCTAATAAGCCATCGGGTGTTACAAGTGTAGAATGGTAAGGATTTCAAGAGATCCAATATGAAGGGGGGGAAGTCTTCTTTTTATAACTAAGGAAGACTTCCTCCTTTCACAAGTTTCCGATGTGGGACAGATATACACTTTTTCTACTCACGAAGCTACTTGCAGAGCACAGAGGCACGCATTTCGGATGCGACACCGGTGATCTTCAACAATGGAGATGCAGCCGAGGTGTCGGTCTACTCGATGCATGCCGGAAGCAGGACCTATCGCGCCGATTGGACAGTCTACGAGGTCGTTGGATATGCTTGGCGGTGCACCACATCTACTGTCAACAAGTCCCCCAAGTTCTCGACTAAGAGGGCAATCTGAACGGGAGCCGAAGCTCGCATGCAATGATAACCCTACAAAAATATCGTTAGTAGTATGAGCAAGTAGGGATCGTTCTAGGCCGGGGATTAAGGGTACCTGAGATATGAAATTGTTAGTCTCAAACATATTCACATATATACAAAATCATCACACATATGGGAGAATAGGGTTCGGCAGCCCTAGGGCTGCCCTATACTAAGTACGGCATAAAAACAGAAAATAAAATCCTAGGTCTACTATATACAAGTTTGATCATCATCTCTCACGCATCACATAACACAAAACACAATTTAACACAAGATTTATATGCAGGAAAGTAAGAGACAAGTATTAGCATGCTCAAAATTCAAATTCGTTTCGACCGTAACTAGAGCTCTCGCTCTGTACCTAGTTACTAGACTTCCTTAAGTTCTTTTAGGACAAACTCTCGCTCTAGCCCTAAAGATATTTATGCTAATCCGGTTAAGACTTAACATATATCGCACAAGAGTCTTAAATCGAAAACATGTAAACAAGTAAGGTTGTCAATCATCTTATTTAGCATGCAAGTTCTAAGATTAATAGCCCTTAGTGAATAACACAAATCATAGAGTCCTCTCGGTCCATCTAGTTTGTAATTACCCTAGCAAATTAAACCTAATACCGAGATTATGTTCAAAGACAACACCAAGTATCGATTTTCATGCCCTCACCTTAGATTACTAACCAATTTAAATTCTAAACATGCTTCTAATACCACTGCTCTAATTATCTAAACATACAAAAACCATGTATTAAAAATCGCACAAGTCATCACATAAACTTCAATGAAAATTGCAATTCATGCTCATCATACAAAACCAAACGAAACAAAGTATTTTTTATAACAATACATGTGACTAAACCGAAATTAAAAACACAAGTCATAGGGATGGATCACACTTTAGAAACCTTGGAGAGCTTCGTCTTGGTGTGGTGGAAGAGGATCGGCAGTGGCTGTTGTAAGGGATTGGGATCGGTGGTGATTGGTGGTGGTGATTTGGTGACTTGGTGTTTCTAGGGTTTCGGCTTAGAACTTTGAGTACGAAATTTGGTAGAGTTTTGGCTAGTGCTTTGCAAGAGATGAGATGATTTTCAGAATGCATAAGTGGTGGTATATATAGAGGAAAAGGGAGAGAGAGGCTGCCGGCCAACAAGAAGGGGGAAACAAAGAATAGGTTTCCTTGTAGGTTTATGTTTCCTTGTTGAATAAATAATTGCATTCTTGATTTTCTTTTTCTGATTTTTCTTCAAGGCTTGGGCTGCACATCTTCATGGACTTCTTATATGGTCTTGGACTTCAATTGATAGGTCTTGATCCATTGAAAATGCCCCACAATGCCGGCAGCACACAGAGGCAGCAATCTGCCAGAATCGGCAGCTTCTCCTAGTGTGACTAGGAGAACTTGTTTCTTCATGCTTTTCTTCAATGCCATGGCCTAGTGTCTTCCTCTTCCCTTCATAAAGCTTGGACCATCTTCACATATGCATTCGTACACCATTTGGTCCATCAAAAACACAAAACACAAAAAGGGGGCAGTAGGTTCCTGGAATCGGCAGATTTGACCTTGTTGCAGTAATTCCGGCTTATCTCCCTCCGTGGAGCTCCGATTGATGCGATTCCAAGTCTCACGTAAACTAGACACATAGGGCCATCTCCCCATAAAATATCTCGGCCAAATTCCATGCAAGTCGTCGGGAATGATTTTTCGAAGTTGGGACACAGTCCCAGGAATTTCCTGGAAGTCCCTGGATTGGAATGCTCGGACTGCCGTTTTGCAGCCAACTTTTGGGTGACTTCCCGAACTCCGATTGATCTGAAATTTTAACACAACATTCCTCAGCATATGAATATTAAGCACATAAAATTTCATAGAATTTGGAAAAGGATAGATCACAGTTTCATTCATCTCAAAATCACGAAAAAGACATATTTTGCACTATTTTCCAGATTTCTCAAACTTAGTCATTTTTCGGATTCTTAACCATTTTTCACAAAACTCTACCGAAATTGACACTAACTACATTACGACTCTATCTTAGACAAATAAGGGTTAAACAAAGCATAAACGAGGGTATAAACATGTAATATCGTCGCACATTGTGCTCCTATCAACTACCCCACACTTATCCTTTGCTAGTCCCTTAGCAAACTAAATAAAACTAAGACTCTAAACAAACTATTGCCCCTAACAATTTGTCTCAGGCTCGTATGTACACATAGCTTTCAAGTTAATGCATGAGAATGTTAAGCACGAAAATTCCAAGTTTCATGAACATGCGACATCAATATGAACATATAAGAACAAAAGTAAGCATGTAGACATGTAAAAGCTAATTCAAATCACCTCACTAGGCATACTCTCTTCTTTTCTCTCGAAGCATGGTTATTCACACATAAGTATATGCAAGCGAAAGATCATGAATTACAAAGGGTGACTTGCATATATCAAGGAAATGAAAGCACTTTGTGAATTTTTGATGGAAAAACCTCATATGACAACTATATGCACCAATGAACCAAAACCATAAGCTTACTCTTGAGATAGTCTCCACAATCAAATTTAACCATCTTAAGAATCATGAAAAAGATCAATAATAAGGTTGTAATGGGGCTAGGCTAAGAGGTATTCGATATTTGGATAAGGAGGCTCAAAATGTCACCGTGCGCTTTAGCAAAGCTCGAATCTCCTTATGTCTTCTCGCCAAAAGGGTCAAATTTCATTTTGTTGGACCCATACTTCATTCTTTTCCTCCCATAACATTACAACAATAATCTAGACAATAGCCATGCACAACATTTTTATTTTTCAACCCTATGCCTATGCCGTACCCTATTTCTTTTCTTGCTCTCGGTTTTCTTTTCTTTTTCTTTTGATTCCGAGCACTTTTCTTTTCTTTTCTAAGGCACGGCATATATACATTTTTCATACAATTTTATGGCTAAGTCTACCCCACACTTGTTCTTCTTCATCACACACGCGAAAACGCTTTCAAAAGTCAAGCTTTGCCAACACATACGGTAAAGGCATCACTATACTAAGCTCATGGAAAGTGTTTAAGGGTGATGAAAGAAAAGGATTAACGTAGGCTCAAAGGGGTTTACTAAGGTGTCCCACGACGGGCTCCAATAGGGCTCATGCTTTATTTGGCAATGGTGGTAAACCTAAATGATCTTTATTCAATCACATTCAAAATCAAGGTAGTTTATGATATAAACGTTTCGAAAATCAACAAGAGTAAGTTCTAGCATACTAGAGTTCATTAAAAAGCTATGGCACATAGTCATCGAATATGCAAAGATTTATGAGGTTTCATGCTTCCTACAAATCTATTGAATTTTATCTTTTATCGCTCAAGAAGAAAGCAAATTGGCACAAAAGCTCACATAGGTTATAATCGAAATGAATTAGCTAAAACATGCATGCTTCGTTAATCAACAAGTCCTACATGCTCCTACCAATGCACATAATCCATGAAACTTACAATTTTATAAGTATGCACAACCATCATCTATGTATGCAAAGAGGAGAAAAACATCATTGACATATTAGGGGCATCCTAAGACTCAAAACAAACAAATTTAAACACTCTATTTTTGTGGAACAATTTTCTGAAATTTTCTTTTCTAAACTAAGCACACGAAAACATAAACGGAATACGTTATCCCACCCCACACTTAGAAAATTACATTGTCCTCAATGTAAGCACAAAACAATATCAACGAATTTCCTAAGCATGCAATCGACTAACATATTCCAACATATCATCACAAATCAAAGAAAAAGAGAAGGGTTAAGAAATTTCAAACTCTCGGTGATGGCTCCTTCGCTTTTCTTTGATCGAATTGGGTTGCCTCCCAAGTAGCGCTTTGTGTTTATAGTCCATTGCTTAGACTTTTCACCGTGTTTCATGTGTTCATCGTGTTCCAAAGCAACTCAAGTCGGCATAAAGAAGTTCAAGAAGAAGTTCATTGCACAATGTATCCGATTCGGTTGCATTCTTCGTATCCGGTGGAGGCGGCGTGTCCGGCTCCTGAATTTCCGTGTCCGGCGTATCCGAGGGCGTGTCATCCTTGTGCTCGGCCTCATGTGTGCTGGTGTCAACCCTGCCGGCAATGGCAGGTCCGGCAGGGGGTGGTGGCTCGGCTGAAACAGGTGGCTGCTGCTCGGCATCCATGTGTGAGACCGTCTCTTGCATGTGTGAGCTGCCGGCAATGTCATCTTGATGTCCCGAAGGTGGTGAGTCGTCAACAATGCACTTCTCAATTGTGTGTTTGGAAAAGGAATCATAATATGGCTTGAGACGCTGACCATTTACTTTGAAAATATTGCTCGAGGTGAGGCTTGAAATTTCTATTGCACCATGAGGAAAAACTTGAGTGATGATGAAGGGACCAACCCAACGTGAGCGTAGCTTACCCGGAAAGAGTCGAAGTCTTGAGTTGAATAAGAGAACTTTTTGCCCTACTTCGAATTTCTTTCCTCGTAACATCTTGTCATGGTAAGCCTTTGTTTTCTCCTTGTATATCCAAGCGGCATCATAAGCTTCATTACGGATTTCTTCAAGTTCGTTGAGTTGAAGCTTTCTATGAAGACCGGCATCATCTATGCTCATGTTGAAGGCCTTGATTGCCCACCATGCCTTATGCTCTAGCTCAACCGGTAAGTGACATGCTTTGCCATAAACTAACCGAAAAGGAGACATACCTATCGGTGTTTTGTACGCGGTCCTATAAGCCCATAAAGCATCATCGAGACGATCACTCCAATCCTTCCTTGAAGGTCCAACGGTTTTCTCCAAAATTTGCTTGATCTCTCGATTACTCACCTCGGCCATGCCACTTGTTTGGGGGTGATAAGGTGTAGAAACCTTATGTGTGACTCCATACTTCCTCAATAAGGCTTCAATGGTGCGGTTACAAAAATGGGATCCTCCATCGCTAATCAAGACTCTTGGAACTCCAAAACGTGAAAAGATGTTGGTCTTGAGAAACTTGGCTACCACCTTGGCATCATTGGTGCGTGTAGCCTTGGCTTCGATCCACTTTGACACATAATCAACCGCAAGCAATATGTAGAGAAAACCCTTACTTGAAGGAAACGGTCCCATGAAATCAATACCCCATAAATCGAAAATTTCTACCTCAATGATAGGCGTGAGCGGCATTTGATCCCTAGCTCCAATGTTCCCCATTCTTTGGCATCTATCACATGCTTTGCAAAACATGAATGCATCCTTGAAAATTGTAGGCCAAAAGAATCCACACGAAAGTACCTTCAAAGCCGTTTTCTTTGGTCCAAAATGTCCACCACAAGCTTCGTTATGACAAAAAGAAAGGATGGATCGATGCTCATTCTCCGGCACACATCTTCTAATAACTTGATCACCACATTGCTTCCATAAGTACGGATCATCCCACAAGAAGTGTCGAGCTTGCTTCCTTATTCTCTTTTGGTGGTGGCTCGGCATTTCTTTGGGAAATCGGCGTGTGGCAAGAAAATTGGCAATGTCGGCATACCAAGGCTCATGTACTTTAAGTCGAAAAAGTTGCTCATCCGGAAAGGTATCACATAGGGGCAGCCGATCCACATCTTGTACAAGTCTACTCAAATGATCGGCCACAACATTCTCTACTCCTTTCTTGTCCTTAATCTCAATATCGAACTCTTGAAGTAAAAGAATCCATCGAATAAGCCTCGGCTTAGCATCCTTCTTTGTCATAAGATATCTCAAAGCGGCATGATCACTATAAACAATAACCTTGGAATTCAAAAGATATGATCGAAATTTTTCCAAAGCAAAGATTACCGCTAAGAGTTCCTTCTCCGTTGTTGTGTAGTTGAGTTGTGCATCGTTGAGAGTCCTTGAAGCATAGTAAATGGCGCATGGCTTCTTCTCAATTCGTTGTCCAAGTACCGCTCCAAGTGCATAATCACTAGCATCACACATCAACTCAAATGGCTCATCCCAATTAGGGGAAACCAAAATTGGTGCCGTACACAAGCAAGCCTTCAATCGGCAAAATGCCTCCTCGCATGCTTCCGACCACTCAAACGTCACCTCCTTTTGTAACAAGTTGCTCAATGGCTTGGCAATTGAAGAGAAGTCCTTGATAAATCGGCGATAAAACCCCGCATGGCCAAGAAAACTTCTCACATCTTTCACACACCTAGGGCTCGGCAATGCTTGAATTAGCTCCACCTTGGCTTTGTCAACCTCTAAGCCTCTTGCCGAAATTATGTGCCCTAGCACAATGCCTTGCGTGACCATGAAGTGACACTTCTCCCAATTGAGCACAAGATTTGTCTCTACACACCTCTCAAGTATCTTCTCCAAGTTCCCCAAACATGCATCGAAGGTGTCTCCATACACACTAAAATCATCCATAAACACTTCGATTATGTCTTCAATAAAATCCGAGAAGATAGCATACATACATCTTTGAAAAGTGCCGGGTGCGTTGCAAAGTCCGAATGGCATCCGCCGATAAGCAAACGTGCCAAATGGACAAGTAAAAGTGGTCTTCTCTTGATCGTCCGGGTGTATCATGATTTGATTGTAGCCACTATATCCATCAAGAAAACAATAGTAAGAATGCCCGGCTAACCTCTCTAGCATTTGATCCATAAACGGCAAAGGCATGTGATCCTTCCTCGTTGTAGCATTGAGCTTCCTATAGTCGATGCACATCCTATGACCGGTTACAAGTCTTTGTGGCACAAGCTCATTCTTCTCATTCTTGACAACCGTTACACCACTCTTCTTCGGCACTACTTGCACGGGAGATATCCACTTACTATCCGAAATTGGGTAGATCACCCCACAATCAAGCAACTTGATAATCTCTTCCTTTACAACCTTCATCATTGGAGGGTGAAGTCGACGTTGAGCTTCCTTCGTTGGCTTAGCTCCTTCTTCCAACAAAATACGATGAACACAAGTAGTAGGGCTTATTCCCTTGATGTCCGCTAAGGTCCAACCTATAGCGGTCTTGTACTTCTTAAGCACACCAATCAAATCTTTCTCTTGCTTCTCACTAAGCATTGAAGACACAATAACCGGTAGTGTATCTTCTTCTCCAAGATAAACATACTTTAAGTGACTAGGGAGTTCTTTAAGTTCTAACTTTGGGGCCTCTTCCACACTTGGTCGAAATTTTGTTGTGGCACTTGGAATTGACAAGAACGAGTTCCTTGGATAAGTTGGCGTGGCATCAAGCTCGGCAACTGCCTCTCTAACTCTCGGCATAATGGCATAAGGCTCGGCATATATGCTTGGCTCGGCACCACCTTGCTCGGTATCATCGTGCACTCGTTCTCCCCTCTTGTCAAATCCGACCCCTTTCTCGATCGCTAATTGCTATGCGTCGAGCGAGGTCGACATAACTTGCTCGACCTCCTCCAAAACATCAATGGCACAACCCTCCTTTAAATCAACGTTGGGGAATTTCATGGCATCAAAAACATTGAACTTGATCACCTCACCATCAAATTCCATAGTTAGGTTTCCTTCGGCCACGTCTATCTTTGTGCGCGCGGTCCTCATGAATGGTCGCCCTAGAAGCAATTGAGTGTTGTTGACCGGCGAATCCTCCATCTCAACCACATAAAAATCGGCGGGGAATATCAATTGGTTGACTTGCACCAACACATCCTCTACATAACCCTCCGGATATTTGCTTGAGCGATCCGCAAGTTGAATGATGACATTATCCTTCTTGAGAGGCCCTATACTCAACGTTTGATACACATTGAGTGGCATGACATTGATCGATGCTCCCAAATCCAACATAACATCATCAAACCGTGTATTGCCTATCACACAAGGCACATTGAAGCTTCCCGGATCCTTCATCTTTGGTGGCAACCTCCTTTGAATAACGGCCGACACTGTCTCACTCATTGTTACCACACGAGTCTCTCTAGTATGCCTCCTTGCCGTGCAAAGCTCCTTTAAAAACTTAGCATACTTTGGTACTTGCTTAATGCACTCCAACAAAGGGATGTTGACTTGCACTTTCCGGAAAATCTCCAATACCTCTTCATCGGATTTATCCTTCTTCGTTCTAGCAAAGCGTGAAGGGAATGGTATGCTTGATGATGGCACCCCTCCCTTGCTTGCTTGGCTCGGCAATACCTCATTCTTGGATGTGGCGGGATCGTACTCAAGCTCGTTGCGCAGCCCCTTGTCACTCACATTATGGCCGGCACTATGCCCTTGCTCGGTGGCATTCCCCTTCTCGGCAGCAACATTGCCGGCAACACCTCCTTGCTCGGCAACATGGCTCTCCTCGGCATCTCCATCATGGCTGCCGGCAATGACAGGTCCGGCGGCCATCTCATCCTCATTTATTCCCTTGAAAGTCACTCGCTTCTTCTTTGGACTTGTTGGAGGAACAAACTCTCTTCCGCTTCGAGTTTGAATCACTTTGGCTTGCTCGTTCCTCGGATTTGGAATCGTATTGCTTGGCAACTTTCCTTGCTCATTGAATCTTCCCATAAAATCCACAACTTGCCCCATTTGAGTCTTGAGCTCACCAATGTCCTTTTGATGATTTTGTTGCCCCGCGAGTAATGCTTGAGTAGCACTTGACAAAGATTGAAGCAATGCATCGTAATTAGGGTTGCTCGGCGCGGCTTGGCCTTGGATAGGCACGGCTTGAGCTTGGTTTTGGTTCGGCACTGCCCCATAGGCTCCTTGGTTCGGCATATATGGCTGCCGAGGCACAAATGGTGGCCTCGGTGCAAATGGCGCTCCTCCCTCTCTCGGTTGCATAGGTGCCCTAAGCACGTTGTCATTGTTCGCCCATCGAAAGTTCGGATGATCATTGAACCTTGGATTGAAATTGCCAAATCGTTGGCCTCCTTGAAAACCAATTGCATTGCACTCCTCTACTCCCTCATTAACTCCAAATTGAGGGCATTGGTCGGTCTCATGGCCCTCGGTGCAAATACCACATACACTTGCACGCTTCTTCATCAAATTACTCACCAAGTCGGTGAGCTTGTCCACTTTATCTTCTAACTTTGAGCTCGAAGACGTCTCATGCACTTTCTCATTCCTTTGTACATTGCCTCGTGCCATGCCAAATTGTTGGTTGTTCAAAACACGAACTTCCAACAAACTTCTTGCCGCTCCGGCATTCAACTCCAAAAAGCTACCTCCCGCGGCCGAGTCAAGAAACTCTCTCTCCATGACGCGCAATCCCTCATAGAAATATTGTAGCAAGAGTCCATCGCTAATGCCATGCGATGGACACAAAGAAACTAGGGACTTGAACCTCTTGTAGTAGTCGAAGAAAGTCTCATCTCCGGCTTGCTTCACACTTGTAATTTGCTTCCTCAGATCAGTGATACGTGAAGCAGGAAAGTACTTGAGCAAAAACTCATCCATCATAGTACTCCACGAAACAATGCGACCACTAGGCACCTCAAACAACCACTCCTTTGCTTGATCTTCTAGAGAAAACGGAAATGCCTTCATCTTGAAGTGTTGCAAATCGGTCCCTCTTGGACACATAGACTCCGTGGTGAAGTTAAACCACTGTAGATGCTTGTTAGGGTCCTCACTCGGCATCCCATAAAATGACTTCAGCTTATGGAGGAATCCACTCCTCAATTCAATCTCTCCAGTCTTGTCAGCTTCCAAGGGAGGATAAGTGATATTAGAAGGAGCAACACCAGCTCCAGCAACATGACCATTCTGTGATCTGATTGATGCCATGATCTCTTCTTCTTCTGATGATTCGGCAAAGGCTTCAAATTCAGGATTCTGAAGATCACACGACGATGACACAACTGACGGTGAACTCGGCTCTGATGATACTGACGGCACAATAGGGGAGGACGGCAAGGATGATGCTACTGATGAACTGGTTGGTGACGATGGTGGTAATGGCACAAAACGAGCAATAGCGAGTTCTTGCTCTAAACGTTGCAAACGGCCTTGAAGATCTCTTGTCCAAATACTAGATTCGGACATGCATTATTTCTGAAATTTGCAACATTTTAAACAAGTTAGAACCTTATAAAGAAATAGAAAGCAAGAATATACATCATTACAAGCCACGGCATTGGCGATTACACAACAAATTTCAAACAATGATACACAAAGTCACAATCGGCAACACATAAGAACACACGGCAAAGAACAAAAATTTCGGCAAAGAATTAATATGGTTCGGCCACAAGAGTAGAAAAATCGGAAAGTTCATGAGCATGTAATCGCTAAGTCTAATTTCTTTTAAATTTGTTCTAACTCTCAAAGTACGTGGAGCAGAGGAGATAACGGTGCAATGGACTGATACAGCCCCCGGTAGTATCATGCTTAATCCGATATACCTCAAGAGTTTGAACCACACAACATGTTTTATCTTTGAAGAAAATAGGCCACATATGTCAAGTTATGTTCTAGCGTCTAAAGTGAGGTGATGCTTCGGCACAAGCTGTTGACTAGGTCGTGCGGATTTTACGTTTCAAAGGTCATTAAAATCACGGAGGGCGAACCCCCTACAGGAACCAGGCAGGACTCGTTGTTGGACACCATGGAGGGCGAACCCCCTATCGACTCACTCACCGAGAATGAACATCAGTCTATGGGCCTTGAGATCCAGTTAAACAAACCTGAGAACCATATCTATGAAAATAACTTCCCCATACTTTGTAAAACAAACACGGATCCCTAGCGGTCTCAAGTGTTGATTAAAACCGCCCTCAACCTCATAAAAATAATACCAAGTTAGCGTCGTTATGCGTGGGGGGCCAACGATGGACTAATTCCAACATTGCAGGGCCCGTTTCCCAATCTACACAAAAACATACCTAACATGGCATCACTCGTATGAAGGGTTATGGTTATGATCAACAAAAGAGGCTTCACCTACATGTTACACTTTAGAAACTACAATAAACTCAAACATACACAACACTATCAACTTCCTAGAAATTAAACTAAGTGATTACCAACATACATCATTATACATCATGCAACTTTCGAAATTTAAACTCTACATGCCGAAGCATATTTCTACTTTACATAATCCCAAAATAAACTTAAAATTTACACTTTACACATTCACAACAAAAATTTCCAGCAACATTATATACACAACAATAACATAAAACAAGCTTTTATAATCCCCGGCAACGGCGCCAAAAATTGAACGGGAGCCGAAGCTCGCATGCAATGATAACCCTACAAAAATATCGTTAGTAGTATGAGCAAGTAGGGATCGTTCTAGGCCGGGGATTAAGGGTACCTGAGATATGAAATTGTTAGTCTCAAACATATTCACATATATACAAAATCATCACACATATGGGAGAATAGGGTTCGGCAGCCCTAGGGCTGCCCTATACTAAGTACGGCATAAAAACAGAAAATAAAATCCTAGGTCTACTATATACAAGTTTGATCATCATCTCTCACGCATCACATAACACAAAACACAATTTAACACAAGATTTATATGCAGGAAAGTAAGAGACAAGTATTAGCATGCTCAAAATTCAAATTCGTTTCGACCGTAACTAGAGCTCTCGCTCTGTACCTAGTTACTAGACTTCCTTAAGTTCTTTTAGGACAAACTCTCGCTCTAGCCCTAAAGATATTTATGCTAATCCGGTTAAGACTTAACATATATCGCACAAGAGTCTTAAATCGAAAACATGTAAACAAGTAAGGTTGTCAATCATCTTATTTAGCATGCAAGTTCTAAGATTAATAGCCCTTAGTGAATAACACAAATCATAGAGTCCTCTCGGTCCATCTAGTTTGTAATTACCCTAGCAAATTAAACCTAATACCGAGATTATGTTCAAAGACAACACCAAGTATCGATTTTCATGCCCTCACCTTAGATTACTAACCAATTTAAATTCTAAACATGCTTCTAATACCACTGCTCTAATTATCTAAACATACAAAAACCATGTATTAAAAATCGCACAAGTCATCACATAAACTTCAATGAAAATTGCAATTCATGCTCATCATACAAAACCAAACGAAACAAAGTATTTTTTATAACAATACATGTGACTAAACCGAAATTAAAAACACAAGTCATAGGGATGGATCACACTTTAGAAACCTTGGAGAGCTTCGTCTTGGTGTGGTGGAAGAGGATCGGCAGTGGCTGTTGTAAGGGATTGGGATCGGTGGTGATTGGTGGTGGTGATTTGGTGACTTGGTGTTTCTAGGGTTTCGGCTTAGAACTTTGAGTACGAAATTTGGTAGAGTTTTGGCTAGTGCTTTGCAAGAGATGAGATGATTTTCAGAATGCATAAGTGGTGGTATATATAGAGGAAAAGGGAGAGAGAGGCTGCCGGCCAACAAGAAGGGGGAAACAAAGAATAGGTTTCCTTGTAGGTTTATGTTTCCTTGTTGAATAAATAATTGCATTCTTGATTTTCTTTTTCTGATTTTTCTTCAAGGCTTGGGCTGCACATCTTCATGGACTTCTTATATGGTCTTGGACTTCAATTGATAGGTCTTGATCCATTGAAAATGCCCCACAATGCCGGCAGCACACAGAGGCAGCAATCTGCCAGAATCGGCAGCTTCTCCTAGTGTGACTAGGAGAACTTGTTTCTTCATGCTTTTCTTCAATGCCATGGCCTAGTGTCTTCCTCTTCCCTTCATAAAGCTTGGACCATCTTCACATATGCATTCGTACACCATTTGGTCCATCAAAAACACAAAACACAAAAAGGGGGCAGTAGGTTCCTGGAATCGGCAGATTTGACCTTGTTGCAGTAATTCCGGCTTATCTCCCTCCGTGGAGCTCCGATTGATGCGATTCCAAGTCTCACGTAAACTAGACACATAGGGCCATCTCCCCATAAAATATCTCGGCCAAATTCCATGCAAGTCGTCGGGAATGATTTTTCGAAGTTGGGACACAGTCCCAGGAATTTCCTGGAAGTCCCTGGATTGGAATGCTCGGACTGCCGTTTTGCAGCCAACTTTTGGGTGACTTCCCGAACTCCGATTGATCTGAAATTTTAACACAACATTCCTCAGCATATGAATATTAAGCACATAAAATTTCATAGAATTTGGAAAAGGATAGATCACAGTTTCATTCATCTCAAAATCACGAAAAAGACATATTTTGCACTATTTTCCAGATTTCTCAAACTTAGTCATTTTTCGGATTCTTAACCATTTTTCACAAAACTCTACCGAAATTGACACTAACTACATTACGACTCTATCTTAGACAAATAAGGGTTAAACAAAGCATAAACGAGGGTATAAACATGTAATATCGTCGCACATTGTGCTCCTATCACAATCTTACTTGGGGAGTTAATATCATGTACCGCCAAGGGTAGGTGACAACCGAGCGATGTCACCCCCACTAATCCCCCAAGTCTCTAAGTAAGATTGGACTCATTAACGGGCGTTCGAATGTCTTTGCTGTTGGTTGATATGTACCTCAGAAAAAAAATGAACAATTAATTAGAGATGAAGCTACTCACAACAAGCACATAGTTGTTATACTATGCTTGTGAACACGTTGACTGCCCGGTGATACGAATGCCATGCTGACGGACATATTAATTGAACACATATATGATCATGCATCGAATGAAGGCATGCATTGCTTGAAGATGTCATGCATAGTCTTTCGTTGGTGTTGACTTACACGTTGGAATGCTCAACCGTTGTTACTGGCTCTACCGTTGGAATGCCTCAGCCGTTGTTATTCGTTTACCATTTTCCGGAGGATATAACTCGGCCAGTCACACACGAAAGACTATATACTATGCACCAACAAGCTAAAATTTAACGGTGGATCAGGTAATCATGCACATTCATTAACCGGTACAAAAATAACCATGTGTTTAGCACGGTACAACATGCTTATACGATTATATTGCAGCGGGAAAACAATTCTGAACATGCTTGCTAAATAAATATAGAGCACAGTACTTGCATAAAGGTGGAACAAACATAATTGTGAGAGTTTGAATACTTAGCTTGACTGGAAGTGAGCAGGTTGACTTGCTGCTCGGAGCAGTGCCACTGCCCACTTGTTTCAATTTACTGGAAGTGATGCATCCTTGCGGGTTGGGTGCCCATACCAAATTCTATAATGGAGAAGTGTTGCTTCTAGGCGAACTGAGTAATTTTTTTTTTGACCGGGCGGGGCTGCTGACACGCTGGGCCCGTTGACCGGGTTGACCCCCCCCCCCCCCCCCCCCCTTTTTTTTTTCTTTCTTTCCCGCTCTTTCTTTCTGTTTCTTTTTCCTTCTTCTTCCTCTTCTCTGCGGGTGCAGCTCCTGCTAGCTTTCTGCCTCCCTCCCTTTCTATTCTCTCCCTCTTCTCTCGTCATGTCTGGAGGAGACGACCGCACCGGAGGAGGAGGAGACAACCGCACCCGGAGGAGGAGTAGACCTGTAAATGGACCGGATTTTAATCCGGACCCGCTCCGGATTCGTGGTTTTTAAACGGATTTGGATTGAGAAATTTGATCCGTTGGTCCGTTAACGACCCTTACCCGCTTACCCGTTTAATAAATGGATCGGATATGGATCAAGGTTGATCTGATCCGTTAATGGCCCGACCCGTTATAAAATTAATTAATAATATTTTTTAATATATTAATACTGATAAAATATTAAATATACACTATAATTTCTTTGATAACCTAAACATTTGCATGCATTAAACCTCTGCATCGGAAAAAAATGTATTTTGGTTATATTAGTTTATCGTTGAGGGAGCATTTTGGCCATGTAATTTTACTTGTTGTGAACTTGTGAACCTTCATTTTATTTAAATTCCTTTTGTATTTTATGAGATATTATTTTAAAATTCTAAATTATTGTTTAAAATTTGAAAATATTGATTATTATAAACGGATTGAAGAAACCCGCGGGTATTCGTTAATTCGCCAGATACGGATTTGGATCGAGCTATCAATGATCCGGCGGGTAACGGGTCGGGTACGGATCGAGAATTTTCAATTACTAAAAGGATCCGGATCTATGTTGATCCGCTCCGAATCCGGTCCATTTACCGGTCTAAGGAGGAGATGACCGTACCGGAGCCACCGGCACAGCACCCTGCACCCCGCATCCGGAGGAGAAAGCACCGCACCTGCACCCGGAGAGCCACCGGAGAGAAGGAGCCACCGGTACCCAGAGGGGAGGGCCACCGACATCCGGGGGGGGGGGAGGACGACCCGGACCGGAGAGGAAGACGACTCGCACCGGAGGAGGACCCGGACTGGAGACGACTTGCACCCGGACTGAAGACGACCGGAGAGGGAGCGCGACTTCAGTTGCTGACCCGCTGGCCTGCTGGATCGGGTCCTGCTGACCCGTTGACTTGCTGACCGGGGCCTGCTGGCTGACCCGCTTACCTGGCTTCCTGCTGGGCTTGGGAGTGGCCTGATGGCAGCAAGTGGTCTTGCTGGTGGTATAACAAAAAAACAAGGCTGATTGATTTCTACCCGCTGGTAGAGCAATAGAACTTTTCGTACAGTTTCCCACAGACGGCGCCAATTGTTTCTGTCAGAATCCGGAGACTCTAACAAAAACACAAGGATTATAGTGGTTCGCCATGCCGTCGGAGGGCATGACTACGTCCAGTTAGAATTCACTACCATCGGCTAATAAGCCATCGGGGTGTTACAAGTGTGGAATGGTAAGAATTCCAAGAGATCTGATATCTAGGGGGGAAGCCTTCCTTTTATAACTAAGGAAGACTTCCTCCTTTCACAAGTTTCCGATGTGGGACATATATACATTTTTCCTACTCACGAAGCTACTTGCGGAGCCCGGAGGCACGCATTTCGGATGCGGCACCGGTGATCTTCCACAATGGAGATGTAGCCGAGGTGTCGATCTACCTGATGCATGCCGGAAGCAGGACCTATCGCGCTTGTTGGACAGTCTACGAGGTCGTTGGATATACTTTGCGGTGCACCATATCTACTGTCAACAGATCCAAACAACTTTCAAACTGTCTTCTCATATCTGTTAGGAAGAAGTATGCATCTCTTGATGAGGGAGTTTATGCTTCTTGGCTCTAGATTAATTTCTAATGTCTTGAAACTCATTGGTCATTCAGTCTAGATGATGCGTTATGTTTGTTTTCAGGATTCAAGAGGTTGGGTTGGGCTTTCCCATGTCAGGTGTAAGATAATACATGGCCTATTTATGTCCTCTGGTTTGCTGTTGGGTGTTGTTTTGATTGGTTTCTGGTGTCAACTCATCCTTTTCTATCTTTTCCCCTCTCAACAATTAGTCTTGATCTGTTGGTTTTCTCTGTTTGATTTGGCTATGGGTTTTGTTGATTTGATTTAGGATTTGGCTTGTCATTTGGATGCCTATATTGCAAATCATTATGAGATCAGGTTTTATCAATTTTAGAGTGCAAGTTACTTTTTCAAAGTGTATAAAAAAATAGAATTAATTTCAGTTTACCTACTTGAACTTTGGCTCAATCATCATTTCCGTCCCTGTACTTTTGATTTCATCAGCTACACCCCTGTACTTCCCTAAATTAATCAACTGATACCAATTTTGTAATTTCGTTCAAACAATCTATCAATACCAAAGGTTTTTGGTACAATTTCCCTACATTAATGCACCGTTACCATATTACGATTATAAACAAGGCTAAACAATTCATATAATCAAGTTGAACAATAGAAAACAAATCATATATGGTGATTTTTTTTTGTTTTACCATATATGATTTATTTTTGTTTATTTTCTATTGTTCAACTTGATTATATGATTTGTTTAGCTTTATTTATAATCGTAATATGGTAACGGTGCATTAATGTAGGGAAAAGATACCAAAAAGCCTTTGGTATTGATAGATCGTTTGTACGGAATTTACAAAATTAGTATTAGTTAATTAATTTAGAAAGTATAGGGGTGTAGTTGATGAAATCAAAAGTATAGGGACTGAAGTGATGATTCAACCAAAGTTCAAGGAGGTAAACTGAAATTAATTCAAAAAAATATATATGACCTTGTTCAGATTGAGGACTTCGCGCGTTCTGGTCCTAAGTTTACTATGACAAGCAGGAGTAGGGGACTGGTTTACACATTGTACTAGGATTGGTTAACACCAAGTCACTGTCTGCAGTTTCGGTCTAATTGGTTTACTACTTTCTATTTGTTCTTTACTTTCTTAATTTCCATTGCTCTTTTGTGATATTTTGTCCTAGCTCATCCTTTTCATTTTATTTATGTGCCCCAGGAACTTATTGACCAAAAAAAAAAATGTGCCCCAGGAACTGGTCTGCGTGAAGTTGTCCAGTTGGTTTCCTGGTTTCTGTGTTTTTTATAGTGTTTTTCCCGACCTTCTTTGATTCTTTTCTATCTCATTTTGGTTTTGTATAGTTCGCTTAATTGAATGTGATTGTTGGCGTGAGTCACCCTTGATTCACTCCAGATTACATTCCTAATTGTATTATTTTATTATAGCAATTGTATGTAATTAGGATTGTAGAATATTGCGGTGTAAATAGGGATCTCTTTCCCTACTAGGTTGCTAGAATACTTTGTATATATATATATCCCACTATTGGGAGAAGATAATACAGCAGAAAATTCCCCAAACTTGTCTCTGTGATTCGTTTCTGTTTGACTTGGTATCAGAGCAGAGATCCTTTTGGACTCTGTCTCATTTTGTTTCCGCTGCAAATTTGCCTTCGTTTGTTTGTCCTTTGACCTTTGTCTTTGTTCTCAAATTCGTTTTGTCCTCCTTGTTTGAAATTAAACCCTAGTTACATCCTTGTTTGTTAGCCGGGAATTTGTGCACTTTGTTAGAAAAAAATTTGTTTATTGGAACAAGAAGAATGGATGGAGAATTGGCTCTCAGTTCTGGTTTGACAGTCCAAGCAAGATCATCTCCTTTACTGCCTCAGATTCCACAGGGTGGGAATCAAGTGTATCGGCCTGAAAGACAAGGCAATCATTTTGGTCAGAACTATAGCCGGGGAGATTCATTTAACAATCAAGTAATTTGTCACTATTGTAAGAATTTTGGTCACTACAAGAGTCAATGTCCTCAACTTATGAGACGCAACTCAAACAACCCTGGATGGAAAGGTGGTAACAGTAAACACAAAGGCAAAGCTGCGTTTCAGTTGGTTCAAGAGCAAGAGACCGACTTCTATGGAGTGGAGGGACAAGATCTCACCAAGGGTAATGCTTTGTGACTCAAGAGAAACGAGGTAAAATTGGTATTGCTTTACATGTCTCAGGCTTTACTGGTAGTAATACTTGGATAATTGATTCTGGTGCGTCTGACCACATGACCTATGATAAGTCCTTGTTTGTTGAGTTGTCTTCTCCACCCATAACACATGTGTCTAATCCTCTTATCTGTGTCTCAATTAAACTCAGAAAACAAATGCTATGTTACCTTTTTTCGTATGTACGTGATCTTTCAGGACTTGTGTACTCGGGTGATAATCGGCAAAGGGGACCTGAGGGAGAGACTGTTTCATTTGGATTGCATGTATGCAGGACAAATACAAGCGCCTCCAAGCAATCAAGCTCCTGTTGCCCTGACATTGAGTTCTGATCGGTTGAGCAAATTATGGTTATGGCACCGCCGGTTGGGTCATCCATCCTTTGGGGTTATGAAGAAATCAATGCCATCCTTATTTTTGGGAATAAAAGAGTCTAGTTTGCATTGTGAGACATGTGCCTTAGCTAAGAGTCATAGATCTAGCTATCATTCTAGTTTTGAATCTAATACAATGCCTTTTGAAATAATTTATTCCGATTTATGGGGAGCTTCCAAACATTCCACCCTTTCGGGAATGCGTTACTTTGTTTTGTTTATTGATGATTTTACTAGATTGACATGGGTTGTTTTACTCAAAACAAAAGATGCTGTATTTTCTGCTTTTACAGCTTTTCATAATCTTGTTCGTACCCAATATGATGCTCGTATTAAGATTTTCAGGTCTGATAATGGGGGGGGGGAATTTGTCAAACGACTTGTCCACAGACTCCAGAACAGAATGGGTTCTCTGAACGGAAAAACAGGCATTTGTTAGACATGGGTAGAGCTCTTCTTCTTAGTGCTAATATGTCAAAGTATCTATGGGGAGAAGCCATATTGTGTGCCTCTCATCTCATCAATCGTCTGCCATCTTCTACCCTTCAAGGTCGTATACCCTTTCAGGTATTGTCAAAGTATGTTCCTATTCCATCCCTAAACACTCTTCCTGCCCGTGCATTTGGATGTGTTGCATACGTTCACTTGTATAAGAACCAACGTTCAAAACTAGATGAGAGGGCTCTCAAGTGTGTCTTTGTGGGGTATGGGACTAGTCAGAAAGGATACAAGTGTTACCATCCTCCTTCTCAAAGGTTCTATGTCACTATGGATGTCACATTCAGTGAAGAGACATGTTATTTCTCGCCATCTACGACTCCTATTCAGAGGGAGCAAGGGGGAGAGTACTTTGAAGATTACTATCAAGCAGGTCCAACGATCGATCGTTCCCACCTGAACGATCGATCACCTAGTGATACAGAAACCTCTGACAGAGAGACGATCGATCGCTCGTCCTCTAGCGATCGATCGCTGCACACTCCAGGGACTTCAGAAATAGAAACGATCGATCACTCGTCCTCTAGCGATCGATCGCTGCACAATCCAGGGACTTCAGAATAGAAACGATCGATCGTCAGGTGCTCAACGATCGATCGTCAAAAGGGCCAGAACAATCCAGTGAGTTAGCGATCGATCGCCAAGGTATCAACGATCTATCGTTGGCAAAGAAAAAAGAACCAGTGACTACGGAGGCCTCAACAATCGATCGCCAGGTACAAAGTGATCGATTGTTCCGTCCAGAATAAGAAAATTTGCCTCTTGAAGACTCTCCAGTCTCTCTCTCTCCACCAAAGGTCTCTCTTGCCCCATCTTCACTCGAGGTACCCACTTTGTCTTTGTCTTCTAATCCTCCTTTGTCTAATAGTAGTATGCCTTTAGTTAATCCTTCACAAGTTCAAACACGAGTCTTGCCAGAACGAACTACTCGTGGTCAAGCACCACAGCAATATGAATCTTTATTGAGGGCTAAGGCTAGGTATCCTGTAGGAAATTATGTGTCTACCCATAGATTGTCTAAACTATTTGCGTTCTTTGTGAATCAATTATCCTCTGTATCACTTCTCAATAAAGTACAGGATGCTATGAAAGATGAGAAGTGGGCGAGAGCAATGGCTGTTGAGATGGATGCACTTGAAAAGAATTGTACTTGGGAGCTTGTGCAGCTACCTGCTGGGAAGAAAACAGTTGGTTGTAGATGGGTGTATACGGTGAAGCACAACTCTGATGGTTCGGTAGATAGGTATAAGGCCAGACTAGTAGCAAAAGGATTCACCCAGAAGTATCACTACCAGATCGGACAGAATAGCCGACGAAAAAAATTTCGTCTACTATGCCAAATTTTCGTCGGCTATTTCTTCTGCCGACGAAATTTTCTTCGGCTATAATTCGTCGGAAAAACGGCGTCGGTAAAACCAATGGCCGACGAAAATAACGAAATCGTCGGCTATATTCAAGTATGGCCGACGATTTTACCGACGAAAATTCATTTTGTCGACCAAACCTGGGCAAAATATCGGACGAAATTCGTCGGATATTTTCGAGTATGGCCGACGATATCGTAAACTATAGCCGACGATATCTTCTGTTTCGTCGGCTATTTGTTCTGAAATATAGCCAACGATTTCATCTATTTCGTCGGTTATTTCGTCGGAATATATTTATTTTAATAGGCATTAACTAGTTATAGCCGACGAAATAATGTAATTTTCGTCGGCTATAAAACTTATAGCCGACGAAATTTGGTAAAAATCGTTGGCTATAATATAGCCGACGAAATAATGCCAATATCGTTGGCTATTCTTACATTTCGGGAAAAAAAAATTAAATTAATTTCTAAATTACCATTCCAAGCAACCTGCAATTCACAATGACAATCCATGCATTTACACCAACAAGAAACACATCTAAATGACTTATTATTTAATTTGTTCCAATATACATAAAATATAACCCTAATCATCACCTAAAGCATTAAAGTCCACCACGTCATCCCCAGCAGCCTGCTCTCCATCATGCTCGTCATCCTCGGGAGGTTGAGGCATTGGAGGTTCAACTAACGGTTAAAACGGGGGCGGGGGTTTAAGGGCTTGTTGTTGTGCCCCGAACATATCATACCACCAGTTTTGTTGGCCGGCGTAGTTGTGTCGCCGAATTCTCTCGCATTCAGCATGCCAACTGGCCATATCCAAATGACACTGCTGTGTTCTGCGGCGTTGCTCCTGTGATCTCTGGGCCTCGGCCGCCAATCTTGCGGCCAATCTCTGCACTTCCCCCCTCATCTGTTGGCTGTCCCCGCCTCCCTTCTTTTGACCTCCCTTAGTGGTCTTTAGGAGCCCTATTCCAGAACTTCCCAAACCCCGGCAGTAGTATTGGTTTGACCGGTCTGGGAAGGCTGCGTCGAACATCCTCGCTGCAGTTTAGACATTCGATCGGTCGACCTGGCGCAGGGCTTCTTGCAGATCTGCCTCTGAAATGTTCGGTTGTGTCTCCCGAACTACTTGCTGCAACACCTCTGCACTTCCCCCCTCATATTAAATTATATTACATTAAATAACAAATTCTAATTAATATAATAACCAATAATACTAACATATTTCAAAACATACTAACAAATTAATATTTAAATTTTAACTAATTTTAAATAATACTAACCATTAACCTAAATATAACTATTTATATACAAATATAACTATATTTCATTATTAACATATATATAAATACAAATAACCATTTATATATTAACAAAAATATAACCATTTATATAATTAGACTACCAATTTATATATATAATTAATTAAAAAATTTATATATAACAATTTATATAATTAAAATTAAATATATAACAATTTATATACCTAAATTATAACAAATATATAACAATTAAATTTATTAACAAATATATAACAATTTATATAATTAAAATTAAATATATAACAAATATATAACAATTTGTTAAAATTAAATTTATTAACAAATATATAACTATTTATATAATTAAAATTAAATATATAACAATTTATATACCTAAATTATAAAATTAAACTAAATTGAAAAAAATAAAAATTTAACCGGATCGGAGGAGGAGGAGGAGGGGAAGGAGGTCGGAAGAGGAGGAACGATTTGCGGAGGACGAGGAGCAGAGCGGCGGATTGGAGCAGCAGGAGGAGGAGGAGAGAAAAAAGTCGGATAGGGCTCGCGAGTTTCTGATTTATAGCAGAAAGAATAGCCGACGATTAAAAAAGATTTCTTCGGCTATTCTTTAAATAGCGGACGAAATCTTTAAAATCGTCGGCTATTATTTGAATGTCGTCGGCTATGCTTTAAATATCGTCGGCTATACTTTAGGAGATCAGCAGCCGTCTGATCTCCGCCATCCAACGGCGGGCAATAAAAAGGCACGGATCGCAAGAGTTTAACCGACGAAAATTATATGTCGTCGGCTAAACTTAAAGCATAGCCGACGAAAATTATATTTCGTCGGCTATGCTTTGGAAAATTAGCAGCCGTTAGATCTGAGCCATCCGACGGCGGACAATAAGCGGATCGAAGGAGTTTAGCCGACGACATATAATTTTTGTCAGCTAAACTGTTGATCAAACCAGTAAGTCAAACCTCTAAACGCTTTAGAACGGAAATTAGTCTAGTTAAACGACGATTTCTGGCCTCACCTTCAACAGATAATAGTTTCAAATCAATGAGACGCAACTAATCGTATAAAAATTTTACAAAATTGATTTAACGAACGTCAGGCTACCCATAGGAAAACGGAAGTAAAAAACAGTTAACCACAACATTCGGCACACAGATTTTGTCGGAATCTTGTCATTTTTCAACCGTAGACGTATTTCATTATTTCGGTCATATCTTATTTGACAAATTTGCATTTGAAGAGTGTACGTATAGTAACTATTTGAAACTATACATTCACTTAAACACTTAGTAAATAGGTTAAGGAACATTAGTGCATATGTTCTGATTTGGAATCTACAAGTTTAGAAAATCTATTCCAACCGTCAGATATCACCGTTAAGATTAAATACATGTATGAAAAAAAATCCAACTACATCTGATAACGGTAAAGGCTCGATCCGGACGGTCAACCGGGTGAGTCAACCCTTTAAAGGCTTAGAAATGGTAATTGGCATGTCTAAATGACGTTTTTTTGCCCGACCTTCAACAGATAATAGTTTCAAATCGATGATACGCAACTAATCGTTTAAAAATTTTCCTCAAAATAATTACCGAACGTCAGGCTACCCATAGGAAAACGGAAGTAAAAAACAGTTAACCGCAACATTCGGCACACAGATTTTGTCGGAATCTTGTCATTTTTCAACCGGAGACGTATTTCATTATTTCGGTCATATCTTATTTGACGAAATATTTGCATTTGAAGAGTGTACGTATAGTAACTCTTTGAAACTATACATTCACTTAAACACTTAGTAAACAAGTTAAGGAACATTAGTGCATATGTTCTGATTTTGAATCTAAGAGTTTAGAAAATCTATTCAAACCGTCAGATATCACCGTTAAGATTAAATACATGTATGAAAAAGAATCCAACTACATCTGA